>BFEA01000082.1:1172667-1187655 GCA_003427395.1 Chara braunii
AGTGATAGGGGGCACGAAGATGCGCAGTAGGGGTGTGCCAAGGATTTTAGGAAAGTGGGGGTGGAATCCCAGGTCGGAACTAAGATCTCCGGTGTCTAACTTCAGGGATGGAAATGCAAGCGGTTTCCGTGCAGGGTCAGGTCTTGGGTTTTGTCTTTTCTTAGGGTCGGAACGGTAATTTCGTCGGCCCCATCGCCTCGAGCGGGCTCATACCTGGTGCACTGATGGAACACAATGGGTGTCTCTCTGTTTAAACACCTGTCGTCGACGGGTTGCACAGATCTCCGAGTCCGATGTGGATGGCCTAAGCCGGAGACTATGTTCTCAGCGCTCGGCGTAAGAGCGGGTCCGTCGTACGAATCCCGCCGCCCGGTAAGTGTTGTACCGATAACACTCAGAACACGGCGTACGGGGCAAGCAATGCGCAATCGAATCCTAGGGAACTATTGTCAGATGGTGATAGGGGAGGAGGAGATAGAGCAGAGGGAAGTCGGTGTCGGTGCAAATACCCTTACAAGGGTATCCGCCCTAGTTTTTGCAAGCGATAGAAAATAGTTTTGGTTTAAAGTTTAAGTATACCGTGCTAGGTGCGGTTGAGTCTGAGGTTTACATTGGCGTGATAGTTGACTAGAGTAGAGAGTGTGTGGGCGCGCAGGCTCGAGGCGCCCGTGATTTTTATCTTTGATGACTAAAGAGCCGGCGTGGGCGCCGACCAAATTTTAAATTTTGATTAAACTAGGATTAAATAATTTTTTATCGTTTGATTAATGCACTTATTTATGACCCATGCGTACGTACGGCGGACGACATCGACAACAGAGTGACTTCTGAAAGCATTTCAGTAGACCCGTGCGTCGCACGGTGGATGGTTATTTAGGCGTCCGCCAGAGCTAAACCCAGATTAGGCTTAGCGCTATTGGTTACAGCGATGGACTTTCGTCGAGCGGGTTCAGCGAACAAGGTCGAGTGGCGACGACATGAGGATCAGAGTGGCGCGGACGAAACGGTGGGGTTGGGGGCCCGGCGGGGCTATTCCCTTTGGTTTTTCCGAAGGCGGCGTTAGAACGGTGCTAGCATTCTCCTTTGCCCTCGTCCATCGTCTTCGCACGGTTAAAAGTTTTTAGATATCTTTGTTATTTTTGTGATACTTTTTTTTTGTGACCCGGCGCTCTTTGACTTGGACGTGACGCTAGGTTTAAGTGGCCGCCACGGCGGCCGAGGACCTTGAGCTTGCGCCTCCTTTGACGGTTCGATCGGGCTCCTACACATTGGGGGGCGGGCGGAATTTCTCTACTCCGCCCGTCTTGAGATAAACGGACCAAGGGGGTTTAACGTGTGTGCGAACCGGTGGGTGATTAGCCCACGCAGCGGAGCGGCCGAGGTGGGCGAGAGTCGCTGCGGTGCACCATCCGCCGGCCACGACTTGTGGTGATAAGTCTGAGTGTGAGCGTGTCTGTTGGGACAAGTATGGTGGTAAACTATGCTTGGGCGAGAGGCGCCCGTGTAAAACTACCGCAAGGCTAGCTGTGCGTCAGGGCTATCCTAAGCCGCGGTCCGCATGGGACGTTCCCTCTTTGTCGATGTCAAGGTCTTCGCCTGAAGGCTGCTGCTAATACCAAGTTCCGTACTGGGACCAGGTTCATTGTGGCTYAGACTACGGACTGCGTTGGGGGCCCAAGGTGGCGGTGAACTCTACGTAGGTTGAGCCGACCAGGGGAGGGTGTGGCAACAAGCCTATCGAACGACATCGGACTCGGGGATAGGCGGCGGTAAGAAGTCACGCAGACCAGAGAATGGTTAGCTCTCCCCTGCGGTCCGCCTTAGGATAGTGGAGCCCGTCCGGCGGTTCATCGAGGCGCTGAGGTAAGCCACCACCGAGTACCGTTAGTTTCAAGGAGAGGATCAGAAGTACAGTCGACGGAGGGAGCGTTGGGAATGAGTACAGTCGGACCATGGTGATCGTTGAGCGTTGCGCTAGGAGCGAAAGGGCAGGGCGAGGCAGCGCTGTATCCGGGGCGGTGTTCGCAGCCAGGCGAGTGTGCAAGTAGTGACGAGCTGCGGGCAGCAAGGGAAAGTGAACCTGGGCAGGGAAGGGCGCCAGGTGCATTCGCAAGTAAACAGCGAAGGAGACAACGCAAGGGGATGAGAGCGGTGCAGCCAACGACAACGAGGCCGGGGAGCGAATGGGAGGAAGGAATCCGGGCACGAATCGGCACCGGATACATTCGACAAAGGGAGAAACTGGAAATGGTCGGGAGGCAGGAGAGGCGCAGCAGGAGAAGGATGGCTCTCGCGATGCTCGACGGGATTGGACGGGGGAGAAAACGAGATTGGGGGTTGGAGGTAAGACAAGCCGAACCTGGCCGCTGAAATGTGCAGCGCTGCTCAGCGCAGCATTGAAGAGCGAGCGGGCGAGACGGAGTGCGGACACAGTGAGAAACGAACGTACGCGGGCGCGATATTGCGCCGGGTACATGCAGATAAGAGGTGGGATGGTGGAGAAGGAAAAGAGTTACTACTCACTCACATAGAGGGCGATTTCGACGGGGAAAAATGCTAGATAGGGATTTTTAGGCAAGGCGACTTCGATGATGATGTTAGTTTTGAGAATGGATTAGTAGATAGGAAGGTTAGCAGAGAATATGGTGCGCGGAGGTATGGCAGACGGAGGAAAGAGGAGGAGAGAAACGAGCATATCTTGGACGATTCTCAACGGAATCAGGCAAGGAAAGACACGGTACTGGGGTTCTTAAGTGATGCGAGTTAGATGGTGAAGTCAGATTAGTGAGAAAGTTACTAGAGCAAGAGTGGTGGAGAGAAGGAGGTGCGATGAGAAGTCGAGGAAGGTGATGGGAGGGAAGACGAAGTAAAAATCGGAGTAACTCGCTCATTCGCAGGTCGTTTTGGGCGAACGAAGGATCAAATTCGGGGTTTTGAGGCGACACGGACCAAATGGCCGCGCCATAATTCTAGTTCGGGGCTTGGATTTAGCGTTGCTAGCATCAGGGGCTGCGCCGCGTGATTGGAGAAGAAGGAGCGGAACTGAAATGAGAAGAAGGAGCGGAACTGAAATGAACCTTTCCATGCAAAAGGGGAAGATTCATTTTCGTTTCACATAATTGATTGCAGCCCGCTCCCCACGGCTACCCCTCGCCAACTTCGAAGGGCCCGGCCGTGACGTCGGTTAGGTGCGTTCATACACCGAGGCCGTGATTGTGAGAGAGAGAGAGAGAGAGAGAGGAAAAGCGGACTGAGAAACTTATAGGAAGGTCGCACAGGAGGGAAGGATTTATCGGGAGGACGTAGCGGTCATAAACGCAGTAGGCTGTGGCTGTCGGGTTTTGGACCGCTCAATGGAAGCCGGGTGTATTGAAAGAGGAGAACCCAACTTCGAATCAAGCAGGCGGGCGCAACATTGCGGGCAAGTGCTCACAGGCCAGCGAGGGGGGCGAGCTTGACAACAAAGCAGGTCGGGAGGACGTGAAGGGCGGAAGGGAAATGAAAGCTCGGATAGATTTTTGTTGTCGATTAATCAAGAGCTGCGGATGGAAAAAGTTATAAAAATTACTGAAATGGGGGATGAATCCGCTTGTGCGTTGGGTGAAGATTCCTTTTCATATCTTTGCTTTAAACATGAGGGATTAGCAGTGAAGGTGAAAGCGAGGTAAAAAAGTTAGGAGGGAGGAGAGGGTCAAAACGAGCGCAAGAATTCTAAAGGGCGGAAAAGTTTAGCCGCTGCTCATAAGTCAGTCAAGTCATGCTGCGTTTTTGTCTTTGTGGCTCTGCCCACGGAGCATGTATGGGCCTGATCAAACCGGACGGACGGGTGTATTACTGAGCAGGTTGAAAGGGAATCAACGAAGTGATGACTGTAACTGGCTCCTCTGAAAGCGGGTCTGATTCAAGGTTGCGGCGACTGTTACTCCATTTGGGTACTGTCTGTCACGAGGATGAGACTGAAGTAGTGATGCCAACATTGTGCGATACTAGCAGTCAAGAGTTACTGCAGCAGCGGGTGATAGGCCACCACGGTTACTGTGGGGGTCGGTTAGGAGGCTTACTGGGCCCAGACATAGCCAGGATGGACAAATTAAGAACTGTGTCTTGATTCTATGGGCGACGGAACTCGGATCCCTTCAACGGATAAGGCTGATGATACCTGAATAACGAGGCGGCTGCGTGCTAATTTGGCATTCATCGGTCTCTCATCAACAAGCTTGTTGTTTCTCTTTCCTGGCTATTGTTGCCGCTGTTTTTTCCTCGCGGACTCCTTGCTAGTTCTTGATGGTGATCGGAGCATCCCAGCGGATCGTTGTTGCATTTTGAAAGGGGTATTATTGTTCTTCGAAGGGGCTGTTGTGGCGCTTGGAGGCCAGTCTAATTTGTATTAATAACTTGGTTCAGAGACTTACGCGCCGTTGGTGGAGAGGAAGGTTGTTTGAGAGGTCTGTCATTGCATCGCCGCTTTGTACATCCTTGTTGCACTATCTTTTATGTTGATGTTACTGTTGGGCTGCCCTGATGACTGAGGGAGTTGTCTAGATCTTATTGCTAAGCCAATCTGGGTCATGGTGTGAATAGTACCTTATCATGGGTTGACCCAACGCTTGCGGCCTGTGTCTGGAGGGTTTGGTCGGATGCGATTGTATTTTTTTGTTATGCACCTGTCGTGGCCTTGCTCCTAGTGTCGTACATTGCATGGCTCCTTGCTGTTGCGTTTGCTACATACACACCCACATTTGAACAGAGCACGAAGGGGTGGGCGTTGCGATAGTTGATAAGGTAGAATAGCAAGTATCTTCAAGGTAGAAGGCAAACGTTGAGAAGGGGGGAGATATTGCTACAAACTGGAAGTTTGTCTGGGAGTTGCAGTCTGTCCACGATTGACCAGGTTGGGCTTCGTATTCCGGCCGCCATTGCGGGGCCCTCAGGAGCATCCAGGTTACGAGGCCATTTTCAGTGAGGTTGAGAGCACCCCTCTTGTATATGAGAGTCTCAAACCTTCTTCCATATCCTTCTAGGTCTTAGTCTAGTCCTTGGTTACAAGAGGAAGGCGGCAGGCAGGATTGCAACCCGTAGGTCCGCATCAAGACTCTGTGGGGAGTCCACCGACCGATTGCGGGAGCTCAGCCGGAACTCAAGAGGAGTTCTGGAGAAAGGGAATCGTGAGGTAACCCATTTTCATCTGTACAGCCTACTACCACCCATGTTTGTTTATCCCCCTGCAGTATGACTGTTGTATGCATGAGGTTGTCCCTATGGTTTTTGTTTTCTTTTCAGGACCCCTAATAAGACTGAATGGAAGGAACGTGTGAGAGTGAAGCCTAAGTTTCTTCTTTATTTTAGTCGAAAGCAGCCTAAGGGATAAACTGGGGAAGGTGGGAGGAAGGTAGTCTTGCATGTGTTTGGAAGGGTCAACCAAAGCCTGGGGATTTGTATCGATGGTGAATGACCTGGTTGCTCTAGTTAACTCTGGGGGTTTGCCTGATTGAAGGAGTCTAAGTTCTTGTTTATTCTGAGGGAGGATTTCTGGTATAAGGTTAAGCATTGTTTCCCTGGTGAATGGTTTAGCCTGAAAACCACGCACATAAGTTAAACTGAGTACAAAGGGAAAATACTTTATACATAATTGCATGTGAACTGGCAACTGGGCATTGTTCCCATGGTGAATAGTCCATCGTTAAGCCATATCATCAAGAAGAGAAAGGAAAAAATACGAAATAGTCTGGGCAAGCTCAACATTGTTTCCATGGCGAATGGTTCTGTCCCCTGCCCATATTGGCTTTCCTTTTTGAAAGCAAAGTCAGAGAGATACTAAATTTTGAATATTAAACGGCTCAAGGCGGCTAGGCATTGTTTCCATGGCGAATGGCCTAGTAAATGCCCAAAAGAAGACAGAAGTACTTGTGCAACCTGTTCGTGTATATCTTAAAGGCAAGTTGGGCATTGTTTCCATGACGAATGGTCCAACTTTACGTCTTATGTAAGAGGGAAATAAGGGTTCAAGGACTTAAAAGATTCATAAACTATCTATATGGAATGAACTTGGGATGGTGAGAGTACTTACATTCGTGGTTTGGTTTGCATGTGAGTGAGGGAAGCCACTACTTAGTCCGAGTTTCAGGTTGATAGGTAGTTGCTAGAGCCATAAGAGTTAGTGTCAATTCCTGCATTTTCTGTAGTATCGTTTTTTACTTAGGTCAGTTCCTGCATTTTCTGAGATCTTTTCTTATAGTTGACTTTGTATAAATCTTGGAAAACTTTTTTCTCTACGGGAAGCGCTGCCGAAATTTCTACAAATCCAAGGAGTTTGTTGAATTTTGACTTGTTAAAAGTTTAGCTTTGTCTTTTCTCATATTTGATCTAGTTAAAATCTGGGAAGTTTCCTTTTCTAAAGGGAGTGTTGCCCAATTTTTTGTTAATTCAGGGAGCAAGACAAAATTGAACTTTGAGAAGTCAAAGTTATTTTCACTTTCTAGACTTAGCCTTCCATAAATTTTGGCATAACACTTTCCTAGAGGGAGTGCTGCCGAAATTTCTACAAAATTAAGGAGTTAGTTAAATTCTGTCTAAAGTTGAACTCGAGCTGTCTTTCGAGTTCATATCTGACTTAGTATAAATCTGGGAAGTTTCCCTTTCTATTGGAGTGCTACCCAAATTCTGCTATTTAAGGAAGTTAGACATAATTTTGACTCTCCGGAGTTAGAAATCATTTCTGCTTTCATATCCGGACTTATATAAATTATAGAAAGACACTTTTTCCTACGGGAAGCGTTGTCGAAATTTTCTTAGTTTGAAAGAGATTAATTATGTTTTGACAGGTGAAAATTTTGATAAAGTCCACTTTGACTAAGGGAAGATTTTGCCATATTGCTTAGAGGTACGGTTAGACATAATTAACTAGGATGATTTAATAAGGTCACGATATGGAGATTGTCCTCCACAAACTTATAGATTCAGCCTTAGGCATTGACCTGTCATGTGTTACAGACCCTCTTGATCGCTCGATTCAAGATCCAGACTACATTCAGTTTGAACCCTTAAGGATCATCTTCTGTTATCACTGATAACAGGTCGGTTGCCGATTTGTCGGTTTACGATTCAAATTCAATTCACTTCTGCCACTCAACCGAAAGGCTCTAGCCTTGTGATTTGAACTGTTTCGTTCTGTTTTTACCCGACACTTCATTGAAAGGCCATCAAACAAAAGTACTGAGTTTTTATTCAAGAGTTGCACGAGTGAGGCTTGTATGGCTAAAACGAGGGGTATGAGTGCAAGGAATGGTTGAAGTTGACCTCGTGTAGTGCGTAGACTTCTGGATGAATCTTTGATGTGATTGCATGTGCGTTTGTGGTTCGGACTCTGGATGTGATTGCCTGGGATTACATACATATATCGCTGGGAGGAGCCCCACTGTGACTATGAGAAGTGATCGTCCCATATAATTAACCCTCAGATATTTACAACTTCTCAGAGTATTTGAAAGACCCACTATATTTACGCTTAATGGTTAACCGGATTATGACTTGAGAGAAAAGAAAGACTCTCTGTTATCCTTTGCTTGTTGGAGATTTTTATGGTTGGACGTTGTAGTCCGTGGCAATCGTCGAAGAAAAACCACTTGACTTTCGGTCAGGCCTGGAGTGGGACTCACCTCCAGGGCAGTAAGAAGCGACTGCCACCACAGGTATGGACCTGTGTACCACCCACTCTGCACAGAGTGTAGAAGAGGGAGTGTGGTCTTCAACCGCGCTTGGCGGTTGTCCAGCGTCGAGAGATTAACCCTCAAGGTGCGTGTCAGTTGACACTTGAGTGTCGAATGCGACCCTCGAGATTAACGAGGACCGCATGAGTATGGGTACTACATGGTACGCCATGATTGCGACTGCTTGCGTAGGTTTGTATTGCTACGGGATATGAGTACGGCCTGCGTCTGCGTGGTTTTATACTAAGTCTCGCGCGACACCTATCCGATTTTCGCATCGGAGAGTTATGGGATGGCTACTGAAGGGACTAGGAGTGTTGTCGCGTTGTTCGATGTCTGTGTGGGTTTTATTTTTGTATTCGTAAAGTGGTGTGCGCGTGGTATGTGGGATGCGTCCTAGTCGGCCGACGACGAGCCGCACTTGGGACTTCAGCCCCCCAAGATCTCGGTTCACGTGCAAACCCGATAGTCGTATTACCGCGCGTACCCCCTATGCTACAACGAACGAGAAACGTCATCGGCTGGTCCACCTCTGCGATTGCAACTGATTAGCTTTCGTATTGTGGACTGGTAGCTCGGAGGAGATACGCCCACCGAAGGGCTGTGACAGCTCCCGTAAGGTGGATGGTAAGTCGTGCCTCGCGTAGACCCTATCCTATCGTAGGGGCTCGCGGGAGGTATGGCTGGCGCACTCAGCCGGAGCGGCTTTGTGAAGCTCCGTGTATATTCGTGACAGAGGATTTAAGACCAACTCGTGTGCGACGCGACCGGGAGGGTCCTGCGCTGCCCTGTGCGGTGCCGGACCGATGCGCTCGAAAGGTGGCGCCGTTGCCGGGGATAACGGTTGCCTACCGTTGTCCCTAGTGGAACGACATCCGAGTATAGAAAGTGAGAAATAGGCAAAAGTGAAAAAAAAAATTGAGACTTATATGAGTGATTCTTTAATATTATGATTATCGTTGAAGATGTTGTAAGACGGAGAAGTCTTTAAAGATCGAGCCTGGGATTGAGGTAGGTTGATGGCTCAGGCGAACTGACCGTTTGTGCTTCATTTTTATTGACTCAGATGGGATGATTGGTTGCAGACGGTATAGGGTAAAACGTGAAGTGAGGATTAATTGTGCGATGTGGTTTTGATCGATGCGACCTGATTTTGATTATGTGGTATGGGAGACTCGAGGGTGATAGGTGTTTTGATTCTGCGTAGCACCGGCTTTGACTGGCATGATGGTATTTGGGATTGGTAACCCTTCTGATTCGATAGTTGGAAGGCCTCGGCGGTGCTTTGCGTGCTTGACGTGGCTAAGGTTAAGCATGGCTATTGTGAGAGTTAGCCCTATGATGTATCATTTTTTACTGCCATAAGAGTCATTTGAGTGATTGGGAAAGCATCGTAATACGGTTGCATAAGAATGGAGCTAAAGATAAGTGAGATAGTATTCCTCTGCCAAAACTTGAAAGTATAGATCCCCTCCTAGGTATCAGGTTAGAAGTCGTCTGTGCGCCTTGAGGAGAGGGAAATAAAAGGAAAGCTGGAAAATATTATGAGTATGGATTGAGATGTTTGAGTCTGGGTTCTAAGTGGGTTTTCAATCTGTGTAACCGTGGAAGATGATAGATTCCCATGACAGTAGCTCTGCAAAAAGGGATATCTGATCCTTAGGGCAGTCAGAGTGGTAGTGAATGGACTAACACCTAGTATATCCTGCGTACCGTTGATAGGGAAATAGGGTATAGGTAATGTTAGACCTTCACTTGAGCCTTTCCGGGGTTGGACCATCCACTTGAATTTATATGGAGTTTGAACTGAGGACTTGAGACTATTCTTCTTAAAGGCTGTTTATTGAGCTATATGCTGAACTTATTTGTATATATCAGATTTACTGTGAATAAGTCTGTTTTATGCCCATCTACGTGAGGTTATATACTTGATGTTGTTTTGCATAGTGACTATCTTTTTTTTATGATGATTCACATAGGTTATTAATCTGAAGTACGGGTTTGAGCCTATAAGTATGCAAGGATTTATATGAGTATCTGAAATCCAAATATCGATGTATGAATGACTTATGAGGTTATATTTTTAGATTGCTCTTCAAAATGAGGATAAAGACATTGCGCAGAATCCACGTCTGATGCGGATTCAGAGGTGAATGGAGTGACCGCTTCCTTGGATGAAGGATTGTCTCATGGAGTGGTCGATGTGCAAAGCCTGCCCTAACGAAGGTTGCAATCCTATGTTACTGTTCCCCTGAAAGAAGACTTTGAAGAAGTTATAAATTCTCTTGTAAGAAGTAGTGAGACCCACGCCGGAACTATGTTCTTCGTCCATAGTGGGGTGTTGTTGTTGTATCTCTTGTGACATAATAACTACACTACTATTGAAAAGGAGGAAAGTGTTTGAGCCTTGTTAGACGCATGTCAATGAGGGAAGCAGCTACAACGTGCCGCAGGAAAGTAGGGGGTGAATCCCTAACTCTCTTTGTGACAAGTGGGTTCACCAGCCCAGGACGAGACGATACATCCCGAAGCGTGTATAATGAGGTTGTTTACTTTGTCGGCAGAGCTTTGCGATGAAAGAATGCTAGAATCGGAGGGAGCAACAGTGAGGCTTAATCCTTGAGCAGGGCTCGAGGGTTTGAGATGCCATCCATTCTAAAAAGGGATTACACTGTCCCTCGCCACACTATACTTCTGTAAAAGTTGGGGAGTAAAAGTGTGGTACTGTTGTTATTATTATGTCTAAGAATGCTATTGGTTGGCAATTCCATCTTTAAGCATGACATATCTATCATATGATATACCTGCTGATATAGGCAATCATTACGAGGTAGTTGTATATGGTTCTAATGATTGACTAGCCTGAGTATGATGAATTTGATTTTTACGAGTATTTTTATTTTTGTTTATTACTAAAAGGTGATATATTATTTTCGAAGAGTTATTATTATTATAAAATATTTTTGATATCTGTGACTGAACGATTATTATAATATATTACCATAAGTTTCTCTAAGTGGGATGGTCGCAGACGCTGGAAGGGACAAAATTTAGTGAAAGGTGATATAAGGTTAAAGCTTTAGCAGTTGAGGTCGTAGAATGTGATTGTCATCATGGTAAGGAAAGACGCATGCTGGACGTTTTTCTGTGATGGGCAAGAACCAGACCAGAGCGAAGGCAACTCAGGATGCCTTATGCTAAGGAAGATCCTAGTTTGGCCTTGCCTGTCAAGAAGGAAGATGGGTTTAAGATTTCCTTGCCGAGGCGAGTCAGAGAAGGAGAATATATTTCTTCTTGGTAGGGCGTACAAATGGATATGGGTATCTTCGCCTGGATCGAGTCAGGGTTCGATGACAATCAGGATTGCGCGATTGTGAGGGTGACCCTATACACTCCGCCATCATTTTGGGTCCTGCATGGGATTGAATTGGCATTGGGGAATGAGAGTTTGCTTGCGAGATCCTTGAGAGTAGCTGAAGAAGCAGCAAAATGGGCGAGAGAAAGGGTTTATGAAGGAGAAGAGCAAGTGGTAACCCGTGAAGAAGTTAAGCGTGCTGAAGAGTTTGTACTGCCTTCAGCCCCGTTAAGAGTGGTTTTGCCAGAATTCCTCGTAGAAAAGTGTTTTGGGGAACATGCGAGGGTAGAGACAGCGGCTGAGGCCGCGTTGAGAGTGCGGGAATGGGGATATGAACGTTATACGTGTGAAATGATCTATAACCGATACTTAGACCTAAGATTTTTACCCCCTAGTCATGGGTTCAGGAATATGGTAAATGTGGTTGACGCTTATGCTAGTTCCCATGACCCAAACGAGAGAGCTCGAGATTGGGATGAAATTCGGACCGTAGCAGGCCGATAGAGAGAGCCCGCATATTCTGCTAAGTGCTTCTCTCGCAGGCTTGTTTACGGCCGCCTTACCATGCAATACGAGTGCGAGGGTCTATAATGGTTCTAGAAATAATTGTTGTTTGTCTATGGTTAACCCTGAGAGCCCTGACTAGGTGAGTTGTATATTGTTTATAGTAGCAGTAAAGGGATAAGGCTAGGTAGTGTACAGTAGTGAAAGAAGGGAACTAGCCTTAGCCACTAGACTTGAGAAGCTTTTAACTAGAAATTGATCTTAGATCACTAGGACCGTTTTTAACAGAGCCCAGTTGTATATACGTGGACATAAGAGTTAGGACAGTGGACTAATTGATTATGTGATCCTAACTCCGTGCTTTAGTCAGCAGGACCCTGACTATTTATCGAATAATTAGAAAACGTGGGTGCAAGTACTTAGAGTATTGTGTGTGTATATGTATCATAAAGGGTTTCAAGTCGAATTGGAGAATCGCATAAGAAACTCTTATGTTTACTCAAGAGTAGAATGGGTAGAGCATGATTTAAGCATGAGAGCGAGCGTCGTGTGTGTATAAGTTGTCGAGGGAAAAATTTTGTTAAGCTTATGATCTTGGAACATAGCCTGAACCGCACTGAAAGGTCACGTGAGAATATGCTCTGATTAGAGATTTTGATTCACTTTTTTATTGTGGTACTTGCCTAATTTTTGTACGTACGTATTTTTAGGGATATTGTCCTGAGTTGTAAGAATATATCCGTTTATATACTAATATATGTGAGATAGAAACGTGACCAGCAGTTGGGTTCAAGACAATCGTAAATTTTTCGTTGATTGAGGCCTAGTGTGTTTCGTTTTCGCCTTTAGATGTTTTAGGTATGTCGTGAGCTTGCTTGGATTCCTCTGAGTCGAGGGATACAGTTGTTTTGTAATTGAGATCGTTTGAGTTTAGCCCTGGTCAGGGAGATCATAACATTTGTGTGATATTGGTGACCGTTTGAGTTGAGATTGTTCGGCTCTGGGTGTATATACATAAGTCAAGACTACCTTTTGCTATGATTTTTTCAGTAGGTTATCCTACCCCTGAATGTATATTGAGCGGAGAGTTATGAGGCTACCCCTTGTACATGACGATCACTATCACGCTCACATGTGTGGTTTTATCCTGATGTGTGATGGTTATGTGTGAGAGATGTGTGAGAAACATCTCATGTAACTTGTATTTTGTGAATGTGAATGTAAGTGAACAGTCTACTCTTCGGTATACTCGTGCGGTCTACCTTCAGGCGGATGATGGAACCGGGTATAAGGAGAGGAAGAGTAGTCTGCTTTTCGTGGAGGGATGTGGGAATCCTAAAGGACTTACGAGTAATTGAGACTCTAATGCTTACCATGCTGCTTGTTGATTTGTTAAGTTGTGACGAGGACCCATAAGATGGTCTTTAAGTGACGTTTGTTCTATGATGAGCCCCTCTTGGATTTTGGAGAAGGGGGATGTTTTTTGATGTTGTGTGTTGTGATGAGACCCCCTCGGGTTTTTTGAGGAGGTGATGTTTTGTTGTATTTAGAGACTCCTTGATTTTTGGAAAGGGGGATGTTGTGCTTTATGATGAGACCCCTCGTGATTTTTGGAAGAGGGGGTGTTTTGTTCTATGATGAGAGCCCCTGGATTTTTAAAACAGGGATGGTTTTATTGGTGGAAGACTCACGTTCAAAGGGGGGTAAACTTATTTATGGCATGGTAAGTTGTCTGATGGGTGATAAAGTCTGACGAAGAGGGTCACATTTGCTTGGGATGTTTGAGAAGGTCGCAATGAGTGCAGGGCGAGAGATGACTCACGATGGGTGGCTGGGATCAAGTTAGGGGCCACGACCTTGTGAACCTAACGGTGATTTTTTTTGTGAGCGTGCGAAGGATGCCATGCCTGTTATGGGAGGGCTGGTAAATGTCTTCTGACCCGTGCGTCATCGCGTAGTGGGCTTGTGATTCTGTTTTGCGACGCTCCGTCTAACCACTTGTGCTAGTTATTGGACACAATGAGGAATGCCAAGCTAAACGGTAAAGGTTAGTACCTCGAGGGCGTAACCCCATTGGATGGCTGCTAGGCGGCACAACCTGGCTGCGGGACCGCGGGGTAAGAGTTTAAGGGGAGTTGCCCGCCCCAGTTAAATTACTCCGTGGGATGGTGATGATTAGGAATTTTTGGGGGAATCCTGATTGAATGCTTATCAGGAGAGAACCTATCGTTGCGTAACTAACGAGGGGTACTGCCGTTAAATAACAACGCGGTGGGCCGTAGTCCTGGTCCGATCAGCCAGACTATGGTGGGCCAAGATGGAGACCTAACCTTTCTGTACTAGACTGCAGAAAGTGCGAAGTGGATATTAAGTATACATATATGCTTATGTGTATTTGATTGCGAGAGATTTGTTAAGAAGGAAGGCGAGAGTGCCTTCAAAGGTCTCGATTAGGGCCAGCGTCCCTAGTTTTTGCCAGAACTAGGGACACCAAACGAGAAGCCGAAGGTTATCTAGGGCCGGGGAGAGGACGATTGGGAAGGTCTTTGAAACTTATGCTGTAAGCGTCCTAATTTCTGCGCGTGAGAGGCCCGGGTTAGAAACCTGGCAGCATATAGTTGTGGAGGCATAGTTTGATGGAGGCCTCTATCCTGTGTTTGTCGGCTAATCGGATTGGCTCCTTTCTTTCGTCAACATTTAGAGTTTGGATGAATTTATAGCTTTCTGATTTAGCGAAGCGAAGGGGACGTCGCTTAATATGGTCCGGTAAGCTGTCGGTGCGAATACCCTTACAAGGGTATCCGTTTTGCAAGCGATAGAAAATAATTTTGGTTTAAAGTTTCAGTATACCGTGCTAGGCGCGGTTGAGTCTGAGGTTTACATTGGCGGGATAGTTGACTAGAGCAGATAGTGTATGGGCGCGCAGGCTCGAGGCGCGCGTGATTTTTATCTTTAATGATAGAAGAGTCGGCGTGGGCGCCGACCAAATTTTAAATTTTCATTAAACTAGGATTACATATTTTTTTGTCGTTTGATTAATGCACTTACCTGTGACCCATGCGTACGTACGGAGAACGACATCCATAACAGAGTGACTTCTGAAAGCATTTCAGTAGACCCGCTCGTCGCACGGTGGCTGGTTATTTAGGCGTCTGCCAGAGCTAAACCAAGATTAGGCTTAGCGTTATTGGTTACAGCGATGGACTTTCGTCGAGCGGGTTCAGCGAACAAGGTCGAGTGACGACGACATGAGGATCAGAGTGGCGCGGACGGAACGGTGGGGTTGGGGGCCTGGTGGGCTATTCCCTTTGGTTTTGCCGAAGGCGGTGTTAGAACGGTGCTAGCATTCTCCTTTGCCCTCGTCCATCGTCTTCGCACGGTTAAAAGTTTTTAGATATCTTTGTTATTTTTGTGATACTTTTT
>BFEA01000082.1:1338877-1350885 GCA_003427395.1 Chara braunii
AGAGAGAGAGAGAGAGAGAGAGAGAGAGAGAGAGAGAGAGAGAGAGAGAGAGAGAAAGAGAGATAGATAGATAGATAGATAGATAGATAGATAGATAGATAGAGAGAGAGAGAGAGAGAGAGAGAGAGATGGTGAACATCTTAAACGATAATAAGTGGGAAAAAAGGGTGTCCAAGTTATTCTCAAAAAAATCATTTTCAATGCACTTGAACCTATTATTGTTATGGCTGCAATAGTTGTAAATGAAAAACGTTTTGTATTATTTTAAATGTTTTTTACGTGAATGATATGATTTATCAGTGCTTTCTTTTTAAAGACATATAGTACCCATCAAATGATAGAATTGAGGGGGGAGGGGGGAGAGAGAAGGTGGGAATTGTAAAAAAAATAAAACAAAAGAGACAGGGATGGTGTGAACATGCTATAAGGGATGATACGAAATCGGAGGTGGTGCTTGCATAAGGAAGGTAATAGAGAAGAATTGTGTGTGTAATTGGTAATTTAGTTCATTATTGTCGCTCAAAGTTCGTAGTATAGAGAATGAGAAATAACTTGAACTAAGATTGGAAAAACAGTGTGACCGTGTATTTAGTGGGGAATATGTGACGTTATGAAAATATTGGTGTATCCGTGTGAGTACATGAGGGAAGGTGTGGTTAATGTATGGAATTATAAATATCAATTGTCTGACACACAAAATATCTTTTGTGTTTTTACGAAAATATGATATCTTACATGCGTTGTATATTTTAGTTTTCGTATTTGTTTTGTATAAATATATAGTTCATTCACATTTATTCAAAGACAAGGATATGACGTCTGAGCAGTGCATAAGAGCATGCGACATGATCCTCAAATATGCAAAAGAAGGTGTTCAATGGAGGAACGACGACGAGTAGAAGATGTTGAAGGGTCACATACCTTCATACTTTGATGCGCATGTTGATATTTTAAAAATGTTGGGAATGAATACCAAGATGATTCCTGATGTATTGGTTTTTCTTCATAAAATGAACAATATTTCGTTATGCAAAGTAGAGGGGGTGTTAGCCACATGATGCGAACTGATATCTCATGAGCTCCGTAGCACCGTGTTTGGGCTCGGTGACCGAACCCGAACATAAAATACCGAACTCTAACACAGGCCAAAACCTACCGAACCTGAACGTGAAATTTTATTATATACATATTATATGTATATTTATATTTATATTTATATATAACGTAAAAGTATAGTTATATTCACATACACACACACACACATACATAGATTGATACACACACACACACACACACACACACACACACACACACACACACACACACACACACATACACACACACACACACACACACACACACACACATAAATACATATGCAGGTATATGCATACACTTGGCCCCATGGGCGGTTAGAATACAACAGCATGGTAGACTTCTAGGTCTGTAGGGTTACTAGAGATAAACATCTGGTACCCTTTTGACCCCTTAAACGCCACACGAGGAAACATCTGGGCTTACTGACCTCGGTTTTACCGACCATCGGATTGACAATGCACCAGGACAGGACTAAGCCACATATACATACACACAGAAACACTTAATATGGACCCATTCGGTAAGCTAGGGGATCTGGTGCAAGTATGCAAATGTGCACGCGATAGTAAACTCGCTCCCAAATTCTCTGGCTGTTTTCGCGTCGTAGACCTTGGCCCCAACGGAGCCAACACGGTGCGCATCACGCCCGAAGCCAGCGCCAGCCATAGCTCCCTTCCCATCGTCTGTCACTCCTCCTACCTTCGTCCCCTCCCTCCTTCTGAGAACCTCAACCTATCTCGTTCTTCTTCCTCCAACGCGCACAAGGAACTCACTTCCTTTCCTTCGTTTGCATCTACCTCACCCTCACCTTCGCCATGAGTTTTATGATCGAGCCGACCCTTCCTCCTCAGCTTCTTCAACCTCGAACTTTGTTGCAATTTCGCCAAGTCACGCATCCCTGTCTCAGTCCCGATCTTCTTCGATTTGCGCAACTCTTCGGCGACGGGGCTTGGTGCGCCGCCATTGAGATAACTATATCAACCGATTGAGGCTCGGCAGCCACCTTGGCGGAGGCGTCAGGATTTCGTTGCTACTCACGACCTACTCAGAGCGACGTAACCATAATCGTGGCTTTCAAGGGCGATCGAGCAACGGCGCCATGCAGTAGTGACGGATCTTTACAAGTGGGGACAAGAGTTGGCGTCTGATTGGCGGCAACGACTGACCCAGCCAAGGCGACAAATAGTGGGGACTGAGTGTAATGATACCTTCTCCCTGCACACCAACGCCACTGATCGCCCCACTCGCTCGCTTCCCCATCTCCATCCCTACCCCGAGCGTCGATAAATCGTTTCTCCACCTTCTCTCTCCCCTCTGACCTTCCGATTATCTGGCTTGGGCCGACCCCCTTCTAACCCTGAAAATTTGTCCCGCCTCAACCCTTCCTTTCAGTCCAGCTTACATCCACAAGTGGGCCGAGTTTGCGGCGGTTAGTGTGTGTATGCTCACAGTAAAGTGCCACTGGTCGCAGTATTACAGTAATCAGGAGTTGGAACACACTCACGACATCTCGTTGGTGTTGGCACAGCTGTGGCCGAACAAGTCGACCACGGACGGCCCGTTGGTAAGGGCGGACGAGCTTCAACGGGCGATTACTCTCAAGCCCTCCCTTACCCTCCTCTACCGTACTCTTCATCTTTCCCCGCATCTCTCTCCCTTCTTGCAACTATAAATTTCGCCCGCGCATCCACAAATCTCTCTCTCAACTCGTCAGCCAACCTCCGGGAAGCAGTGGCTAGATGATGTGTATAGTGCGAGTCAGAAAGTCCTGACGGGCTGACTGTAGACTGGCTGGCTATGCGCTAGATCACCACGAGGGACTGTGGGATTCGGGTAAGCCACGTTGAGGCTAAGTTGGCAGGGTGACGATCGCAGTGGTGGATGGTGACACGCGACGGCCGCAATCGTCGTTGCATGAATGAGGATGAGCGATCCGAGTTGAGTGGATGACTGCCCCGGGACCATGTCGAAATTTGGTGGCGAGTACGCCCCCCCTTTGTTGCGAATCCATTCTTTGGTGTGAGCTCACGGCGGTAAAGCAGGACCTTCTTTGCTTTTCCCGATCTCAGTGTAACTCTTKTCTCCTGGCTTGATATTCCCGCCTGTCTCTTCCTGCCTCTTTCTCTTCTCTCGCTGATATGAATAACTATGCACAATGAGTCAATCTTTTGCTTATGGAATGAGCATTTGTGAATGTGTGCTCGGAAGTACTTCTTCCGGAACTCTTCCACTAGTTTCCTGGGTAATCCCCAGACCTAATGAGAATTGATCGATGTGTCTTGTGAACGGTGGATGCGCGTGTATCGACCATTCAAGGGATTGTGATTACTTACCTTTGACACACAACAGGGCAGGGGTATTGCATGTCTGTCGTTTTCGCACCTTCCACAGTGAATGTATGTATGGGATGGAAATGATCGAGCACGAAACTCGTCTTGATTAGGATATTGTCCGGACGGATCGATGACTGGGGCAATGTTGTTGGGATTTTCTTCGAGAATGCAAAAGCGTTTAGAACTGTTGATGCTGCGATTACGTAAAAAGTACCCTGGGAGCTGTCGTTCGGGGCACACTGCCCATGCCATCAGCCTTATGTTGCACAACATATACAACATACCCTCGTAGAATAACGAGGGACTCCGGAGCCATGTGCGATCGGTACACGTGAATTGTGGCCGCGTCTCACCACACATGAGTTTTTGTCTCTCTCTCTATGAACTTTCCTTTCCTTCTTCGTTCTTAGGAATTTTTGATTTTGCCTTTCTGATTGGATCGATAGGTTGTGTTTTTCGACTAGTAGCAATCCTGGGCCTATGATGAACGACTGAGGATATCTTTGGCGCCTACCTGATTGCCATGTGGACTGACGGGCTCAACCCGACTAGGCGTCGGCCTCCCGTATCCTCACCTCGCCCCTTCCCGTATAACGAGGAAAGAACGCGTGTTTGTGAGTGGGACATACGAGAAGCCGAAGCAAAGATCGGTGGGCAATATCACTTCCCTCCTGAAAATCGGTGTTCTGGGTTTGTCGGTGTTGGGTTTGTCATTATCGATACGCATTTTCCGCCATATTCGTTGCTACTACTGTTTAACGAGTTGATCGTCATCCCGTGGTCAGCAGTGGCGCCCCATTGGCGTAAAACTCTGTGTAGTGATTGCCAATCAAAGGGCTTCCACTACCGAGTACAGAATGAAGACGAGCATAAGGAAAGGGCCACGCGACTAAGGCCGTCCACATCAGATTCGGATCTGTTTAACATGCGGCTTCTAGAGTTAGTCCGAAAACGGGATAATAAGTGCGCGCCCTCTCCCTTTCACTCCAAACGTAGAGCCGTGGCTCGGTGGGAGGTTCGACAGTATTTTCAGGATTGAATTCGAACTTCTTCGCGTTGCGAATTCCACGCGAGCTTCTTCGTAACCCGCGTTGCAGCTAACCGGTTAGCTTACTTCATGAGACCAACACGGGGGATTTCAGTTATGTCTATGTCCCCACACTCAATTTCCCAAAAATCTTTGGCACACCCCATCTTGCAGTTTTTCAGGGCTTCTTTCCGCACCCTTAAACCACCAGTCCCTGGCCCAGCTATCAAGTCCGAGCTTTGGCCGTCTGCTACGCCGAGCCATGCCGAGGCTCGGACTACAGGGCGCAGGCATCCCGAATGTCGGCCTGAAAGCTATGAAAACAAACGGAAAAAAAAAAACGAAATGAAAAAAAAAAAGAAAAACGAACAGGTTCATTCCCTCTTTGCGTCGGAAAAGCAAAGCGGGAATGAATGCTCCCGCTTTGGCACACACACAGAGAGAGAGAGAGAGAGAGAGAGAGAGAGAGAGAGAGAGAGAGAGAGAGAGAGAGAGAGAGAGAGNGAGAGAGAGAGAGAGAGAGAGAGAGAGAGAGAGAGAGAGAGAGAGAGTGAAAAGAAAATGCTTCCTCGGCTTGAAACATGCATATAACCGAGGGATCGATTCGTGGCTCGAGTTTAAGGTGCCAGTGCGACGTGTGGTTCGACTGATGATGTCGTGCAGCATAAGGTAGATGGCATGCGCAACACATTCAGAGATACAGATCTAAACACTCTTGCATTCTCGAACAAAATCCCGATGACAATCGTCTAATCAACACGAAAAAGAGTCACATATTTCCATACATGCATTCACTGTGGAAGGTGCGAAAATGAGACATGCACCGGAAAAGATGGGTTGCATTGCACAATACACACACATCCACCGTTCACAAGACAAGAAGGCGGGGACCTTGCGTAGGAGGATTACCCAGGAAACTAATGGAAGAGTTCCGGAGGAAGTTCTTTTACGCAAGGGAAGCGCACCGATTCGCTCCTAGTCAGGAGAGAAAGCGAGAGACAATCAATTGAGACACATCATTATTTAAAAGTAGAGAAAAGAGAGGGGGGGGAGAGACAAAGAGAGAGAGAGAGAGATAGGTGATGACCAGATCTGGAAGAGAGACATTCGACATGACCGCCATGCACTCACGCCCAAGATAAAGATCCGCAACAACAAAGGCGCATTCGCCGTTAATTCCAATATGGCCCAGGCCAATCACTTACTCAACTCAAATCATCGATCCTCATACCCGCACCGACGATCCCAGCCGCCGCGTGCTAACTCCCACCATTGCGATAATCACCCCGCTGTCGTAAACTCGACGCGGTTCGCCCAGATCCCACAGTCCGTTGTGGCGATCTGGCGCGCAACCGGCCAGCCTATCGTCAGCCCGACAGGACTTTCCGACTCGCATCAACACACTCTGCCTAGCCACTACTTCCCGGAAGCTCGCTTAGGAGTCGGGAACGTAAGAGAGATTTGCGGGCGCGCTTGCAGGTTTTATAGTTGCGAGAAAGGAGATAGAAGGGGGAGAGAACGACGGGGAGGCGGGGGTGTAGGAGAAGAAGGAGGAGAAGACTTTGAGAAGAGCGCTCCAAGAACGCCATGTTGATCCCTCGGAACTCAAGGTTCAACCAATCAGATTCGTCGCGCGATAGGTAGGTCCTATCGATCCACGCACCTGATTGGCGAGCGGGAGTTATCGGGGGATCGACCGGTCGTCGTACGCCAGACTCAGAGGGTGAGAAGAGAAAAGGCGCGAGAGGTGGCGCAAGACGGGTCCAAGATTCAGACGATCAAGAAAGGGAAATGGGTGCGCAAACAGCGAGACGGGGGAGGGGGAGAGAGAAAGAAACAGTTACGGGGAGAGAGAAAGAGGAGGGAGAAGGAAAGGGAGCGTGGGAGGGAGCGATACAGGGGGCCAGAGGGGAGGAAGCTTTTGCATGCATGGCGCCGTCAACAAAAAAAAGAGAAAAAGGAACCGAAACAGTTACAGCTTGCTTCTATCCTAATGCAAAATTGAAATCACCATATCTGCGCGCGAAAAAGCGACGCGGGAAACGAAAAATCCTACGCCTATTCGTATTCACGCAAAATTTCGAGAGTTTTCCCCGACGCACCCAAGAACATTCACACCCTCGAAAAGGACACGTCGGAGCTCCGCTTATTCCGGAATTCCCAACTGCTGAGCCCAATTCCCAGTGCGCTCGCTAAGGCGCACATAAATTCCCATGTATTTCCCGACTTTGCAAAAAGAAAAACAGAACCCAGCAGTAAAAAAACCTCTAAAAAAAAAAGGAAAATGCGGTACCCGAGAGCAAGAAATCAAAACGGGGCTTTCCTGGGGTTGGTATGATACAAGCAAAAGAAGGGGGTACGAAAGATGGCACGGGGTCGGGAAGTGGTTCGTCACATGCTTGCTGGCGGACTGCCAGTGCTTCACGGCATGGCTCTGAGCTGTTTGGCGGCATAGGAGCTGGGGAGACGCATGACACGAAGACGACAATTGTGGGTGGTGGAGCGCCGTGGAGGTCTTTGGAAGGACCTGCAGCGACAGGGAGCAGAGCACGAGAAGGTGTTCTTGCGGTTCTGCAGACTCCCACGGCCGTTGTTCTTCGAAGTTCTCCAACGAATTGGGCCGCATATCCAGAGTTCACCGACGAATTTTCGGTTGCCCATTCCTGCCGGTCAGAAGTTTGCCTGTGCATTGATGATGTGGGCAACATGCGGCTACTACAGGCAATCCGGCCACAGTTTGGGTATAGGCCTCGCTAGTGCGTTGCGAAGCAATGAAGACGTGGCTGATGCTATCATCCATGAGTACGGCCATTTCCTGCAGTTTCCGACACGACGTTGTCGTGAAGATGTGCAAAACGCTTTCGAGGCGAAGGGGTTTGCAGGGTGCGTGGGGGCATGCGTGAGGGCAATCGACTGCATGCACATCTACATCGACAAGCCTGAAGGGAACCCGTTTCAAGTGCTACTACCATCACACTGAAGACTTTTCTGTGATCGCGCAGGTTGTTTGCGACCATGAGTGCAGAATAGTCAGTGCGTTTGTCGGTTGTCCTGGGTCTGTACATGACTCGCGTGTTCTGCGGATGCCACCCTTGTACTGCAACACTAGGAATGGGAGAGGTGTGCTCAGCGATGGAGGAGCTATTCTCCATGGCGGCACCCATGTGAGGCGCTATCTATTGGGAGATGCAGCATACCCCCTTCTGCCATGGATCATGACACCCACAGGCAGATTTGGGAGAACGTTAGCGGACTGGACCTGTGATGAGTGCCACACAACGGCGAGGTCTTATATGGAGCGCACTTTTGGCGTCTGAAGAGCGTGTGGAGGAATTTCATCCACATACACATCGCTAACTTGGAAACCCTGCACAAGGAATTAATGGTCGTGTGCATTTTGCACAACCTCATGATTGAACACATGGTGGAAATCAACCCTGCCGACATGGGAGATGACAGCGACAGCGACGGTCGGGGCCTACCTCCCAACAGTCGTCGCCGGCGCGGCCGCTGGCAGCGAGTGCAACGCAGGATACGTGACCTGGACGTCAAAGTTCTGGCTGACGACGACACCACTTACGGCACAGATCTAGGAAAGTGGGTCAGGGTTAGCTTTTTTTTTTTTTTTTTAACTTGCCTTTTTTTTTTTTTTTTTTTTTTTTTTTTGAAGTCCGCGGTGTTGTAGAGGCTAGTCTCCTGTCTCTTATACACATCTAGATGTGTATAAGAGACAGGGCCTATAGCGGCCAACGTGCGCAGGCCGAGCGCGCGCACGGATTTTCAGCGCGCACCCCCGCCTGGGCGTGGCTCGGCCGCGCGGCCTCGGCCACAGGCCTGCGGCCTCGGAGGTCGGCCGCGGACTAGGATCCTGCGGCCACGGCCGAGGGTGTCACGTAGGCCCTAAGGCTCAGGCTTTGGTGCACCTCGTGTGAGTGTGCCCTGAGGGCATACTCACACTATCATTATCGTACCTGTATATGCCCCAATTCCACCCACAAATAATTAAAAAAGTGCTAGTGTGAGTATGCCCTGAGAAAGGTATGCTGTGGCAAGGCCCAATGTGTGCGGTGATCTCAGAGAAAACGCTCTTTGGTGACTGGGGCGGCGGGTACCGAGGAGCCATGCAGCACTCACCAAAACTGGGCTGGGTGAGGTGAGGAGCGCAACCAGGCTCAGATGGGGTACAAGTGCGGCACAGAGGGCTCGCTCCCCTAAGAGACAAAAAGAATTTTGCAATGTATCTGCCCATGTTCTAGCCGATATTCATTATCATTTATTTGGGGAGTATTATAGCGATTCCCATAGAATAGCCTTAGGAGTAGTGGTAGGTTCTGAAAAAGAAAGATAGGTTCCATGACATGGCAGAAAAAAAAAAAGAAAAACAACGATCTCAAATCTTAGATCATCTTTGAAAGATTTGAGAGGTCCAAAAAAGTCCTTGGGGATGGCGAAGGTTGTCGACTTGCGTTCCGGAGGAGATCATGAACCGGTCCCACGCGACTCTGCTGTGGGATCCAAGCCTAGGCCTCGAACGCACTACCGGCGCCGCTGGCGGCGCTCCCTCCGTTTCTCTTTTTTTTTCTTTTTTTTTTTCCTACCAAGCCAGTTCGTTCTGTTTTTTGTTTTGACACGTTTAACTTTTGCTAACCCTTACCTAGGAGCCAAATTTAGCACTCTCGATGGTCTCGCGGAATCCATGTTTGTCGAGTGTGGTAGAGCGCTCTCCAACTCCATGCTTGTCGACTGCAGTAGACCGCGCCCCATCGCCGTGGATATGGCGAAGGGGCTGCGTCTGCGCACGTGTTCCACCGGCATAGTCGTTTTTTGCTCGTTCTTGTTGCTGCTGGTGGGAGATGGGTGCTTGCGTTTGATCGATGGTAGCACGCCACGCGGCGGCCAGAAGTTGAAAGCAGGAGCCTGTAGAGGAGAGGAGAATGCCACCACGTCTTACACGCCATCGCTGGCGATGGCGAAGGTTGTCGACTTGCGTTCCGGAGGAGATCATGAACCGGTCCCACGCGACTCTGCTGGCGGTTTGGAAGCAAGGTCGCTGGCTGACGTGGGAGAACGTGTGTTTGTTGAAGATCGGGATCTGTTCCCAAGTGGCAGCGCGTCTATTGTTATCGCGTTTCCGGGACAGTCGCCGTTCGAGACGGTCTCGAATGGCACTTTGTTGTGCACATCAAGCATCACGAGCCTTGTCGGGCAAGACGACTCGCCAATTTTTTACTTCATTCTTGACGAGCTATGCCGGGATGAAGCCCTCGGAGAGTACACGGAACACCGCATGTCAATCAGGAAGGCAGTAGTCGGAGGGTCTCCCTCAGGAGGAGATGGGGGACTCCTTAGCTATTGGTGGGAGCATCTGAACGGCACTGGGGATGCGGTGTTGACTCCCACAGTAATTAATCCAGACAGGGGGATGGCTATGGCGAACTTGTACTCCATCGACCTGACGCTATCGGGATCGCACCTGATCTTGGCCGCGACAGCTGATTCTGTAGCACTGAAGTCAAGGATGATTTTCGTAAATGTTACTACCGGTGGGCGGGAGTCTGTGAGAACGGCATGGGACAATCTGTACACCATCGCTTTCAATGCGAACAAGAGTCGTCTGTTTGCAGCGGATGAAATGGATCCTCGTCGTATCCTCGCTGCCTCGACGGAGACGGGAGTGGAGGCCATCTCCACGAACGGAGAGATGACACTCCAGACGTTCCGCGAGTTCCCGTTGAGGTTACCTCCGAACATAAGCTTCATACAGTTCTCCACGCAGAGCTTCGATCCTCAGGACAGGTGTCTCTACTTCCCCGACTTCGAGAACAACATGTTGCGGAGCTTGAATCTGTCGAACCCTCAGGCGAATCTCACCCATGTCGCCGGATCCGGCGAGACCGGACAGCAAGAAGGAGACGCCTTCAGCGCGTCACTCAACGGTTTGTCTGAGCCGGTTGTTACGCGTGATGGATGTAATGTGTTCTCTGTGCAGGTGGATGGAGTGCATCGCTGGTTCAAGCTGGAGGCACCGTGTGGCAAAGCGGTGAGCGTCAGCACTGTAGCGAGGTATACAGGTGTGGGTTGGGAGGGATTGGCGCTCCATCACGTGGGCGACAACGCTAGCCTGCTTGTCGGCTCGAAAGACGGCAAAGTGTTAAAGCTGGACATCAACAGCAGCGCTTTGCATGTCTGCAAGCCTTTTGGTTACGCCGAGGACCCCACGCCCCCCTCCTCCGCTTCTACTCCAAGCCCTTCTCCACCTGCCCCCGAAGGCAATGATCCTTCCCTACTCGACTCTTTCCCCTCCCCCGACGTCTCTTCGGCAGCTAGAGATAGTACTTCAGATCACAAGTGGGCTGTTTACGTTGGTCCGGTCGTAGGTGCGTTCATCTTTCTGGTAATCGTCGTGGCAGCGGTTTGCACCATCTGTCCGCAGCGGCGGCAGACGCTTGGCCTTGTGAAATCGAAGGGTGGAACGTCTTCCCTCACCCTCGGTTCGTCATTTGGCCCTGGCGTCAGCGTGGACAGCGGACTTAAACCCACGGCTGTTCAAGAGTTTCCGCTGGCGGTGCTGGTGCACTCTACAGAGAATTTCGATGACCAGTACAGGATTGGCGAGAAGGGAGCGTTCGGAGAGGTTTACTGGGGAGACATTGGAAACAAGAGAGTCGCAATCAAAGTCATGATCGGTGAGCTGACGGCGGTGAAGCGCCAGCAGTTCCTGGCTGAAGTCAACACTCTGAGCCGCCTGCATCACGGCAATTTGATCGAGCTCATCGGCTACTGCCAGGAGGGAAAGAGATCCATCTTGGTCTATTCTCTCTTCTCAGGCGGCAGCTTGCACCACAGGTTGCATAAGCGGCATAAGGTTGGCGAGAAGGAGAGGTTGCCGGCACTAACGCTGAGCGAGAGGGCATCCGTCGCATGCCAGATAGCGAATGCGCTGTCCTACCTTCACCACGGTGCGGACCCGCCCGTCATTCATCGGGATATCAAGAGCCGTAATGTGCTCTTGTCTGACGGAAGCGGAGCGAGTCTCCGAACAGTTGTGGCCGATTTCGGACTGGCAACAATTGGACAGAGCATCTTCGAAACAACATTCGAAAGCGTGGTGGAGACGTGCCACGTGGCAGGCACGCAAGGGTATATGGCGCCGGAGTACTTGACTATGGGGAGATTGACCGCGAAGGTTGGCGTCTACGCCTACGGTGTGATAGTCCTCGAGCTTTTGACCGGTAGGAACTCGGTGTTTCCTCGACAACCGCCGTCGGTCAATGGCGAGTGGATGACGCTTCCGCAGTGGGTAAGGACGTACACTCATCTTTCGCAATTCGATCTGCTGATGACGGTCCTCGACGAACCTCTGCGGGAGGAGGTGGAGAGCAGCCTGGCGAATCAGCATATGGTAATGGATATAATCTCGTTGGCAATGGACTGCGTGCAAGAAGCAGATGCAATGAGGCCAAACATGAGCACCGTGTTGCAGAGGATTTCCACTGTAGTCGCGGATGCGGGAACCGACTACCTCAAGTGATCGAAGATGATGAACATGG
>BFEA01000082.1:1355775-1366553 GCA_003427395.1 Chara braunii
AGAGAGAGAGAGAGAGAGAGAGAGAGAGAGAGAGAGAGAGAGAGAGGTGATGACCAGATATGGAAGAGAGACATTCGACATGACCGCCATGCACTCACGCCCAAGATAAAGATCCGCAACAACAAAGGCGCATTCGTCGTTAATTCCAATATGGCCCCGGGCCAATCTCTCACTTAACTCCAATCATCGATCCTCATACCCGCACCAACGATCCCAGCCGCCGCGTGCTAACTCCCACCATTGCGATCGTCACCCCCCTGTCGTAAACTCGACGCGGTTCGCCGAGATCCCATAATCCTTCGTGGCGATCTCGCGCGCAACCGGCCAGCCTATCGTCAGTCCGACAGGACTTTCCGACTCGCATCAACACACTCTGCCTAGCCACTGCTTCCCGAAAGCTGGCTTAGGAGTCGAGAACGTAAAAGAGATTTGCGGCCGCGCTTGCGGGTTTTATAGTTGCGAGAAAGGAGATAGAAGGGGGAGAGAACGACGGGGAGGCGGGGGTGTAGGAGAGGAAGGAGGAGAAGACTTTGAGAAGAGCGCTCCAAGAACGCCATGTTGATCCCTCGGAACTCAAGGTTCAACCAATCAGATTCGTCGCGCGATAGGTAGGTCCTATCGATCCACGCACCTGATTGGCGAGCGGGAGTTATCGGGGGATCGACYGGTCGTCGTACGCCAGACTCAGAGGGTGAGAAGAGAAAAGGTGCGAGAGGTGGCGCAAGACGGGTCCAAGATTCCGACGATCAAGAAAGGGAAATGGGCGCGCAAACAGCGAGACGGGGGAGGGGGAGAGAAAAAGAAACACTTACGGGGAGAGAGAAAGAGGAGGGAGAAGGAAAGGGAGCGCGGGAGGGAGCAATACAGGGGACCAGAGATGAGGAAGCTTTTGCATGCACGGCGCCGTCAACAAAAAAGAGAAAAAGGCACCGAAACAGTTACAACTTGCTTCTATCTTAATTCAAAATTGAAATCACCAGATCTGCGCGCGAAAAAGCGACGTGGGAAAAGAAAAATCCTACGCCGATTCGTATTCACGCAAAATTTCGAGAGTTTTCCCCGACGCACCCAAGAACATTCACACCCTTGAAAAGGACACGTCGGAACTCCGCTTATTCCGGAATTCCCAACTGCTGAGCCCAATTCCCACTGCGCTCGCTAAAGCGCACGTAAATTCCCATGTATTTCCCGACTTTGCAAAAAGAAAAACAGAACCCAGCAGTCGAAAAAGCTCTTAAAAAAAAAGGAAAATGCGGTACCCGAAAGCAAGAAATCAAAACGGGGTTTTCCTGGGCTTGGCATGATACAAGCAAAAGAAGGGGGTACGAAAGATGGCACGGGGTCGGGAAGTGGTTCGTCACATATGTGACGCGCAGGGGGTTCCAAAATTATGCGATCTCCTGATTCCATGTCATGGCGAAAGAAAGAGGGGAGAACAGAGTGATGCATGAGGAACCAAGCATATCAACAGAGCAAAAAAAGTACAAGGGACGATAACTGGGTTGCGGATGAGATGGCGACAACATTTGTGGCAAGATCTCCGGAGCCCTATCATATGCAACCCTCTGCCTCGTGGAGATTGTCCAGGTGACGCCATCATGGTCCACCTGATCTTCGTGTGCTCTGCACCCCTGCTCGTTGCCGTCCGCCGAATCGGCGGGTAGGTTGACGTCATCGTCGATGTCGTGATCTTCGCGAAGCTTACCGATTCGTGTCGATGAAGGGAAGGGGGGGGTTCAAGTGAATGGGATCTACCACCGCCTAGTTGGAATAGACTAGTAGAGGCGGTACATGCCGGGGATCTCGGGGGGGTGACGGGGAGGGAGTGGGGGTAGGAAGCGATTCATCCCTTCCATCGTCACCGGGAGCTCCTCATATCGGATGATTCGGTGGAAGCGGGGGAAATGATCGCCACTGCGGGGGAGGGAAGCTAGGTAATCGTGATAGCAGGAGGAGAGGGTGCGAAAAAGCGCCGCTCGAAAGATCTCGAAGTGGCGACAGGCGGGGATTGTCTCTGTGGCAACGCAATAGACTTCTACGACGTTGCTTCGCTCCCATGCAGCGTTGAACAGCAGGAGATGCCAGCAGAATGTGGGAGCAACGGACTGAAGGGAGGCGTGGGGGTGGACGATGGCGAGTAAACGGGTAGAGTAGAAGTCACAGAAGAGATGGGAATGGAAAGGATGGGAAGGGAAGGTGACGGGGGTACGGATCTGCTCGAGGGTGAAGAAATCAAGGGGTCGGCGGGACAGCGTCCGAGGACGAAGGCCTATCGCCCGCATTGGTACATGGGCGAACTGGGGGACGGGTGGGGCTTGAGGAGGAGGGGGATCGACGTCATCTTCGTCGCGCGGTACTTGAGGTGGCGGCTGCAGGGTCGCTATTTTCGGGCCTCGACGGCTCTGGATCCGTGGTCGGATTGCTACCGATGCGCAGGCTAGCCTTGCTAGCGAACTCCAGCTGGCGCTTTCCGGAGGCAATCTCTTCGCTCTTTCGCGCCGCTTCTAGATCTTCCGCCTCCGTTCCCGTACGCGTCGCTTCCTCCGGTGGGGCTTCCCACTCGGACCCGGCTCCTTCTTCTTCCTCTTTCTCCTCACCGAGCTCGCCCTTGCTATGTTCACTATAGCTTCCCTCCTCCGATGTTTCCTCCTCGTCGTCTTCTTCTTCTTCGTCGTCGTCGTTGATCACCACTTCTTTTGCCCTCGGGTAGAAGGCGTAAGGGATGATCTCGTACGGCTTCAGATACTCCTGCCGCAATGGTAGTGTATCCTCGTCCCTAGGTTCCTCCAAGCACGAAGTCCACTGAAGGTACGGATCCAAGGATCGCTCGAAAATGTACGGAGCAGGACTCTTGTCACTCTGGAAGTGGATGTCGGGCGAGAGATCGTTCGCCAATTGCACGATCGGTGCGATGAGCTCCTGTGCAATCAACTGACGGCGACTCGGTCGTACCGATCCAAAGAGGAATCCAATAAGATCTCCTTCCGCGTTAGTCCTCCAACCCTGTATGACTAGCAGCTCCGGATTCTCGATCCACGCGGGATGCTCTCTAATGCCCGTCCACGTCACCTGTACTCTGGCCAAGCAGAAGGACAGCTCGTCAAAAGTTTCGCGCCACAGTCGCCAATATCCAGGATTGATAAGAGAGACCGAAAGAGGTTCGAACGAGAAGGAGAGAGAAGGGTGAAGATCGGATTGCCAGAAGATGGGGAAGAGAAAGGGAAGACCAAAGATAGAGAGAGGAGCGAGAAGATTGGCGTGGTTCATTGGGGATGGGGGAAGGGGACGAGGGTTGGGATCGCAACTGGCCGCTCGCGTGGTGATTGGCGAATACCATCAAGATCCGATGCAAAGATCGGGATGATGTTATACCCCTCCCGGGCGAGGACGTGCTGCCACACGTTGGACACTTGCTCCCTCCAGTCGCGCAGCGAGGCCAAGATCGCGGTATGCCGCAGCGGATTGACCGAGCTGATGTCGCTGGTGAATCCCACCACTGTGGTGATGTGGCTCGTTTTGGGACCCGCTCGCCGATGAACTGCAGTAACCTCCGCGAACACTATCGCTTGAGGGCTTCCTTCTATTCGAAATGCGGCGGCGGCACAGATACCTTCGTCGCAGAAGAATCGCATCAAAAGGTGGAAATCCGTATTGAGCCGAGGGTGACAAACTTGCCGGATCTATGAGATGTGGCCACGTTGCTGCCGCAGCTATGCGTCAAGAACCCGCTCCGTGATAAAACTCATGGCGAGGTTGGAGAGGAGGACGAGGGACAAGAGGGAGAAAGAGGAGAGAGGGTCAGATCGCCGTCGTTTTCCTCGCTTTCCGAAGAAGAAGAGGGAGGAAGATCGGAAGGAGGAAGGAGACAGAGGTAGGAGGTATGCCGGACGATGGGGACGGAGCTATGGCTGGCGCGAGCCTGAGGCGCGATGTGCACCATGTTGGCGCCGTTGGATCCGAGTTCGACAACGCGAAAACAACCAGAGAACTTGGGAGCGAGTTTCGGTCGCGTGCACATTTACGTACCGGCACTAGGTCCCCCAATTTATATTGGTACTGGGGTCCAGCATTCCCGTTCCGAGCCTCATAGCTACGGACCTGTCTACCGTGGGCCAGTTCGGTCATCCTTTGCCTTTTTTGGGCTAGCTTCGGAATGGCCCGTTCCATTAAGTCAGCGTACCTCTTGGCCTTGGCCTTGAGGGCCGTACGCGTGTCTCTACCCCCTGCTTCGGCAATTTTCGAGTTACCCCGGTAATCGACATAGGGGAGGCTATTAGTTCGAAGCTGAAAGGGGGTGAACCCCGTAGACTCGTGAGGGGTGGCCCGGTGGATCCCGATGATCTGATATACGATTTCGGGCCAAGGACGCGTGTCGTGTGCCGCTAAGTTCCTGCGAAGGGCGGTTTTAATCATACGGTTGGCATTCTCGGCCAACCCGTTCAACTGGGACACGTGGAGTGCCGTATGTTAGAGCGTGACGCCCCTTCGCGCAAGTAGTTCTTCTACCTCACCTTTAAATTCAGATCCATTGTCGGTTAGAATTTCTTTCGTATCTAGATGGGTATAGAGGAACCGCTCGATGTACGTGGCTATTTCTGCGGCCTTTCGGGTCTTACAGGGATAGACTTCGATGTACTTGGAAAAGTGGTCAATTAATACTAATAAAATAGAATATTCACAGCGGTTTGGGCCAGGTGGCACGTCAATATCTGTCGTGTCCATACTGACTCGCTGAAAAGGACGCTCTACTTCCGTTGGTACGATCGTGTTTGGTCCCCGTATAGGGGCGCGATCAGCGACACAGACGAGACTGTTAACGACAATGTATTTGACATCATCTCATATATTGGACCAGAACCATCGGTTCTGGTCTACAGTTGCCTCCGTGACACGTATCGCGAAATGAGTGGCCTGTTCCTCGTGAGCAGATCGGATCCAATCGTATCTCTGGAAGGGATGGGGAACCGTCAGCCACGAACCCGATCCGTCAGTTTTATGCTTTTCCAAATGACCGTTGATCCATCGATAGTCCCGAGATCTCTCGGTTGCTCTACGTCTCTTGTGTTTGGTGAGATGGCTCAATGATAACCCCGCTAATTTTGCCAATAAAATTTTATCTGTCCAAACCTCCGCTCGTCGGTATTTTTCGTCGTATTCAGGGCCGCCCGTACGGGCGCCCTCGAATCGAACCTCTGTGGGGAGTTTGTTCGTTCTACATAGGGGGCACCTCCATTCCTTGCTACTTGTCCGATATCGTACGCAGGCCCCGTGCGCACGATTGACACACGTGGCACATTTTACCCAATCGACAAACCCAGTTTCGAAGGGATGATAGTCGACCCCATAAACCCGTGTAATGCACGTGCAAAAATAACAGAATTTGAGGGTGGCGAAGAAAGCTGAGGAAGTAAGAGGGGCAGAATTAGTAGGAGAAGAAGGGGTTGTGGAGGCAGGCGGGGCAGACATGACGACAGAGGGGGAGAGACGGGGACCGAATTAGGAGAGAGTAGAGCAGGCAAATTAGTCCTTGTGTCACTTACTGCTTCGACAGGATCTCCACTTGGCCGTACCGAGGTCTGATCTCCTGTTCCGGTTCGTTCCACGGAATCACCTCCTCACTCTTCAAAACTTTCTCAAGCCGGTGCACGTTCCCGTGTCTTTCGTGCTTCTGATGACGGATGTCAAAGTCCATGCTCTGCAGCACCATTGCCCATCGCCCGATCATGCCCGAGTAATCCTTCAACTTTTTCAGAGCCAACAGGGGCTCATGATCAGTCACCAGGGTGAATTTTCGCCCATACCGGTAAGCACGAAAGTGACTGATTCCCAAGAGAGCTGCATAGCATTTTCCCGTCGGAGCGGCGTAGTTGTGTTTGCAGGCGGGCACTGATTTGGACGCATACTCCACCACACTCTCGAGTCCGCTCGGTCCCACTTGGGCAAGGATCGTCGAAATCGCCTCTGGCTGCCAGTCGGTGATGAGAACAAAAGGCTTTTCGGGATCCGGTCTTATAAGGACCGGAGCCGAAATGAGAGCAGCCTTGAGTTTGGAAAACGTTTGATCGCACTCAGGCGTCCAGATCAACGACTGATCCTTGCGCAAGAGATTTGTGAGGGGTCCCACAATCGCCGCGAAGCTCTTGATAAATCTTCCGTAGTACGAGGCTAGGCCCAGAAAGGCGCGAACTTGTGTGATAGTGGTAGGCACTGGCGCGTCTCTGACAGCTGCCACCTTCTGCGGCTCCGGTTGGAGTCCCTTATCTGTCACCACGTGCCCAAGGAAAGAAATGGTGGTGAGGAGAAACTGACACTTCTCAAGCGCCACTTTGAAACCTCCATCTCGTAACGCAGGTAGTGCCCATTCGATGTGCTGCACGTGTCCCTCGTAGGAACTCGAGTACACTAGGATGTCATCCATGTACACAATCACGCAGTAGTTGATGATGCTCTGTGCCAAACGAGTCTTCCATACAAAATTATGAAAAGCCATGTTCATGGCCCGTTGAAAAGTTGCAGGGGCATTGCAGATACCCATCGGATATCGAATCCATTGCCATGTGCCTTCGAAAAACACAAACACTGTTTTCGGTCGATCTTCCTCTCGGACTAGAAGATGATGGAACCCATGACGAACATCAAACTTGCTGAAAAATCGAGCACTCCCAATCGCATCCAATAACTCATCAATCCGGGGGAGGGGATACACATCTTTAATCGTGATATCATTCAACTTTCGATAATCAATGCAAATGCGAATCCCCCCAGCCTTCTTGGGTACTATCACTACAGGAAAAGACCATGGTCCTATAGCGGGTTCGATCCATCCATTAGCTTCGAACTTCTTAATCCGCTGAAAGGTGGCCGCTCGTTGAGCTGACGAGTATCGGTAGGGGGCGCAACTAATGGGCGGATGATCTCCCGTGAGAATGACATGTTCAATTACATTAGTTAGGATGATGTCATTATCGTATACGCTCAATACATCAGCGTAACCATTTAAGACACGGATTAACAACTTCCGAAGTTCCGCGGGAACGTGACTCGGGAGGGGGATCGTCGATTCCCCGGACATATTAAGGGGCATATCGATCCAATCAMCCGGCCRYTCCCGCCGCTCATGGACATTAGAGAAAACGGAACTACTGGTGCGAACAGAAAAGACAGTTGCTATCATCTAGGACTCAGCGGGGCTGATCATCTCCGTTTCTTTAGTTTCAGCGTCAGTTTCCGAACCAACCGAGGTCGGTTTCACAGTTAGCCCTGTTAGGTCCGTCATTTCTTGCATTAGATTCGGCACATAACTTACTTGTGCTTCCGCTTCTTGTTTAATCAAAGCGACGGTGGCTCCTGTCGTTAGTAATGATCGGGGTGGAAAAAAAGAAACGTCCAAATACTGTTCCGTTTGATGATAACGAGTTCGTAAGGAAAAAGTTCCCTCGTACAAGGTGCGAGGGGGTTCCAAATCATCAGCCAGACGGAAACTTGTAATATGGGTTCCCCGAGGAGGACTGAAGGACTGACCTGGGTTGTTAGAGGCGTGAATGCACTATCTTCAGAATCCACGTGGAAGCTTCGAGCGGTGTCGGGACACACTCGAAATTTTTCGGGGGTTTCATGTTCGAAAAGTTCAACCAGATGCTTCCATTCCTCTTTACTGGGCATCTCTTTTTCGTATTCTCGTTCCATGATTCCATCCCCGAGGCGCGAGGGGGAGCACTCCTCGGGATCAATGCCTCGGATCATCCCTATTTGGGGCGAGTTAGGAACCCGTTTTATCGTTCGGGTGGAAACCCGCAAAGGAACAGTCTGAGGCCTTCCCCTAGTTTGTGTGAGCACCAATTGTTTCGAATCGAAATGCAGACGTGCGTCCACCGCCATTGCCCAAGGTAATCCCAACAACACAGAGTAGGAACGTACATCTATTACGAGTGCGTTAACAAGGACGTGTACTCGCCCGACCTTTACAACCACGTTCTCGATAATGCCTATAATGTTCATTGCTTCCTCGTCGGCAGAGGCATAATTGTCTTTGCCAGATTGAGGAAGAATGGATCCAAGTCATTTCGTCCTTTTAACAGTCTCCAATGATATGGCCACTGCAGAAGACCCTGTATCAATTACGACATTAAACGACTTACCCCAAACTTCACAGTCACATTTCGCACTTTTCCATAGTACTGGTCGAGCTCGTACGAAGTGATCCTTTTCTGCTAAAGAGATGGTGGCTATGCGTGCGGCTTCAGGTTCTTTAGTGTCCGGCTCATGGGATACTACTTCCTCAGTTTCTTCCTTCTTCTTCAACATCCGTTGTATGCGTTGATAGGTGAAACACTTTTGATTTTTTTGACAGTATTGTAAAAGTTTATCGTTGGCCGCTTCAGATATGGTGAGCAGATGCCCTACGGGGATAGGAACGCGGATGTCCAACTGCTTGAGCGTTTTCAGTACATCAATGTCTCCTTTCCGAAACTGCGGTCATGGATTGGATTCACGATCGACCCATTCGAGATAATCTGGGACCAATCGGATCACTCCGATCATGCCTGCGAGATGGAGATACTCGAGGGGATCGACCACGTCAGCGGCGTCAGAGGAAGAAGCTCCTGAAGTCGATGTCGTTGCCATCGAAGGGGAGGGCTGCTCTGTGGCATAGGCCATGAGTTCTCTTCCTTGATCCGTATCCATAAGAGCGGCCACTCGTCCTTGATTAAGGGCGACGGCGGCCGCAGCAGGGGGAGCCTGATTACGTTTCGGCTGCGGACAGTCACGAGCGAAATGCCCGGGCTGCTTGCAGTTAAAGCATTCGATCTTCCCTGCTGGATTAGCTAGATGAGGGAATTGAGGCGCTAACCCTGGAGCAGGCGGGGCAGGTAAGAGTGGAAACGATGCAAAGGCAGGCCGAGCAGGAGCTGGGTTAGGCTTAACGAGCCTGCTCATTGTCTGTTCCATCCGTTCCATATGAGCGGCCTGCATTTGAATCAAGTTATCATCCATTCGGACTGCTTGGTAGTAGCCGTATGGATCATCTGGGCAAGGTGTAGATTGGTTACGACCGACGAGAGGGGTTCAGAGGAAGTTCCGCTTCTGACGGCTGCGATCGATTGATTCACCGGGGGCGATGGAGGAGAAGCAGTCGGGATATCGGAAACGATTCCACCGGGAAGGTCATGGTCAGGGCGGGGATAAAACCGTTCGACCGCCTGCAACCATGATTGTCTTTTGGCCCTTACATCCCGTATGGTATCTGTAATATCCTCGTCTCCCTGGCTGATATATTTTTTTGTACCAGCTAAGTCTAGCTCTAACGCTTTAGGGATGATAGTCGATAACTGGGTTTTTTTCTACGGAACCTTTTTCTGCAGTTTCCCTTTCAAGGTCGGACTTCGAAGGTGATCAATAAACAAATCTCGAGCGGATTTCTCGTCTCGCCCAGATTTATCCAATGTGGTTTGAAACCGATCAACGAAATCGGGTAACAGTTCCCCTGATCCTTGGGGCCGATTTTTGAGTACATACCAGGCGGCATCTTCACTAACCGTATCAAATTGAGCTAAGAATGCATGCTTAAAAGTCTCCCAATCTACCCATGTATGCTTTCTGAACCAGTCGTGCGATGTATTGCGGAGTAGTAATGTCATAACACGGGGGAGATGGGTTGCGCTGTAGTTTTGAGCTTCGACAGGTTCCAGCCAAGCCTCGGGATGGATATGGTTGGGGAAGAAGGGGAAGGGGGCAAGGATACTAACAATCACCTTAGTACCGTCCACCATTGGTATTGCTGGTGCAACTGCACTAGACTGAGACCTGGTTACGGGGCGTTATCGACGAGCTAGTTGAGGGTCTCTCCTACCTCTCGCCAAATCGACTTGCTATTAATCAGAACCGACACGTGTCGGCTTCGATACCAACCTCACGCCTTGTGTTGTCTTTCGTTCAGAGTGTTAGTCATGCGGAAAGAGGCCCAGAAAAACAGCAAGATGGGGTGTGCCGAGGATTTTTGGAAATTGAGTGTGGGGACACAAACGGAACTGAAATCCCCCGTGTTGGTCTGATGAAGCAAGTCGATCGTTTTCGGGCGTCGCGGAACGCGCGCGGACAAAGCATGAGGAGGGAAAATCCAAATTCAATCCGAAAAATATTGCCGCGCTTCCCATCGGGCTACGGCCCGTCGTTTAGAACGGAAAGGCTTTGGCACGCTTCGCGTGTCCCGTTTCCGTATCAAGTCTCGTCGTCGTTCGCTGGTTCGTTTCGAGTTCGACGTGGACGGTCTAAGCCGTGTGGCTCTCTCCTTGTGCTCGTCTTCACTCTGTATCCGGTAGTGAAAGCCTTTCGATTCGTAGCGATCGAAACGCAGGCACTCAGTGCGCAAGGTTCGAGGCCAATGAGGCGCCACTGCCGTCCACGGAATGACGACCAACTCGTTAAAGGGGAGCAATATCGAGTAGGGTGGGAAGTGGGTATCGATAATGACAAAAACCTGCATCTACGAATCCAGAACAACGATTTTCGGGAGGGAAGAAGTATTGTCCGTCGATTCGTGCGACAGCTTCTCGTACGTCCCACTCACATACACGTGTCCTTTCCTCATTATAGGGAAAAGGCCGTGTCGGGATGGGAGATACGGGAGGCTGGCGCTTGATCGAAGGGTACTGGTCAGTCCACATATCAATCAATTGTAAAGACCTTGCGAGGTCATCAAGGGAAGAAAACTCTTGCGCAACTTACAATCAATTCCTTTCGATACGAGAGAGAGAGAGAGAGAGAGAGAGAGAGAGAGA
>BFEA01000082.1:1379761-1390525 GCA_003427395.1 Chara braunii
GAGAGAGAGAGAGAGAGAGAGAGAGAGAGAGAGAGAGAGAGAGAGAGAGAGAGAGAGAGAGAGCAGCTATGCGTGGGAGAAAGTCGCTTCTTCCAACCATCTGTATAGTTTTGATTTCTACTTGGGCCGATCTTGTTGCAGCCCTCTTTGGCTTTCTTTGTAAATCGTTTCGGATCTTCTTTGTTGCCTTTGCTTCGTGTGTATGCATGACATGGATGTGAACCCTTTTTTTTTCCTTTGAGTGATGTTTTCAGACTTCTTTTATCGTATTTGGTGATGGATGCTTAATTATTTCGTCACTTTTTAGTATCCATCTGTGTCGAGCAATAGTCCCGAGCCTGCTCGAAAATACTCGCTACGAACGTCTGGGTTTAACCATTAAACCGTTGATCATCATCAGATCACTGACGATACTGTGATTGCCCCTCTCCCTTCGTCACATAAAAGGCATGGATTGGAATGTAATGACTGATCCTTCCCGAAATTGTGTGGATAAGATAGTTGCATGCAGGTAGGACGCAACCGATACCTCGACTCGAGGGACCCGAATCTGATCCGCTTTCGCTCATGCGCACGCTCGCGTATGACTGTGATCTCGAGAAAACCGAGTCGTAGCGTAAGAGTGCGTCTGCATGAGTCGACCTCGAACTCACTATAAGGATGCAGGAGACCGAGTTCATTAATCGGATATGGCTGTAAAAGCCCCCTCTTGGATCACCGATCGTGAGAGCCTGAGGGACCTGGAGTATCGCGAATAATGGGAGGGTGAACATCTCGGACGACGGGGAAACTGGAGAAACTCGGAAATTCAATTCTATGTCTGACAGAGAACGACCCTAGGGGACCAGACTATCCAGAGACTAACAACACCTAATATTATATATCTCCGGGCTTCGCCGTTATTAACACCAATTTCCCTTCCTTCCATCTCCTCCTTCCCTATCACCAGCTCACAATAGTACCGTGGAATTCCATAGCTCGCTATTGGTCCTTCACATCATGCAAAAAGCGCCAGCCCCTCACATCGTGCGAAAAGCGCCAGCGGCACTAGGCGTATCGAGCTTCGGAAATGACCCGGCGAACCCGAACCGAAGCCGAGCAGCGCCGACAACTGTTCGAACCCCGCGACAGCCACCACAACCCACTGGTTCACCAGACGAGGAACCGACCACAACGACGCAACTGGTAGAGACGATAACCCCAGACATGATCTTCGCGTACCATCTTGCACCATTGTCCCTAAACTTGCCACCGGAGATCTCAGTTCGGACCTAAGACTCCACCCCCCACTTTCCTAAAATCCTTGGCACACCCCCTTTTTTGCACTTTCGGGCCCCCTCCCACTCCGATCAGGAAGTCGATCCTTGGCACACCCCCTTTTTTGCACTTTCGGGCCCCCTCCTACTCCGATCAGGAAGTCGAGCTGGGCGTGAGGTTGGTATCGGAGCCGACACGTGGGAGGGTTACGGATTAACACGAAAGGTGATTATCCCGAACGATGTGGCGAACAGAGGACGACCGAGACAGCGGAACGCGCCGCGCCACGATTGTATAGTAACACGAAGTACGTCAGTTGGGCAGCAGACAGCCAATATGAATAAGAATCAGAAGCAGAATCCGAATCCTGGTCCAGTCCCGGCCCCGTGAGCCTATGGCTCCACCGGATCTCTATCTTTTCGACCCTGCACATCATCTGGTTGGGGCATGGCTGGCCACACTACTCGCGCAACAATACGATAACGATGAAGCGCGAATTAACATCCCCGCTAGACTGGGAGGTGACGCGCACCATTGGGATGTTTGTCAAAACCGAAGGAGGAGAGCAAGTCGGGAGGGATTTATTCATCGATGGGCTTCGCAGCTGGACCATGTGGGCGAAATTGCGAAAGCAATTCTCACCGATCAATCATACTCTGCAGCAGATTATGTCTGCGGCAGAAGAAATGGAGCGGAAATTCGCCGCCAGTTTCCTAGAAGGGGAAGATTATCCCAGAGAGGGAGACTCATCGGAACTGGCTAGAGCAAGGGCCGAGCTGGCCGCGCTTCAAAATGAATTCGAAAACATGGGTTTTGCCTCTGGTCGCGTCACCTATTTGAACTAGCATTTCGTTAAAATTGACATTTTTTACTATTTTCACGAAATTAGGCATCCAAGAAAAAACTGAGTGTTTTAGTGTGTTTTTGTGCCCACGATATCGGACCGTTGATGGTCCGACGTCCTGGGGACTCCGGACCATCTGATGTATCTCATCGTAAAGTACCGTCAAAATACATCCGAGGGTCAAAAAAAAAAGAAAAAAAATTGAGGCATATCAGATGGTCCGGCGTCCCCATCAATGGTCTAATGTGGTCGGAGCAAAAAAATGTCAAAAAATACTGTGCTTTTTTGAAAGTCCAATTTCGTGAAAATAGTAAAAAATGTCAATTTTAACGAAATGTCTGTTTTTGGAACATATCGTAACCAAAAACCCTGGGAGCGGGTGCAACCACAGGATTGCCCATGCCAGTGATGGCCTCTCCTGTACCTGTTGTACCCGTTCTTACACCCCCTCCCGATACGACGAGTAGAGTCGGTGAGCCAGACGTGATACTAGAGTTGACCCGGACTTTCATAAACCTAATACAAGAAAGCAAGAAGGAACAAGGAGAGTTTAACGTCCGGATGGAATCCTTGATGCGATCGATGCACCCCATTGCTGTTAGAGCTGCCCCCGTGACACAAGGCATTGCCCCCGCTCAACCAGTGGGAGGGATAGCAGCCAATCTGAGTGTCTTCTACACATGTCATCAGCCGGGCCATATCGCCCGGGACTGTCTACACTGGTCTGCGCAAGCTCGAGTTGGGGTTGCTCCTGTGACCGCTGCGCCGGTGGCCAACGGTCCAGGAAGGGTAGGTACGATGCTTGAAGCGATAGAAGGAGGGGGGAACACGATAACCACTACCGAGGAAGCAGCGAAACTTATCTCGCTCGATCAATATATTGCCTTAGGATATCCGGGGTTAGGAATGATCGGAACCATCCAGCCGGTGGACGAGCGAAAAGAACTAGCCGAAAAGAGACCTTCCCCAAATGAAATGGAGTCAGGCGGTCCTACCTTCGTAACAGGAGAAATCAATGTTTTGAACATTGTTTAGGCCTTGGACCACCGGATTCCATTACCGATTGGTCACTTGTTGTCTATCTCAGAACAAGCTAACGAACGCATGTTGCAGCATTGCAAGGTGAACAGAAAACGGTTCACTCTTAATAAACTGACAACGACGAAGGGGAAAGACCCCGCTCCCGATGACAAGCTTGAAAAACCCAGCACGTGAGACCCAATACGGTTGGGACTAATCCAGAAAGATGATCATGTTCTACGCATCAAAGCCATTCCGTGGAAATCTGTGGAATGCGACATCGAAGTATGGGGAGTCCTGTACAATGTTGTCATCGATTCAGGAGCAGCTGTTCAAGCCATATCACTGAGGGTAATGGAAAAGGCAGGACGACGGAAAGATCTGATCACGCTAACTGAGAAAGACCATCTCGTTCCTGCGGATGAAGAAAAGATAAAAGCAGTAGGCAGAATGACAAACGTCGCCTTTCGGTTAGGAAAGATTCATGCTTTAGGGGACGTGGTGGTATTGGATGTCAATACCTATGATGTACTTCTGGGATTACCGACGCTCGTCGCGCTATGGGTCAATCAGAACTTCGAACGACGATCGATAATCCTACGAAGTACACGCGCGAAACCATATAATATTCCAATGCATTTAACTTTGCGAACCATGATGCCCACAACTCGGAAAGTTCCTCCGACTCCTGGAGTCGCTCTCCGAGTAATCACCTGGGAACAACCAACTAGGAAATTAGAGCATGAGGATGACGAATATGGTTCCTCAAGCGAGTCTGACGACGAAAATGAAGTTGATCTCGACATGACTCGACAACCGATTCACTATCCAATCCGGCAAAAGACTTCCAACACATTTGTCCTTACGGAAAGCAACCTGCAACGAACTTGGGCGTTACTTTTTGGGGAGCCCCTCGTACAAGTATCCCGGATGATCGACTCTTTGGAACCCCCTCGAACCCTGTATGAAGCTACGACCCCACTTCTTTCAAGATACCGAAAGAAGAAGGTGTTCTGCGACATTACAGGGCTACCTCGTTCCCTGCTGACATCCGATAAGGAGGTACGATTATTATGCTTAGGGGCCGAAAGCGAAGCTTTGGAACCCCCTGAGCATAACGACCCTACGCTCTACAAGCTTGGGATGAAGATTACTGAAACGCCGGTTCCCTGGCAAGACATCAGGGGCGGTGTGACCCTAGAAGAACACGTGGCTATCGGAGAAGAAGACACTAAGATGGTCGTCACCGTGTTCTCTTGGCGGTCGGATAATTCCTTCATTTCTGCTCCCCTTACCGAAAACGGCCACAGAGCGAATACGAAACACGTGGCGGTTATCATACATGAAAGACCGTACGAATTGCGTGTGCCTTAGTACGTACCTAACGAAACCCATCGACTGATTGCGGATATTTTGACTGAATATCGAGATACGATTAGCGTGACGGATACGGATATTGGATTGTCTTTAGTTATTCAACACGAGATTCAGACCGGAACGCATCCCCCGATCCATTGTAAGCCATACCGATACTTTATCGCAGAAAGAAAAATTGCGCTACAAAGAATCAGGGAGTTTGAGGTCAACGGAGGCATCGAACCAGCAACAGGACCTTGCTCATTTCCCGTGGTCCTAGTCCCAAAAAAAAGTGAGTCGATTCACATTTGCATTGATTACCGAAAACTAAATGATATCACGATCAAAGATGTATATCCCCTTCCCCAGATTGATGATTTGTTGGATGCGATTGGGTGTGCGAATTATTTTAGTAACTTTGATATTCGCCACGGGTTTCATCACATCTTGGTTAGAGAGGAGGATCGGCCGAAGACGGCCTTTCTATTATTTGAGGGCACCAGGCAGTGGATTTGTTGTCTGATGGGAATCTGCAATGCACCAGCCATGTTCCAAAGGGCGATGAACGTGACCTTTCAGATTTCGTTAACAATACCCGATTGACGTAGTGGATGATTACTTTTTGTGTTATTGTGTACATGGATGATATTCAAGTCTATTCAGAATTACTTCATGGGCATGCGCAACATATTGAGTGGACGCTGGGAGCACTGCGGAACGCTGGGTTCAAAATCGCACTGGAAAAAAGCGAGTTCTTCCTCTCGAAATTTCGTTCTTGGGTTACGCAGTAACGCGAGACGGGTTAAGGCCTGATTCGAGAAAGGTCGCGGCTGTCCGAGAGACTCCCACGCCCACGTCACTGACACAGGTTCGGGCCTTTTGGGACTGGTGTTGTACTGCCGCAGATTTATCACGGGTTTCGAGGCGATCGCACAACCTTTAACGAATCTTTTGCGTAAGGACCAACCCCTACGATTCGACAATGAGTGTGATCGGGCCTTTGTCACTTTGAACGAGGCCCTGGTTATTGCGCCTATTTTGATTCGGTCGGACCCGCAAAAGCAGTTCATACTCATTACGGACTGGCAGCCTGAAGCGATCTCCACTATTCTAGCCCAGAAGGGGAAATAGGGCCGTGAACACGTCATTGAGTACGTTTCCCGGATAGTGCCTGACGAGAGGAGAAACGATTCAGCTCCTTAGGGGGAGTGTTACGTAGTGGTTTGGGCATTTCAGCATTTCTATTCGTATCTCTACGGACAAAAGGTCCTCCTTGTCACGGATCATGAGCCCTTGCTGGCCCTCAAGAGGCTCACCAACTACACGGATATGATTGGACGTTGGGCGGTACGATTGTAAGAGTACGATTTCGACCATCGGAAGACGGAGAAGCACGGGAACGGCGACGGCTTGACACGTCTGCATCGACCCGACAAGGTGATTAAAAGTGAGGAGATTACCTCGTGGAAGGAACCAAAATCAACCAATGAGCGCTCATACGGACAGGTGGCCATCCTTCCTCGAGCTCCTAAGGGGTGATTGACACGATGACGATGGGGTGCAGAGGTAATCCCGAAGGTCCCCTTTCTCCTCTCTCATCCTCCTCCTTCTCCTCCCTACCTGACAAATTTTACTATTTTTGTGAGGCAATTTCGAGAGTGTACTCGGTCCCTGTGCGACCGAGCGGGGAAGGCTATGTCGAGTGGGTAGATTGTCAGCGATGTGTTTCCCGAGCCCATGGTTGTTGTATACAACTTGAAAACTGAAATGCGGACAAACCCTGGCTGTGTCCTCTGTGTCGCACTGATAAAATCCCAACGGAGGCTCGATTTCTCGAAGCCATGTCCGAAGGATTAGAAAAGACCCGACGACTTAGAAGGGCCGAAGTGTGGACGAATGTCGTCTTAATAGCTACGGTGGTTGGGAACCCCCTCTGAGATTTCACAAAGGAAGATCGAAAACGGGCCAATGAGAGAGCTCGAGATTTGAAATGAAGGACGGTTAGAAAAACGAAAAACGAACGGACGTGGGATTTGGATATCTGTCCCTCATCCCTTTGTGAGGTACGACTGGGTTAAGTCAGCCCACAAGGAAACTGCAGCCCATTTCGCTGTCCGAATCACGGAGGCGGCGATTGATAAAAATGAGTGGTATTGGTCCGACATCCAAGACGATGTTAAGTTCATCGTCCAAAATTGTCAGGTCTGCGCCGCTGACAAGGCGCTAATTCAGCCACCTAGATCGATAGTGCCTACCGTAGTTGAACGGCCATTCCAGAGGGTTAGTATGGATACCACTGATATTGTCGTTCCCCTTCGACCTAATAGCTGCGAGTATTCAATTCTTCTGGTATTCGTAGACCATTTCTCGAAATGGTTCGAGGCCTATCCCTGCAAGATGCGGCCTAAATCATGTGATACGTCAACCGTTTTCTCGGGATGTATCGGGACACCGAGGAGATCCTGACGGACAATGGGGCAAAATTTAAAAGAGAAGTCTTCAGGAATCTAGTCTTACACGGTGTCTCTATCCGCAGCACCGCTCCCTACATGTCGCAATCTAACGGACTGGTGGAGAATGCCAACCGGGTGATTAAGACCACTTTGCGACGCAATATCGCTGCAAATGACACGAGGCCTTGGCCGGATATCGTGGACCATATCCTGGCTATCCACCAGGGGACACCCCACGAATCTACCGGCCTGACCCCCTTCCAACTTCGGACCACTAGGGTGACAGTTAAGGATAAGGCCCAACGCCACCTAGAACTGATGGAAAAGGTCCTCCCCCGATGGGCCCGAAAAAGACAACGAATGACAGAAATGGCCCATGGGAGACAGGTCAGGAGTTATGAGGCCCGAAATGGGAACGATGGGCCTTGGCCCCAATATAAATTAGGGGACATCGTGCAGGTGGGGAAATATGCTCGCCAAGGAAAGCTAGCGTCACGATTCTTTGGGCGATTTCGTGTGGTCGAGCTCGGTCCCAGCCGCGTGAACACGGTGCGACTAGCGTCTGAGTGTCAGGAAGTCGATCGGCTCGGCCGATCATTCGACACGTGTCCTACCTTCGTCCTCTTCCTTCTTCCCCTTCTTCTCCATCATCCGCGTCGTCCCTCGATCTCGAGGACGAAGACGAGAAGACGACCATCTCAACTATCTTAATCCCTCTTCTTCCGAACCTTCGTCACCTTCACCGTCGCCATGAGCTTTTCCACCGAGCAAGTTATCAGTGAGCGGCAGGTGCAACGTCCACGACTGAGTCCGTATCTTCTCCGATTTGCGGCCTTTTTCAGTACAGCAGCCATTCACGTGGCAGCAGAATTCCGATTGGCGCGGGTTGAGGCGGCATGTGTATTGGCTGAGGTGTCGGCCTTCTGCGCCTGTCCCCACCAGGGGAGAGCCACGTGTCCGTCATCGTCGTCTTCATGGGCGACATCACTACGCTGCATTTGGCACGGCGCATTGAGATTTTCCAACATTTGCGGGCCTGGGCGGCGCACGTTACAACTATGTGGGTACGATTGCTAGCTCGACCTCGCGATCGAATCCTGACGGCCAACGAAATCAATCTCCAGCTCCGGACTTCCCTCGCCACGCCAGAAGTCTTCCTCCCCGAGCTTCTTCCTTTTGCTCCGCCCCAATGAACCGTCATCGCCTCTCTACCTTCAGCCTCCCCTCTGATGTTTCCACGTTTTGGAAATCTGTCATGGAAGCATCCCTGTCGTTCACAATCAAGCAACTGGATCGGCCGATTCTGGTCACGGTCAAGTGGATGACGTGGTGGAAAGCCTACGTAGCGCTCAGTTTTTGCCTCCTCGACCTCGTCTTCCATTGGCCGGAACCCGCAGACAGGAGTGAGGAGGATGAGATCCCGGACGACGAGGTGGAGTTGTTGCTCATCCAGGGGTGGAGAACGGATATAGAGGGAGATTTTTTCGGGATCTTATTCGGAGAAGTGCACGACGGCCATCTGAACTCCATTACGGACGAGCTGCTGGTATTTCTTGCCCAACTGCTGGACGATCTGTTGTTGGATATCCTCTTCCGTTGCGACGAGAAGTAGGGAACAGCCACGCTCGCTCGTACCCAGGAGCCGCATCTTCTTTGGTCCACATGTACGGAATTGGAGGAGGGTAGCTACTACTTACCCTCAAAGGGTGCATACCTGAGCATCGACGTCACTGATCTTTGCACGTGGGACCCACTCATCCGACGCGTTCCTGTAGGAGGAACGAGTGAGGAAGAAGGGGACGAAGAAGAAGAAGTCGAAGAGGAAGAAGATCAGGAAGACGATCCCGATTATCGCGGGTCGGACTCGGGATCGGAAGGATCCGAGTCGCAAGAAGAAGGCAGATCAGACGAATCCAATGACCTGGCAGAGCTAACCAGAGAGGAGGAGGAGGACACTGCATAAAGGAAACGGGAAAAAGCAGAAGGCAAACGCTCGATCGAAGAATCGCAAGAGCCGCTGCCACAACTCTTGCAGGGCGATCCAGCGTGCAATCCAGAACCGTCGTGGGAGGAAGACGAGAGGGATGGAGGTGCTGTCGCAGAGGGATCAAGAAGTCGACGCCGGAGACGAAGTGAATCGCCCTCCCAATCCTCCCCTGTTTCACCCGCAGACCTTCGTCTACGTCGAGATGCGAGCGCTCGGGCTTCGTCCCCAGTCGTTATCCGGTCGTCCCCGTGACTTCCTCACCATCCAACAGCTCCTAGGCAACCATGTCCACTCTCCCTCTTCTATCATCATTACACCACTCACCTTTTGGTCACCATCTTCCGTCATACTACTACTCGCTCGCTCGTCACTTCTTTCCCTCTCCACGTCCTTCTCTTTAGCGTGGATTGGCAGGAATATAATAATATAGAGGTCTATTGCGTCATCGCTGGCACAATCCCCGCGTGCGAGGAATACGACGATTTCCTCGCTGCCATCCGCCGCACCCACTACACCCTCTACCCTAACTACCTCGCCTCTCTCCCCCATCAACGTCGACACCCTCACTTTCCCCGCATCTATCGCTCTGTCTACTACGTCCCACTCCCCTCTAGCGATAGGGAAATTTACCGCTTCATGCCTCCTCTTCCCCAAGTCTATCCMCCCCCCCCCCCCCGTAATTAGATTACCTTTCCCGGACAACATTTTGGATTGAGCCCACGAATGCCACGACTGAATGACTTCCACACTTAGATCATACGGTAAGTGGCACATGTGAGCTCCGCGTCGATCTTTGGGATATAGATCGACGCATAAGTGTGTGAGCAAGCGGGAGCTTGCTCAAGATTGGAACCCCCTAGGCATCATATATGTGATGAACTATTTTCTGTAATCGCGCGAATTTCTCAACGAAGATGCCCTGGGCAAATGAATGGGTTAGATGGATGAGCTGTGGAAAGATGGGTCCGTTGGGCAAATTGCATGGATGCCCTCGTTTGTTTTTGTTTTCTGTGGGAATGTGTCGGGTCGGTGTCGGGAAAGTCCCGTGCCAACGATTGGGTAATCGTGCCTTAGCGAGCGCGACGGACAACGGTGGCCATGGCTTCTTTCTTGTTCTATTGTGAGCACTAGGAATTTTTGGCGCGATCATCGCGCAAGAATATCGTTTTGAATTTTCAACTGACGTCAAGCCCCCACGAGCTCGCATAATTGTTTTTGGGCTCTTCGGAATTTCCTTTTGCAATTAGGACTTAAGCTAGGAATTTAGGTACTCTGAACTTTGTTGTGCCGTGTTACTCACTCGCGCACATCCTACTGTGCTAGGAACTGGGCTTTGAGTGGATCACGCCCTTAATCTTGTGTAACCATCGCTTTTGGCGAGCGCGATTGTAACTGTATCTCTCTCCTTTCTTGATTTCCTCGTCTTCTTCTTCATGGCCTTGCTTCTGATTGGCCTGAACGCCTGTATGGCCTCATGGATGCATGGAGTGCGGCTACGTCCCCCACGCCGCGGCCTGGCCATGCAGACGTAGGCTATGTGACACCCGCGGGCATTTCGGTCGCTGCGGACGAGATTCTTGGCCGCGGCCGCGGCCGATGAGACCCAGTCCGTGGCCTGGTTTTTAAATATTTTTTTTCTTCCCTAAAAATGTGTAATATATATATATATATATACCGGGCAGTTCTATTTGACGATATATATATATATATATATTCGACGATATATATATATATATATGGGGGTGTAGGGCTTGGAAAACCCTACACTCCTATATTTGTTTTTTTTGGAATCCGACTTTGTTTAAGATTTTTAAAACATCTAAAACTAAAATCGATTTAAAAAAAAA
>BFEA01000082.1:1409594-1437616 GCA_003427395.1 Chara braunii
GTGATCTTCGTGTTGTCTTCATACTGCTACTAGTTGGGATCCGTAGTGGGAAATTTGAGTCGGGACTATTAGGTGGTGAATTGTGTCTGAGCGGGGTGAGGATGGAGGAGGAACTGGTAAGGACCTGCAACAAAACTGGCATGCAAATAGTTCATCGGACTTAAGTACAGGCGAGCGACACTGTCAAATGGCGAGTTGGTTGGGCCAATGGTCATTGATTTGAAAAACGGGTTGTAGCTAGCAATCGGTTGCGGTCAAGCGACATATTCCTTTTTGTCATCAGACTGCTACTATTCAGACTTAGACCGACACTTTCCATAAATCTTCCTTGTTGCGGCAGTAAGGTAAAAAGTGTGGTTGTTATCATGCATTTGTTGCTAGTCAACGTTGTCACGATAGGTTATTGGTGCAGCGAATCAGTCTATGTTCAACAATGCGGAGGTTGACGTTGTTCCAGTCAAAAAAGGAGTGTTGCTTTTGTCCTTAACAAACGGCGAGTTGTTGTCTTTCATCTCAGGTAAAGTTGTTCGTATACGCTCTTATATCTGACGGTTGTTATTCGAGATAGCTGCTGCACACCACTGGGCCTCAGGACACTGATGCTAAATTGGTTGAGGCGCGTAGCGACTCAGGGTGAGTGACTAAGTTCAGGTTGTAGGAGTAACCTGGCCGGTAGATCTGCTTTGCTGTTGGTGCAAGTGCCACAACTGAGACATGCGCTCGTAGGTACTAGCTGTTATGGTATCTTTGCAAGTTGTTGTGTGCCCGGACAAGATGCATCATTTTCGGTGGTTCTTTTCGCATTCTACCTTCTTCCTTGGAGGGGTTGAGTGTCGTTGTGCTTTCCGGGTCGGCGCCATACCTTCATTGAACTTGTTGAGCATGCGTTGTGCATTGCATGGCACATTGCGGCTGCAATTTATTGTGTTTATGCTCGTATTTGAATAAAACACAGAGGTGTGCTCTGTTTGACCACAGCCTAGGATACGTAGCAACAATTGGTCAAAGGGAACAACGATGTGACTTTTGAGGAGGGATTGAGCTTTGTGGGGGATTATTGCTTTGATTTGGAGAACCTTATGGGGGATGGTACTTTGCGTTCGGACCGTGTCTTGACCAACACCATTGCGTTATTGGCTGCCATTGCGGGACCCTCAGGCGCACTAAGATACCAATACCCTCTCCAGCGAGTTGAGTTTGTCCCTCTTTAGTATCTCAAGTGTTAAAAACCCCTCCTTCTGTCCTTCTTATTCTAAATCTAGTCTTAGGTTACGAGAGGAAGGCGGTTGGCTGGATTGCAACACGTAGGATAGCATCAAGACTCTGTGGGGAATCTGCCCATCGATTGAGGGAGCTCTACAGGAGCCCAGGGGGGGGGTTGGAGGCAGGGAACATTTAGTGACACGATCGTTTTACTCATGTGATCCCATCCCTTAAAATTGTACTACCCATTATCTGAATGAAAGTATGACTGAAAAAGTTATTACTTTTTGTTTGTTTTAATTTCACGACTTGATCTGAAAGGATAAATTAACAAGTATGTATAAGAATCCAGATTTGTTTGTGTGAATTTAGACAAGATGAATGGGGGAAGGCGAGAGGAAGGTTTTTGGTTTGTGTTTGACTGGGTCAAGCAAAGGTTGAGTCCATTCTAAGTGCAGGGACTTAGTGCTATATTTATTTTTTTTATATTCGGCTACTTGCTTGACTTTTAGAGGGTGAGACGCTCCATAAGTTGGATGGCCTGGTGGCATGTTTTCTTTGGGGTTTCTGAATGGAGGATGAACCCTATAAGTTAGGATCTCGGAATCTTTGTTTTTTTTGTTGCTGAACAGAGTTGGGCACATTCTACGTGTGAGTGTCCAATTCTATGCTTATTTATGAGGGGGAATCACACAATAAGTAGGTGTGACCAAGTCATGAGTCGCAAACATAAGAGGAACCAGAGTAAACAAACAGATATAATTATATATTAAATATATCATTGTCAGGTTAGGTATCATAAGTTGGAAAATCTACCCATATACGCTGGTAGCAGACAAAGAAGAGAAGGAAATAAGGTTAAGGGTATAAAATTGAGAAGTAACTTTGGGCAGGCTGACTCATCCATAAGTTGGGTAGTTGGTCTTATGCCCTTGATAATACTAAGGGCAGAGTTGTGTAGCACACCGAACATGTTCGGAGCTTTTCCGAACGTCCGAACATGTTTGGGTGTTCGGTCGAACACCACCCGAACGTGTTCGGCCAATTATATTCAAAAAAAAAAAAAAAAAAAAACTTTTTTTTGGTTTTTGATTTGTAACTCGAGTTTGGTTACGAATTTGACCATACCTCCAAGGCAAACGTTGTTTGTATTATTATTTTACATAACATATTTTTTTTTCAGAGTTTTTAAAGAACTTTTTTTTTTTTTAATTATATATTTTTATATTCGCGTTCGGAGAGTTTCGACGCTCGTTCGCGTTCGGAGAGTTTCGACGCTCGTTCGCGTTCGGTCCCGAACGTTTGGGTTCGGTCACGATGCAACATAGGGGCAGAGAGATAATATAAGAATTTACTATTTTTTTTTCTAAACATAACTAATGTTTGGGAGGGGATCCTTATAAGTTGAGGTGACTTCACCACTCGTCTAAGGACAGGAATAAATTATGACCTTACTTATTGAATGTAGTTGTGTTGCGGAGGTGGGCGAATGCATAAGTTGCTGGCTGTTCGGTCACATGCAATTGTTGTTTATTTAGGCAGGGCTAAACTACTCATAAGTTGAGTAGCCTAGTCTTACGCTATATGTCATTGTTTGTGTTCGCTAGTCACACCATAAATTGGTGTGTTCTAGTTATATGTCTTCCCTCGTTTACTCAAACAAAAGTTGGACCCCTTATAAGTTAAGGTGACTTAGTTAATTGTGTAAACCGAATGTTCGAGCTGGCCCGCCTCACCATAAGTTGGTGCGGCCTAATTATACGCCTTATGTCAATCGTTTAAACAGAGGTTAATCACACTATAAGTTGGTGTAATAAGTTTTATACCTTATGTTTATTCGTTAAAAATGGTTGTATTGCGAAAGTTGGGCGAACGCATAAGTTGTGAGTTATTCGATCATTCGCTCATGTGTTTTTATCTAAGCTGGGCTAGACTACTCATAAGTTGAGTAGCCTGGTTCTATGCTATATATCACCGTTTGGGCTGGTTATACACATCATCAATTTGTGTGTCCTAGTCATATGCCTTTTGTCGTTGTTTAGGCAAAGGTTGGTCCCTCATAAGTTGAGGAGGTTCAAGTTGGTCAGCCTTACCATAATTTGGTGTGGCCCGGTCATACGCCTTGTGTTGATCATCTAGGCCGAAATTAGTCACACCATAAGTTGGTGTAACTTAGTCCTATGTCTATTGTTTACTTGTTCTACAAGGCTAGGGCACCATAACTTGGTGTGGCCTAGTCATATAAACTGGATGGTAAGTCACATCCATAAGTTGGGTTGTTTAATCTTATATCTTATGTAAGGAAGGGTAAAAAGGGAACAATGGTAGACTTGAACGAACTAGTATGTGATCTGGAAAAGAACCTCAGGGTTTGGCAAGAGATGTTGTTGCATTCACCTGTGTATGTTCTTAGGGTTTATCTTTGGGGTATTATTTTTGATAGCTTGGTTGCTTTAGATGCTCGCTAAGTGTTCGAGCTATAGGTAGCTAAGTGTTTGATAACTTGGTCGCTTTAATCCTCTTACGGGTCCATTCAAACTTCACTGAAGTTCAGACACATCCAAGGGGAACACTAAGGAGCTAAAATTGTGACATTTCGAGGGTCAAATAAGTAGCTTTCAATTTCTTTCAAAAAATACAAAATGTCAATTTCAATGAAATCGTTATTTAAGGAAGAAGTTGGAAGTGAAGAAGATCGCAAACAAGGGATAATCAGCAATAGTTGATGACTACAGGAATAAGGTTTTGGAAAAAATGATGAAGTATAAAAAGTTGGAGATGTAGGAGACAAGCTATGAAAAAAACATCTAGTGTACTATGATTTATACGAATGTTGTGGATCTTTCAAAAATATATGCAAACAGGTTGTTTCCACTAGTAGCAGATATAGGAGGAAATGAACACATTGTAAGTGTTGAAGAAAAGGAAGAAAAAAAATCACAATATTTTGTGATTACCGCGGTTGTGGAATGAGCATGAAGATAACTACAGAATTTTAAGAAATCTTTAAGTATGGACTTTACCCAAGTATAGATGAGCTATCATATCTTTTGTCGATAGTTCAAAAATTGGGGCATAAAACTTATAGAGCTTATTTCGCTAAGATTTATGTTTTTTTTCACATCACTCTTATCTATTTTATTTTTTTATTGATTTTTTCTATTGTATGATAAATTTTATTTTGTTCCTCTGCAGTTTTTTTCCGACTAGTTATGATTTTTTTTCATCTACCGTTCCGTTAGTATATATATTAGTTTCCCCTTGGTCTAAACATGTGTACATTAGATTTTTTTTTGCTCAATTTATGTTAGATAGAGAACGTCGAGCAAAGTGTGTACAAGAAGGACAACAATATTTTATGAATCATCCCTTGCATCTATAAATGAGATATAGGAAAATCATGAATTATATTGTCATTCCCTTAGCGATTAGGAATATTAACTATATTTTTTTTTTTAGTCATGATTTATCTGTAACTTTTCTCCTTTCTGAACGATCTTCTCATTTCATATAGAATTCGTTCTAGAAAAAACAATCGGCACGAGAACGTGAAAGGAAAAAGAAAAATTATAATATTAGTAGTGACTCGGAAGCAAGAGCGGAATTATTTTTTTCTTCGTTTGTCTTCTTTAAATCTTTCATTATTTTTCACTTATCTATTTACAAATGATCTAGTTTAAAGAAGATTTTCGATTTTGCGAAATTTTTGCCTTTAAGAATAATATTTATTCATTTTGTATTTTTTATTAAACCTCGACATCATGCATGATAAGTGAAAAAAGGTTCACAGATCTTCCTTTGTTAAATATAAGCAACATACTTTGTTGCATAGGTATTATCTAGATTCGTTGAAAGTAGGCAATACTTAAAATGTTGAAATAGTTTATTAATTTTTCGTCTAATTTCTTAACAACAATTGAATTTAATTATTGATTTTCACTTAAGTACTTTGACTACTAGACAAAGTTGTAATCTCTTTACATTAATCAACTTGTTATTCTATGTAATTATATTAAAACGATATTTAAGAAAAACGCTAGGACCACCCTTAGGATTGTGATTTGCAGAGTACCGCCAACAAGGTTTCATATCAACGTGCTCTGCATATGTTTGCTCGCACAAGCGGTTATCGGGTAGCTGAAAATTGAGGAATGAAAATTCTGAAGTGAGAGTTTTTTTGACTATCTGAAAATCCTGAATAGTCCTGAAGTGGTGAAAGGTACGAAGACCCTGAAAACCACCTGTTTAGGCAGGCTGCATCCTGAAGTGGAGAAGGGTGTCCTGAAGTGGTCAAGTCAGAGTTTTGGGCAGTCTGAAAATCCTGAATGGTCCTGAAGTGGTGAAAGGTCCGAAGACCATGAAAACCACCCTTCACCACTTGAGGATGCATCCTGCCTAAATATGTGGTTTTCAGGGTATTCGGAGTTTTCACCACTTCAAGACCATTCAGGATTTTCACACCTAAATGGTTCTGAAGTGGTGAAAGGTCCGAAGACCCTGAAAACCACCTGTTTAGGCAGGTTGCATCCGAAAGTGGTGAAGGGTGTCCTGAAGTGGTGATGAAAAATATGAAAGTTATTAACCTTCTCTTTTTGCTCGAGAAATTTTGAAGACAATAATAGGGGAATTGAGTGTTAAAACAATTCAAACTACAACTTTTAGGGATTTACTTAAAGTGGTTTTGTGTCTTCAACTCAGAGTCGTATGGATTAAAAATAAAACTATAAGGTAGTCTTCTGCATAAGTTTCAAATATTGAGGTAAGTTTTTGTTTTATCATGCGCATGTAGCAATCATGATCTTCGACGGGATAACGAGTACGTGCCTTTTCAGTTGAGTAATATTAATGAGTTCCTTTTCTCTATGTCGTAATTCAAGGAATATCCTATACCCTGATTTTTATCACAAACTAGAAGCATTGAAGAAGATTTTGTGAGATTTTTCAACCATTCATAAAGAAACGATCATTCTCAATATTAATGACCGGTACGAAAGAGTATATTTTCTGAGAAAAGCGGATTATGAGATTCTCAATAAAGAGACAATACAAAAAATTAAAAAAATGACAAGATGGCAAAATTTTTTTGAAGGGTTTACAGTTTCTCCACTTGATCATAATCCAAGGAAAATGAGCAATAGCAAGATGACAATATTCTGATTGCACAATCAGATTGAAAGCCAGATCGCATTACACTGTTCAGAAAGTAGCATCGCACTGTTCAGAAAGTAGCATCGCACCAATATGACACCAATGGAGAACCGTACATCGAAAATTAATGTCAATGAGAGTTTGCTCTTACCACCACCAACATATGTATCCAGTTTCCATCTCCCTACTTGGCGCTCGGCGCCCAGCCTACTCGCCACACAACTACTACTGGCCTACTAATTGACAATGCAATTGTTGACGTCATCAACCTCCGAAGTATTTAAAGATGCGGCCCATGCAGACCATCGCCAATACCAGGTATGTCCCCTCACATTATCATCATCATCCTTCTCTCTCTCTCTCTCCCTCGTCTTACTCCCACGTCTTCCCTTTGAACACTCGAAGACCACCCCTGCGCCTCACTGTACATCCAAGCCCTCAGCCAGCTATGGAGGTTGGGCTATGGCATTGCCTTTAGCAGCGCCCTGCTTCTTGCACGACCACACGCGCTTGCAGCTCGCCTCTCAGCGCCAGGCAGCAGTCCACGAGCGTTCTCTCCAGCAGCGCTGACGCTAGCATGCGAGTGCCTAAATGTCCTCTAAGCAGCGAGCTTTTTCCTAAATAGAAAGAGTCTGCCTGTCTTCGCAGCCTGGCTGGCCTGGGCCTGGGCCTAGAAGCTTCTGGTAGGCCCCAGGATGTTGCGCCTCTGGTGCGGCTACTGGGCCTCATTCAGTTGGGCCTCCCAACTGTCTGTGTTCACGGCTGCAAATCTCGCCCAGGGCCTACACTTTCGGAAATGCCTAGAAGGTCGTGGAATTTCTTTGTTGCTCAGCCTGCGTTTCCTCAACCAACTGACACGACAAAACCGCCTGGACTCCAAATCCAAATTTGACAGCTTATGACCTCTCGTGATTTGTTAGGCCCACCTTCACTTAGAGCGAGCACATTTGCAGCAGGGGCCCCTCAGGCCTGCCAAGGACCCAGATCCTCGCATTCCCTCCTCCTTTTCTTCGATAGTCCTGTGAGAAGTCCTTATGTAACAGGCTGCTTCCCTTTTAGCTTTCTCTCGTAGCTTGAGATAATTTGGGGAACAGTCTTCATTAATTCCTCTCTTGTGAACCACCTGTCTTCTTGAGGATCAATGTGATGTCTGAACCGCACTCGGTATTGCATCTTTGGCTTTAGGGCAGCCCCTTCCTGGAGGTTTGGGCACAGCAATCAGCTTGTGCTCGATGATATCGTCAATGTCCACGTGTCTGTCCGTGGTTGGGGGCAGCATTGATCTTCTGGAGGGAAACCCATCTGTTGCAGCGAAAGGTGCCAACTTGGATGTGTGGAAAACAGGGTAAGTACACAAGTGTGCAGTAATGCGAATCACGTATGAAGGCCCATCTAGTTGATCCCCCACAATGTCTAAGATCTCTCAGGGCCCAAAGTACTGTGGCATCAGTTTACTTGAAATCCCCAACTCCTGACCTAGTTAAGATGACTTTACCAAGACTCTATCACCTACCTGAAAGTTAGAGGGCCGTCTATGTTTATTCTCAGATGCGATCATAGCATCCTGGGACTTTCTAATATGTTGGACGGCCTGCTGCAGCAGCTGTTCATAATTAACAGCAAACTCTATGATGTCAGGTGCTGCAGTGGGTTGCCTTTCTGGTAGCTGAAAGTCAAGTGCAGTTTTGGGCTTCCAACCAAGGTGCAGTTGGTTGGGAGTCATACCAGTAGTACAGTGCACAACATTGTTGTACAGGCTGGCAACGAGAGGAAACTTCTCATCTCAGTCATCCTGACTTGGCTTAATATAATGCCGAAGCAGGTGTTGTACTACCCGGTTCATATGTTCTGCCTGACCATTTGACGAAGGGTGATTCTCTGACGTCATTTGTAGCTTGGTACCCATTTGCTTAGTTGTCACCTGCCAGAGTTCGCTGGTAAACCTCACATCCCTATCACTTACTATCGACGTAGGTAGTCGAAAATCCCTAACCCAGTTATCAAGAACAGTTTGATGACATAGTCAGTTTTAGCAGTTTCTGGCATAGCGATAAGTCTTGCATACTTAGAAAAGCGGTCTACTATCATGAAGGTGTGCCTTTTTTCAGACCTGCTAGTCACAAGAGTATCCATGAAGTCCATGGACACACTCTGACCATGACCTTCAGGAATCGGCAAGGGCTTGATGAGCCCAAGCGGAGCCTGAGTCCTAGGTTTGTTTCTTTGGAAAACCTGGCAAGTTTCAACGTACTTTTTCGCATCTTGCATCATAGTGGGACACCAAAATTTATGCACTAAGTTAGCTGAAGTCTTTTTATAACCAAAACAGTCAGTTGCATCATGACACTCACCTAGAAATAAACTACGTAAAGACTCTCTATGAGGCACACACAGTCTTTTATTCCCTGCCTTTTCAAGAAACAACCAGCCGTCTACCATCGTAAATTCATCGAAAGTCACTTTGTCCTTCGCTTGGAATTTACGGATGATCTCGAACATAATTGGATTTTGCTGATAGGCTTCCAGTTAGATCATTAGATATGTCGAATTCAGTAACTAACGCGCCAGATAATCTGCCCGACGAGATAATGCATCAGCCACTTTGTTGTACTCTCTCTTGATTGGATCAATTTGAAAGTCATACATGTCTATCACTTGTATTCATCGCTTAAGTGCATGACCTTCAAGAATGGGCAAGGGCGTGATGAGCCCAAGCGGAGCCTGAGTCCTAGGTTTGTCCCTTTGGAAAACCTGGCAAGTTTCAACGTACTTTTTCGCATCTTGCATCATAGTGGGACACCAAAATTTATGCACTAAGTTAGCAGAAGTCTTTTTATAACCAAAATGGTCAGTTGCATCATGACACTCACCTAGAAATAAACTACGTAAAGACTCTCTATTAGGCACACATAGTCTTTTATTCCCTGCCTTTTCATGAAACAACCAGCCGTCTACCATCGTAAATTCATCGAAAGTTACTTTGTCCTTCGCTTGGAATTTACGGATGATCTCGGACATAACTGGATCTTGCTGATAGGCTTCCACCAATAACCGAGTTAGATCATTAGATATGCCGAATTCAGTAACTAACCCGCCCAGATAATCTGCCCGACGAGATAATGCATCAGCCACTTTGTTGTACTGTCTCTTGATTGGATCAATTTGAAAGTCATACACGTCTATCACGTGTATTCATCGCTTAAGTGCATCAGAGAGCACATGTTGCGTCTTGATCCAACGCAAGGTCTCATGGTCAGATCTCACGCAAAAAAATCCGCCTAGGAGATAATGTCTCCAATGAACCAACGCTCTATACAGGGCGTAGAGCTCACACTCATACGTGGACTTTCCTAGCTTTTCAGATGGCATCTTCTTACTCATATACTCGATTGGTCTCAACTTTGGTCCCTCCTTTTGCGCAAGGACCGCACCTATGTCATATTGGCTGGCGTTTGTGGTCACGACAAAGGGTTTATCAAGATCGGGACGTTTGAGGACCTCATAGTGTGTAAGAGCATACTTCAGTTTCCTGAAGGCTGCCTCACACTCTTCAGTCTACTCCCAAGGGGTGTCAAGTCGAGTTCGATCTGTTAATGGGGAAGCTATAGTACAGCCCGTCATCCCCCAAAACGATCTGACCTCCGTAATAGTCTGAGACCTGGGCCAGTCACGTATGCTGGTCAACTTAGCATCGTCCGACCTCAACCCATCCGCGGAGATTTCATGACCCAAGTACAAGATCTTGGTGCGACCAAACTCGCATTTCTCCAAGTTAATCTTGTACTGCTGTTGTCTTAGAAGACCTAGCACTATTTTTAAATGCTCAGTGTGCTCCTCTACAGTCCTACTAAAGATAAGAATATCGTCGAGGTACACGACGATACCTCAACGATAAACTTGTCTAAGTACTCGTGAAATATCCTATTCATGGCGTGTTGGAATGTCCAAGGGGCATTGCATAGGCCAAAGGGCATCACAACAAACTCGCACAGACCGTGCCTGGTCTGATATGCGGTTTTGTGCTGGTCCTTAGGTCTAATAGCAATTTGATGGTATTCGGACTTTAGAGGTATCTTAGTAAAGTACCGACATCCCTCTCTCTATCCAGTAGGTAGTCGATGCGGGAGGGGCTTTGCATTTTTAACGGTGATGGCATTGAGGCCCCTATAGTCAATGCATGGACCACCTCCCTTTCTACCATGCCTGTCGGCTCCGAAAAAAAGTCGGAATATTGCGCGACGACCGATTCTATCTCTGGGGGTGTTTTAACGGCCTCCTCTTTTTCAGAGACAAAGACTAGATGCATGCCCTCCTCGCGATTCTACTTGTGGTAGTTATAGAAAAACAAAACACACATGCAGCCGTAGTTCTCAACTGGACTGCTAGCCTTATACTTTTGCAGTCTAACGGTCCTACCATTTGGCAACTTGTGTAACAACACCTTCCTATCCCAAAAAAACTGAGGTTGAGCAACCTCGAGGCAGTACATGCCTAGTAACATGTCGAAGGGCAGTTTGTCGCTAACGAGGAATGAGATTTTATGTCTCACATCCCCTCCTCCATAAGAGAAGGAACAGACTACGTCCTTGACATAGTCTTTAACTATCATTTGGTGCTTGTTGGCCAGCGTAGAAGCTACGGCTCTGCTAAGCCTCAACACTTGGTCCCCTAGCGCAGTCTATCCACACAACCACGACTAATGAAGTTTCGTGTAGAGCCTATGTCAACGAAGGCGCCAACTTTGCAGCCACCTACATCAACCTCTACTACGAAATGTTCACCTTTTGGACCTCTACTGATCATCGCCCAAGAGTCTTTGGAGTCCTTCCTTGACCACTCAGTCTCTTACTCTTCTAGGGCCTCAGACACATCTCTCGAACAGAGCGTCAGTCGGTCCGAATGTGTCTGCAGGGCGATACGTGGGTCACTAGCCCTGGCCAGCGCCTGAAGTGGGGAAGGCAACGTTACCACTTCAGCGCAAGTAAAAGTGGCTAAAACTCCTACTGGCCCAAGGTGTTTCCCTACGAAGTACTCGCAGAAGCACCGCCAGGGTTCGAAGATAGTCCGACCGCCGTTGGAGAGTTACCCTCGTTATGACTTTCTTGCCTCGACACGTTCTGGATGTATGGCTATAGTTGCCACAATTTATACATGTACCCCTAGCAACTCGGTTCCTTCACACCTCATACTCTAAACCAAATTTCACCCAAGCGGGCGTACCTTGACCCGTGGACCGTACTGCCTTCTTTTTCCCGGTCCGCCTAGCCTTTTCTTTTATGGGTACCACGACTCCCCCATTCGAAGTCTCATTGGCCCCATCATGCTCTTTCTCCTCCCCAAGATCTGGGAAGTCGTCAATTTTTGTCGCCTGACCTTCTTGGTCGACAAACATTAGTTGCCCTTTATTCTTCCAGTCCTAGGAGAGTCTCTTCTTCCTACCATCTCCCTGACTCTAATGCACGAACCCCAGTTTTGCCTCTATATCTAAGGCCTTCTTCCTGAAGGAAAAGAAGTTGTGTTGTTCGACATAGGCCTCATCTACCAATTTTGTCATAACCTATGAAGGCAGACATCTTAGGTAATTTGTGAGGAGAACCTGCTGGTCATAGCGCACAGTAGGTACCACGAGCCCAGATGTTCTACAGTATCCGTGAGCTCACGAACATTCGTGTACCTTCTGGCACAAAGACTGTTGATTGCATTTGTGGCCTTTTGAGCCTCTTGAGGGTCATGCCACCTGTTATACACGGACCGTACAAATTTTTCCAATATCTGGGTCTGGGCCTAGGCATCGAAGTTCTGATTGTAGCCCTGCTGCTGCACTAGGTCATTCAACCAGCGGGCTACTGACCCTTCTAAAAAAGTGGCGGTCGCTACAACTTCTTGCTCCGGACTGGTAAGCTTGTGCCTCACATAGGTAGGCACCGTCCTTACCTAGGTATCCAAGTCCTCATCCTTCTTCCTATCGCCAGAGAAGGGCTTAGGACTCAACAAGGGTATTTTGGGCATCCACTGCATGGGTTGCATTGGCCCAGGAGATTGTTGCAGTGGCTACATAGCCACCGAAACAGGTTGCTGCACACTAACATGAGCCTGACTTGGCAGTGGGACTGTAGTAACCACTGTCGTGGATGGTACGGTAGAAGTTCTAAGAACCGGACCACTAGTCGCTACATAACCACATGGAGGACGCATGCCAAACATAGGTGAGAATGAGGGTCCAACTGGCGACGACGTCATTGATGGACCCGCGCCCGAAGGAGGAGCTACAACATACTGGGGCTGCCTCATCATGGGACGAGGAGTCTGCAGTGCAGTTTACGCAACGCTCGAATCGCAGAGTCAAGTGTTGACTCATCTAATGCTTCTAATCTGTCTAACTCTTGTTTCTTACTCCATAGTTTCTTTTCTTATCAAAATAGTTCTTTTGCTTCTCTCTGCTGCCTCATCCAATTGCCGTTGTGGCTTATCCTGAAGTTATTTTGCTTGGAGGATTTCATAATCCTCTGGAGAGAGTTGAGCCAGTCGGCTGACTTGTGCGCCAACACTCTGGCTAATAGAAGCCCAAGAACCACTTTGACTGACTCCTGACGAAGTGGCTTGTGAAGAGGTCTGCGACATGGTAGAGGAGGTAGCCATGGTCGTACTAGTACTAGCTATAATTCTAGACTTGGCACTGGCCTCAGCCACCCTCACTCTTGTTGTCGTTGTTCTCTCTCTAGCCTCTCTCCACAGTCTTCTCTCGTCTCCTAGACCTAACTTTAATAAAGTCAAGGGTCGACTGAGAGCAATTCTTCGAGTGACCCTAAGGTCATCACTAGCAACTCCTCACTACTACTTGCATCACTCATGAGCTACAGTATGTGTGATCTAAACTAGAATCCACACTGAATTCTACCTCAGCATGACACGCAACCGATTAAGATACACAACTTAATTGGTCAGCCTGGATAGAAACAGTTAGGTGGTTAGGTGTCAACAAATGTCAAATCCTACAGGAAATATTAAATTTATTTTTAGATTACTCTAATATAGATTGCAATGCAGCAAAGAATATACTACTCTAGTTGCAGCTGTCTATCAGTTGTTAGTCAAGTCCGTAACAACTAATCATCAAAAATAAAAGTAATGCTACCTGCAGAGATGTACGTTGAATGGTTGTTTATCTAATTAATGCAACGACGAACCGTTGTCGGAATCCAACCCTTTCCCTATATCCTTCTTGAGTAATCACTTTGTGTCAACGCCCTGAGCATCTGGTTGAGCAGCAAGTCTAAAAGTGTGCAATCCGACCCATCCCTGTGCCCCAAGTCAATGTCGAACCTGCCAGCCCCTACACATTATTTATCCTCGCATGCAACGAGCCTTACACCCAGTTTGATCTGGCTGATCAGGAGGCATTTAAGGAGATCCCCCGTAACTCCTCAGGAGTTATTTAACGTCGCAGACAGGACGACGATCACAACCAAAATCAACACCGAGTCCCCGCCAGAAATATTTCAAGACGGTCTGGTAAGCGTTTGTTCAAAGGGTTGGCATGTCCTGCATGACCTCTATTGCGCAGCAGCAGAACCAAGGGCTTGTGGCAAAGCATGCGTGTACTAGTCCCAGCGGGTTGGCATGGTGACCGTGACCCGAGTGCTTCGTCCAGGGCCCTTCAGAGGTTACGCCCATCTCCTACCAGCTTGCTGCCCAGGAAGAATGTTGACTCTAAAGGTTAAGTGCTCATGACACCTCACATTGAGAGGACTCACAAGACAAGACTCACTTCCTCACGGTAAGAAGTAACAAAGAGGGTAGATAAGGAAGAAAGCAACGTACCTCATAATGTTGCCCCCAACCACAGATTTCTCACCGGTAACCTAATGTGCACTTATGATGATCATTTTTTGCCTCGGCACAACCAACACCGAGCTCTCATCAAGTGTACACCCCTAATGTCACCACATAGCTTCCTGACGCGCCCACACGACCTTGGGCCGCCTTACGTCCAACGCCCAAGCCTTATCACTGTCTGACACCTCATGCGAAGCACCGAACAGCTATAGCGAAGAACCAATGAGCGCAGTTCGAAACAACTCTCATACCAAATTGCAAGGTAAATGAGCAATAGCGAGATGGCAATATTCAAATTGCACAATCACAATGAAAGTCAGATCGTATCAGAGTGTTCAGAAAGTAGCATTGCACCAATATGACACCAACGGAGAATCGTAGCACTGAAAATCAATGTCAATGAGAGCTTGCTCTCGCCACCACCAACATATGTATCCAGTCTCTATCTCCCTACTTTATGCTTGGCGCCCAGCCTACTCCCCACACAGCTACTACTAGCCTACTAATTGACAATGCAACTGTTGACGTCAGCAGACTCCAAAGTACTTGAAGATGTCGTTCATGCAGACCATCACCAATATCAAGAATGTGCTCTCACATCATCATCATCATCCTTCTCTCTCTCTCTCTTTCTCTCTCTCTCTCTCTCTCTCTCTCTCTCTCTCTCTCTCTCATGTCTTCCCTTTGAACACCCGAAGACCACCCCTGTGCCTCACTGTACATCCAAGCCCTCAGCCAGCTATGGAGGCTGGGCTATGGCGCTGCCCTCAGCAGCGCCCTGCTTCTTGCACGACCTCAGGCGCTTACATGTCGCATCTCAATGCCAACAGCAGCCCACGAGCGTTCGCTCTAGCAGTGCTGCCGCTAGCATGCGAGTGCCTGAATGCTCTCTAGGCAGCAAACTCTTCCCTATATGGAAAGAGTCTGCCTGTCTTCACAGCCTGGCTGGCCTGGGCCAGGGCAAGCTTCCGATAGGCCCCTGGATGTTGCGCCTCTGGTGCAGTTACTCGGCCTTATTCAGTTGGGCCTCCCAACTGTCTATGTATGAGGCTGCGAATCTCGCCCAGGGCCTGCACTTTCAGAAATGCCTAGAAGACCGTGGAATTTCCTTGCTGCTCGGCCTGTGTTTCCTCAACCAACTAGCATGACGAAACTGCCTGGACTCCAAATATGAATTTGACAGCTTAGGGCCTCTCGTGATTTGTTAGGTTCGCCTTCACTTAGGGCATACACATTTATAACAGGGGCCCCTCAGGCCTGCCGAGGACCCAGATCCTCGAAACAATATAGGTGACACTTAAGTTGATTGTTCAGTTTTGTACAATAGCTTCTAAGATGAAGATCCTGACGAATCAATTCTCATTTCCGAGATATGAAAGATGTAGAAGGTAATGAGGTTTTATTATATTTCTATATGGAACAGGGAAGGAACGTTTAACATTTTAAAACATAATGATTCAATATGATGGTCGTTCATTTGTGTATCCTATTCTGATTGAGTGGTGTCATCCTATGGTAAGACTTCTTAAGTGGTTAACGAGATAATGTGGAATCAAATATTGCTTATTTTGTGTTGGTCAATAATATTTTATTTTTCATATTTTTTATGTTTTTTTCATTGGCATATGAAAAGTGCGAGATGACGTACAGGGTTCTTTACAGGTCCCATACAAATATTATTTGTACGTTTTATACGAAAAGCCCCCATACACGTACATTCCGGTAACGTAGGTGAAATGAATTGAACATAATATTGAAGCATCATTTTAGAATCACCCCATGTGTTTAAATTGTCACACAAGGGAACACTTTATAACAACTAAGAGCTACCTATTTATTTCTCTCATCGGGCCAAGGGAACAAAGAGTCTCAAGCAAGATTCCTCTCGTAAGGGTTGATGAAAGACAATGGTTGGAGGACATAGAAACTAGGTATACATTACAATAAATCTTAGTCTAAGCTGAAAGTGGATTAAGAAGAAACCCGTGAGTCTATTATCCAAATCATCTAAGACTAGGCTCTTAGACATAACATTATCATGGTACTGCCCCTGGTCGCCCCCTAGGGGAACCAATGGGTGTTTTTGTCCTCAGATTGCTAAAAGTGTTTCAAATTTATTCTCAATTGTATTCATAAGGGATGTAAGACTCATTGTCCAGCAGGTGTTGCTCCTCAATTAAATTGGAGTTGATCGTCCCCGCACTAGTAACCCGGGGACGTGGTCTAAAATATAAATTGAAATCCTAGTACCAAGGGTACGTCCCAGAATTAACAATTATGTTAACAAAGGATTGGTCGAATGGAAAGGAGGTGACAAAAATGACGCATTGTTTAAAGATGAGGAATGAAGAAGGGAAGATTAAGAAACGAGTTTCAAATGATTGCAAATGTAATAACCCTCTCTCCATACTCAACTACTCTAGTCTCCCTCTTTACCTTAAACGAAAATAACATAGCAGTCCCGCATCCGGAAAACAAGGTGATTTAGGTCTCAATGGACCTAATCTATAGAATTAGGGTGTTAAGTAAGGACGCCTCATCGTGGTTGGTCTTTAGACCTGCAACAGATATCTCGGATCTACCAATTGATCCTGCCAGCTGGACATGGGGAACACAAAAGAAGCAGGAACGAAACTACATTAGATTCCTACATTCCATATCAGTTAAGTCTGCCTATCGAATGTTAAAACCTAGAATCAACCTAAAAGACAGAGTTTCCCTGAGATGGATGCAACATCTGAACCTAAGTAGAGAAGCCATAAATCAGGTAAAATGGTTCAAATCAGTAAAGATCAAGGCCTGCAAAAATAGAGTCACTTCAATGACAAATCGAACATCGTTGTCTTCCTACGTGACAGGTTAATTGATAGGTCCTCCCAAGAGCAAAGAGGTACAACTGAACCTTGGTGTAAGCTCTGTCTATCAACCTTCCCTAGGAGAAAAATCCCAGAAACAATAGAGCATATCTTTGTGGAGTGCCTCGGCGCAGTCTGGCTATGGAGATGGTGGGATCGTGTTTGTAGTCAATTGGGTACAAAGACATAATGGCTATGGGGTTGGAAAGAAATCCTACTTGAAGTCTCGTCTACAGATCACAGACGACTTCACTCATAACATGTTCATCCTGGGTAGGAGAGCGATCCTTTGAGCCATATGGCCAAGAAGATGCACCAATGAATAGGAAGGTGCTAGATTAGATGACCCTCAATTCACTAAATGCATCAGACAACAAATACAAATGGATATCTTGAACCAATGGGAAATACTTAAGGAAAGATTCATTACAACACATCCAAAAAAAATATAATCAAGATCTTTCAATCATTCAGTAGTGTCTGGCTAAGGTGGGAAAAGGGAGGGAGAATAGGGAAGGTGATGTGGGAAGGTGAGTCGGGAAAGAAAGGGGAAAAATTTAATAGAGATTGCAAGTTAGTATTCAACGAATGGACCGAGATAGATTCTTTGATTCCCCTTCGCCCCATGCATGAATTCCCCAACCTCTTTCCAACCCCTCATAATGCTATTATCTCATTATCATGGTTTGATCTGGATGAGTAGCATAGCTAGTGCTTTAACTTCATCTAACACTCAAGTTGGGGTGAAGAGGCCAAGCATTCATTTTCCATCTCCTCAAGCTCATGTATCGAATGAGACGCTGGACCCGGTTTCCTGCAGGTACAGCTCCCCACTAAAAGATGGAGTGAGAAGTATATGTATACTAGTTGGGGATGCTTATATCATTTGAACTAGTACTTCATGCAGTCTTTAAAAAAAAAAAAAAAAAAAAAAAAAAAAAAAAAAAAAAAAAAAAAAAAAAAAAAAAAAAAAAAAAACGCGGTAAGGGGAAAGGTTGGGAGTCATCGATGCTGGAAAAGTGGTAAGGAAAAAATAAAAAGAAGTAGTAGCAACTGCGCGCAGGCAGCCAAGTGAGGAGAGAAAATGGTTGGGGCAACAATGGATGATGGTTGCCCCTATAGAAAAGGAGACTAAAGACATAGGCAAAAAAAAAAACCATAGGGGGTCAATAGAAACATGAGCAAAAAGAGAAAAAAATTGATCGCAAGGACGGAAGAAAGAAAAAGAGGCAAAGAAATAAAAGATGGAAAAAAAAAAGAAACTCATCTTTCTAATGAGAGCATTGGGGATGAATTCAATAGATATATACGAACCTCATTGTCACGCCTCACAGTAGATGTAGAGATAAGGGAAGTAGGGGATTGGGAGAGCCAAAATTTCAAAGCAGTCACTGACAAGTTCGCCCAATGGGTTTTGGGAGGATTAGGACAGAAAAGGGTCACCGTGTGTGAACGACACTAGTGGAAGGTGAGTGGGGACGTCTCCTAGCCAATGGACAACTCAGATAAATCACTATATATGTATCCCCAACCCGACTAACTTAGCTCATCCTATCAAGCAAATACTATATGTCTTGCTAACTTGAAGGGATTTACATTGTGGTGTGTTCGGCCTCTATGGGGAAACCGATCTCACAAAATTGATGAAAAGGCTTGAAGTTATCAAGTGGGGAAAAATGATAGAATACCTAAGAGAGCAAGTGACAATTGAAGTTCATGGATCGAGAAAGAAGAAGAGAAACAAGATGAGAAGGGAGCGGGGTAAGAAGAAGAGGGGTTGTTGAAGGTGAAAATGAGGGTTCAAGGCAGGAAGTCGATGTGATTGACCAGACACCCTATGACTTAGAAGGAGAAGATTTAGATGAGGAAGAGAATGAGAAGATCCTTATACTCACAGTCAGTTACTTTATGTCAAATTGTGTGTTTTTTTTAGCATTGAAAATTCCTCTGCTGATATTTATGAAAATTTTAAATTTTTTATAATTTTGAATATTGGCAAAATTTATATGAAACTGCATTTTTTTCTTATAGTTTTATAGGGTTTTCTTTTCTTTTCTTAGTTAGTTAATATGATATCAACTTTATGTATTAGTGGCATGTATGCCTTTGGGGAGTGATAAGTTTTTTGATCATTTAGGCATTCATAAATCATCCTTAACATAGGATTCGTGAAAAGCAAAAAAAAAAAAAAAAAAGTTGGGTTTTAACGAAACTTATTGAAAATTTTGAGAGTACAGTATTTAGATCTTCCTAAGGACTAAGATTCCACTTGAAGTAAAATAACTTCAATAAAGAAAAGCAATATTTTTAGAACCACGTAAAGTGGCGAGAAAAAAAACATGTTTTTTTCTAAAAAATCACTGACAAGCGAAGCACCGTTTATTAAGGAATAAAAATATACAGTTTTTTTACTGTCTCACAAGATTATGTGTATAGTCCTATAAGTTATGTAGCATGGCGAACGTGTTCGAGGGTTTCGTAAGCAGACTAACATGTTATTTTGTTTGTGACTACGTTCCCCTAAACATGTTCTCTCTTTTATGAGCAACCTTTTTTTTTTTTTTTACATTTTTTTTTTCTTCGGATTTTTATTTTTAACTTGGATTTAACTAATAATTTGAAGATTTATCCGAAGTCAAAGTTGTTTGTGTTATTATTTTACATATCATATATTTTTTTAGAACGTTTTCACTGTCAGCTTTTAAATTGCTTTATAGGAACTTATACTTTGAGAACGACGTATAGTCCTATACATTAGTATTCCCTAGAACTATATTTTTTTTTCAGGTTTCATATTGCCTAGCGATTTTTTTTTTGGAGCTATGTGATTTGCTTGTCTGTTAGAAATCACTTTTAGTCCTATAACAGGATCATTGTTAGAAAGAGTTTTCCGACACATTTTTTAAATCGCCTCACTTTTAGCTCGTTTTTTTGCCTCGTCTTTCAAGAAAGGATTACAGACGTTGTTCTTTTTTTGTTAAATACAACTGTTTCACTTCGACGATTTCACTTTGTACAAAATGTTGGGTTTTATTGGTTTTGTTAGGTTTTCATGAATCCTATGTTATTTTTGAACCCCTGCTTGTTTTGGTCAGAATCAGCAAGGTCTTAGTTAGAGTGGTAATATACTACAAAGGGTAAAGCAACTACTGTACTCGGAACAAGCAACTAAACGACATACGGAGACAATGCAACCTACACATGATATTGGTGATGATTTCCTTACTCTAAGTTAGAGAACCAGTATTACGTATCTAACTCGAAAAAGAATTTGCCATCAAAGGAATCAACCATCAACTTGCTTGTAGGGCTTCAACCACTATACCAATGAAGGAATCAGTCATAGAATAGGTTAGTGTTTGTACAAAAAATCTTATATAATGATGAAAGCAATTATAGTGCAATATCGACAGAATAATCGTTAGTCTATAGTGTTTAGGTCATCGGAGCTTACCACATATTTGGTCAATATGAATAATTAGACGAATATCGATCACTTAAAATTGCACTTCTTGTTTGACATACTCAAAGGTGTAGCTTAAAAAATAAGTGGAGGAACATAATTCATATTGAAGAGATACATTCAATAAATAGTCTTGACCGCCATATAATAGGAACGAGGGCATGGGCCTACATGATTGTTATTACGTCAACACACAATGATCTACGACTCGTCGATTCAGAAAAGTGGTTTGGATACCGTCGAAATAAAGAGATGAGATAATGCGATCACTTGTAGCAGGTAAAGTTCAAGGGAGATGGGGTTTTGCATTGGTCAAAGTCATACTTATGGTAATAGTAATTGTCTTTGAATAAAATAAAACTTTATTGCAATAATCTTATTCTCAAATTAGGAATGATGACAGAATGATGAAAAAGTTTATAACCCACCTCATCATCATGAACCATTTCAATTTTTTGCATCTTAGAGTTTCTACCTCCTTGTGCGTAAAACAAAAGATTGTTGTCATTATTCTTATTATCTAATCAATTTTATTTTAATGTGGCAAAGCTCCAATTAATCAGTCTCCTTTCTTACCTGAATCACAAACCGGTTGTATTGGACTAAAATTATGGATGTGGTAAATACATTTACGAACTTTATGCATATTTTATAAAATTATAATTTCAATAGGCAATCATTCAAGATATATAATTATTAAAAATAATATAAAATAAAATTTTATCTTTGTGGTAAATGGTGTAGTAGTGGTGTCAAATTTGTGTATTCGAAATGTTAAAAAATTCCCTGTGAATCTCAGTATTGAGTCACATGATAAAAATATTTGTGTCCTTCGTAGTTGATAAATTGCCCTTTGTTGACTAAATTTCTAGTCTAAAAAGTTTCAAACCTTGATTTTTTTTTTACTAACTTAATTTATTCAAAGACTCGAATGATTTCTGCATAATATATTTCTCAAATCTTATTTGTTATTCATCTATTCTTAAAATGGGACTTTTTCCATCAGGTAAAGGAGTGTGTCTTTGAAATTGGTAACCTTTTATGCTTCTCCAAGTTCTTATCGGTTATAAATCATTGTTAGTAAGATGATTCCTAGCGACCATTTTATCCGATGAGCCGTGAGATAAATTTTTTTGAAGATAACGCAATATTTATCTTTCAACCATTTCAGTGGGTTCAACGAGGGAGGGATCATGGTGCTTACCTTTACAATCTACTACAGTGTCTGTGTTTTTCATGAAATGTTATTGAAAACGATGATTTCTTCATGCATTGAAAAGAAAGAGTCTAATACTATGCAATTGAGGATCTTAATTTTCAAATCTCCCCTGAAATTTTAATTGAGATATCAAATATCAAGGAATTCAACTAATTGCGTTATTAGATTTACAATTGTTTCTGCAAAAAAAAAAAAAAACGTCTTGGTTCGAGTGTTTTGATCAATTTTTTTCCTGTTGACCAAATAATATAAAAATGGTACTAAAAGTCTAAAACCACATTCCTAATAGTCAACCCCTAGCCAAACATATAAAAATATTTATATTTTAATACAATCACCTTACTTAGGGTTGATTTGACAATGTATTCATCATCATAGAATGTGTGATTTATAATTTATATGGTAATCCTCAAAACTTCAATAGGAGTTTCAGAAAGCAACCACTTCATGTTAGTAGATCCAAGTGGTTTGGCTTCATGATAATTAATCTACCACTTAAATTTTTCACCTGGAATTAACTATTGTGTATGATAAAACGTAAAAACAACAGATTGCCCTTCAACGTAGAACTAAGTGTTTAGTGACCACTGAACTTGAACGGTTATTCACAACCCCCTTAATACATCGTTTACAACCGGTTTTTAAGATCAGTCGTTGCCATTTTAGGAGTCCCACTTTCGAGAACACAGGTGGGGGAAGAGGGGGTGGAAGAGTCTTTCAGCCCCCTATTGAAAACAGAGAGGGGGGGGCGAGAGACGAGGTCAACCCTTTCTTTAAAAAAGAAGTAAAAAAATCAATCAATCAGTCAATATCAGTCAATCAATCAGTCCACAGACAATTCATTCATTCATCCATCATCGATTAATCAATCAATCAATCAATCAATCAATCGTCAATTGATCAATCGACGAATCAATCGATTAATCAATCGATAAATCAATCAATTAATCAATCAATCAATGTTTGTACGCATATCCATTTGAGAGAGAGGGAGAGAGAGAGATTGACAATGATATTGTTATCATGAATAATATTTTCAATGTATCTGGATGGATGCACAATTCATAAATACATTTTGAATGTGGTCCTAATAATGGGTCACATTCATTACGAATGTTGTGTACTCCATAAATCATGCAAATTTGTATTTTTGTCTGGGTTACCAGGCCCTCACGGGCCTGGGCGGGTCGGATCTAGTCGCCCGGGTGACCCGAGCAAGTCCAACAACCGGTCAATTTTTTTATTTTTATTTTTTTCCCGCGGGGATGATTTGTGCTCCCCGAGACCTCTCCAAATCCGTGGTCTTTTAAATTTTTGGAATAGTTGTATTTTGGGCATGGAGGGGTGGGGAAGCAGGGCAGGGTTGCTGGGACTGGTTACTCCGACCGGTTGCAACAAGTGCTTGCTGCAAGTGGTTGCTCGAACTGGTTGCATCAAACGATTGCTGAAACCGATTGCAGTAACCGGTTAAAGCAACCGGTCCATGCAACTGGTTGCAGCACCTGTTTGCTGAAACCGGTTGCCGCATCCGGTTGCATGAACCGGTTGCTGCATCCGGTTGCATGCACCGGTTGCAGCGATCGGTTGCAGTCAAGGCAACCGGTTTCAGCAACCCGTTGCATGAAACAGTAAAGGCAACCGGTTGCAGCAACCGGTAGCATGACACAGTCAAGGCAACCGGTTCCAGCAACCGGTCGCACGAAACAGTCAAGGCAACCGGTTCCAGCAACCGGTTGCACGAAACAGTCAGGGCAATCAACAAATTCATGCACACACCACTGACACACACCACTGACACACACAGCAGAAACACACCACTGACACACACCACTCACACACACAGCAGTAACACACCACTGACACATTCCACTGACACACACAACAGAAACACACCACTGATACACACCACTGACACACACAACAGAAACACACCACTGACACACACGAACTTCAACCGGTTCCAACCAACAGCTTCATGCACACACCACTGACACACAGCAGAAACACACATTAGTCTCACACACCACAGATCAGCACAGATCAGCACAGAAAGTAGAGTGACAGAGTCACAGACACTGTGTTTTTTTTTTCCAGAAGTTCTGAAACACAGAAACTCTCTCTCTCTCTCTCTCTCTCTCTCTCTCTCTCTCTCTCTCTCAATAATCTCTATATATGTGAGGATCCATCGTTTGTGAACTTTAAGAAAGAATTACCGCAGTGTAGTCACCGTAGAGTCTGTACGAAAGATGAAAAAGAAGAAGAGTACGAAAGAAGAAGACGAAGAAGAAGAAGAAGAAGAAGATGCTGATGAGACATGTGCATGAGGGTCACGGCCAGTCGCAATCCGACTCCCGTTGCCCGTCGCTGCTGTCCTCTGCCCCGGTGGGGTCATCCTCGACCACCACCTGCTTCCGTTGTTTGCGTTTCGGCCTACCGGCCGCTGTTGCCATGGGGGGCAGAACAAGTACTGCCGCAACAAACTTCCCCTCTCCCTTCCTTGGGCGCCCACGCCTGCGCTTCGCAACGACAGGTTCCACGGGAACGTTTCTCTTTCTCCCAGCCCTGCTGATGTCCACGTTGTCATGGACCATGGCCTCGTCCAAGCGAGGCATCGGTGGGGCCAGTAAAAGTTGGAGCCAGCAACAGTTTCTGGTGCAATGTCTGTCGTAGTGGTCACTGTTGCGGCTGCTGCTGTTGTTCTTGGCTGCTACTGCTGCTGCTCCACGTCCTGTTGTTGTTGATCCCTTGGCTGTTGTTGCTGCTGCTCGACGTGGTGCTGCTGTTGATCTGTTTGCTGCTGCTGCTGACCCGTGTGCTGCTCCTGGCCCGGCTGTTGGCTCGGTTGTTGGTGCTGCTCTTCGTTCTGCAGTTATTGCTGCTCTTCGTTGTGCTGTTATTGTTGCTGCTTCACATTCTGCTGCTCCCGCTCCATGTCCTGCTGCAAGTGCAACTGCTGCTCCACTTGCTGCCGCCCTGGCTCCGCCTCATGCTGCTTCTGCTGCTTCTACTGCGGGCGCTGCTCCTGCTGCTGCCGCACCACCCGCTGCGGATTCTGCTCCACCAGCTGCTGCACCGGCTCCTGTGGTCGTTGCTCGGCCTGTTGCTGCACATGCCCCTCCACGGTTCTGAGGTGTGCGGGGACTGCTAGTCGACGTGAGTTTTCCTCTGCCATACGCTGTTGCACCATTACACGATCCCTGTCCGCCAGAGATTGTGCTTCCGCTCTGACCCTGCGATCACGTGCCTCACTGTCCTCAACGATGAGGTCATCGTCATTGTCCAAGTGACTCGTTGCTTCGGGCACGTCCCACAAGTCGGTCCGTCCTCCGTCCGTGTCAGAGTCCGTGCAGCCCGTGCATGGACGAATTTCGAAATCCGAGTCGGTGTCATCATCATCATCATCATCATCCCACTCGTCCTCCTCGTCTTCAACCACAGCGGCCTTCCCTTTCCCCTTTCCACCTCGTGCTCGATGCACCCTGTTGTCCGCCTTGTCACACCATAACGAGTCCTCGTTGTCACTGCTCCCAGAATCATCGCTCAACAAGCCAGCAGGAAGCCTCCCTTTCGGAATTTTTTTCAGGCGTGCAACCCTCGCCGCCTCCTCCTCCTTGTCCACTTCACGACGATCCTTGGCTACATCGTTCGCCACCGGAGGTGCCTCAGGCTCGTCGAAGAAGGTTGCCCACAGATCAATGAGCCCGTCAGTCGTGCTCCTAGGAACCCGCAACAACTGCATGTTCCAGTGAATGTAGACCAACTTGGCTACACTTTCACTGGACAAGTTGTTCCGCCGTTTGGAGTGGACCAAGTCCAAAGACGACCAATTCCTTTCGCATGGCGTTGCCGTGCTCCACATTGCCATCACCCGCATTGCGATTTTCTGCAATTCGATGTGCTTTGACCCGTATAAGCCCCACCATTGAGATGCTGTCTTCCTCTCCAAATATGCGTCGGCAATAGCGAACCGATTGCACAAGTCCTCATCCTTTATCTTCTCCTTTAGTGGTTGGCAATGAAATGTCCACAGGCTGTTCCACACTTCCTCGTGAGAGTCCAAATCGCCCCAAGAGTTCCCGCCCAACTGTGTCAAGAAGAACTTCAATGCGTTGTGGACGAGTGGGGAGTCCTTGTTCAGCAACCATCTGGGGTCCCTCCGCGCAGGTGACAACAAGAAGTTTGCTGCATGGGCTGGCTAACGCATCATCTTGCAACGATCGACGACCAGCTTCATTATCTCGTGGTGTTGCTCGCTGGTCACACCTGACATGGTCCGCATCCGCTTGCTGAGGAGGTCGTCGAAGCCCCACAGCTGTGAAGGTGCCACCCCATCACTGTCCATCATTCGCAGCAGGTCGTATATGGGTTTCATGATGGAGAGAATGGTGTCCACCTTTTGCCACCAGATGTCACATCTCACATGAGCGAAGATATCCTCTGCATCCTCCCTGTCTTTCCGGCTGCTCCAGTAGATGTCCAACCAGCCGTTGTCCATCATGCGCTTCAGCACATGTCTCCTGTCCCATATACGGATCAACATCTGGTAAACAAACACAAATCTGACCTCCGTTGGCATGACAAGCACCTTCCTGTCTCCCATGGAACAGCGACTCAGCAACCCCATCGTGCTTTGGTGATTCTTGATGAACTTCACCAAATTCCTTCCCTTCTTCCACACCGTCTTGATCCATGCGATGTTGGATATGTCTTTCAGTAGCAAGCTCAGGGTGTGGGCAGCACACGGGATCCAAGGAATCTTCGCAATGGCTTTGTCAGTCCTCATCGATAGGAGTTTCGCCGCTCACTTGTTCGTTGATGCATTGTCAGTGCAGATTGCATTGACCCTAGGAACACCGATCTCCCTTATCACCTCTTCCCATAACTTTGCCAACGCTCTCACGTTTTTCTTCCCATCAGAGACATCCACAACCTTGATGAGCACAGCCCCGCTCTCTCCAGCCGCTACAAAGTTCAACACAACCCTCGATTTCTTGTCTTGGGTCCAATCAGTGATGAGAGTGCAACCTCTGATGTCCCACTTGTCCATAAGCAGCCGCACCTCTGCCCGAACATTGTCATACACAATATTCAAAGCCACTGTCCGGATGGTTTCAAAGGCAGGCAAGTCCATTCGTGCATTACGGGCCGCCAACTCCATGTACACCTCACGAAGCTCCTTCGTCTTGTCCAACCGGATGAAGTTGAATGGCACACCCGCCCTGTACAATGCCTCCGCCCATGCAAGATCAAGTCTTTTTTGGGCGGTTTTCTCTGTCCACTTCCTGATGGAAGTTTGTGTTGTCTTCCCCGATTTCGACACCTTTGTGGATGCCTGACCTTACGGACCAGGGGCCGTCTCATCTCCCACCACCACATCTGGTTCGGAAGGCTCAACCTCTTGGGTGGTGTCAATGTTTACAACAGACTCCCTCCCTGGTGCAAGAGGTGGGACAATATGCTCCTCCAGCTCCGTTGCTGCCTGACGCAATGGGTCCGCTTCCAAGCCGCAATCCTCGCCGATGCCATTGTCCATTCTGTACTTATGCAGCATTGTCTGAGCTGTTGCACCCCCTTCTTTAACGTTAGCTCCATCCAACGCCAACAGATGGAGAATCTCCCCCGTGCGGTAAGGACATGCTGCTCTCTTCTTCAGGAAATGTTGCACTGCACGTGACTTCGATGTTATGAACAACTGGTTGCACAGCCTACACCTCACCCTGTACTGCCCATACTCTTTTGGGTCCGCCTCCTGCCCTTGCTCAATCCACGTGTACACGGTCTTCTCGTTCTGCAAACTTTTCTGTCTTTCCTCCGGCTGGGCCACGAACACGAGGTGCTTGGACTGGGACTTGCCTTTGGCCGCGGTGGTGGCCTTACTTGAGCTGGCCTTGCTTGAACAGGCCATGACGCACGTGGATGCGGGACTGTCGAAGACGTTGAAGCTGATGAGTGACCGGTTGCTGCAAGGACGGACACGACGGGAAAGACAACAGTTAGAGACACTGCATCTACGGTTGTAGTCCCACAAGCAGGTCACAGCAACCATTTGCTGTAAGTGCTTACATCGCCCGTTTGCTAAGACCAGTTGCAACAGACGGTTGCTGTAAGCAGTTACAGCAACCGTTGCTGCAACGGTTGTAAACGGACACAGCAACCGGTTGCTGTAACCGCTGGTAGCAAGAGGTTGCTTTAACCAGTTACAACAAACGTATTGACCCTGTCCCGCCCATCCCGACCCTGTCCCGCCCATCCCGACCCTCGTTTGCAGGGTCAATAGGTTTGCTGTAACCGGTTACAG
>BFEA01000082.1:1462763-1480814 GCA_003427395.1 Chara braunii
GCTTTACACCTTATGTAAGCAGGGTATAAAGGGGTAAATCATTGAAAGACTATGAACTATTGTTTGCCTAATGTGACTTGGGTTGGTGAGGGTACTTACCTTTGTGGTTTGGCCTGCATGTGACTGAGTGAGGCTACTACTTAGTCTGAATTTCAGTTGATAGGTAGTTGATTTAGTCGTTCGTCACGTGTTAGAGCCATAGGAGTTAGTTTCAATTCCTGTATTTTCTGAGCTAAGTGTTTTTACTTAGATCAATTCTTGCATTTTATGGGACATTTGTTTACATTTGGCCTTGTATAAATTTTGGTAAGCTACTTTCTCTACGAGAAGCGCTGTCGAAATTTCTACAAATCAAAGGAGTTAGTCAAATCTTGACTTGCCAAGAGTTCAACTTGWCTTTTCTTGTATCTGACTTAGTAAAAATCTGAAAAGTCTCTTTTTTTAAAGGGAATGCTGTCCAAATTTTTCTTAATTCAGGGAGTTAGACAAAATTGGACTTTGAGAAGTCAAAGTTATTTTCAGATTYTGAACTAAGCCTTGTATAAATTTTAGAATAGCACTTTTCTAAAGGGAGTGTTGCCGAAATTTCTGCAAAACTAAAGAGTTAGTTAAATCTTGTGTAAATTGGACTTAAGTTTGTTTTTGAGTTTTAATCTGACTTAGTGTAAATCTGGGAAGTCTCCCTTTCTAAAGGAAGTGCTGCCCAAATTTTTTACTAATTCAGGAAGTTAGATAAAGTTTGACTTTCCAGAGTTAAAGACTATTTCTGCTTTTATATTTGGACTTATATAAATTTTGGAAAGGCACTTTTCCTACGGGAAGCGCTGCCGAAATTTTCTTGACTTAGAGGATTTATATTATATTTTGACAGGTGGTGATTTTGACGATCCACCCTGAATAGGGGAGATTCTGCCATTAGTCTACCTTTGCTTTGGGCACTGGCTTAGAGGTAGGCTTAGACTTAGTTGGCAGGTAGCGTGGGTGAGAATGTGCTATAAAGGATCATCCCCCATATGCTGATAATTTAGCTTGGATATTGATCTGTCTTATGGTAAAGGCCTTTCTTGGACATTCGATTCAGGATTTGGACTAGATTCAGCTTGGCGAGGATCATCTTCTWTTATCGCTGATAACGGGTCGGTTGCCGATTCGTCGGTCTACGATTCAACTCCAATTCACTCCTGTCACTCAACCTAAAGAGTTTAACCTTGTGATTGAACTGTTTTGTTGTATTTTCACCCGRACTTTATTGAATGGTCATCCAACAAAAGTACTAAGTATTTATTTAAGAGTTGCACGAGTGWGGCTTGTATGGCTAAAGCAAGGGGTATGAGTGCAAGGAATGGTTGAAGTTGACCCCGTGTAGTGCGTGGACTTATGGATGAATCTTTGATGTGATTGCAGGTGCGTTTGTGGCTCGGACTCTGGATGTGACTGGCTGCGATTAATTATACATGGCTGAGAGGAGTCTCACTGTGACTGTGAGAAGTGATCGTTCTATATAATTAAGCCTTATAGATATATATTTATATGTGCCTTGGGTATGCACACGGCTTACTGAGATCGTGCGCAAGGGTTAACCAGGTTATGATTTGAGAGAAAAGGGGGGTCCCCTTTTATCCTTTTGCTTTTTGGAGGTTCTATAGTTGGACGTTGGTCCTGGGTCGGGATTCAAGGTCCTTGTCTAGGACATCCCAAGCCCTAGACTCTGCAAGGAAGGGATCTGCCCCCGTGCAGAGCCTATTCCCCTTGCCTACCGAGACGCTCAGACCAAAAGTCGGAGGTCTCGTGGCAGCTGCACGACTATTCCTTCAGTCGTGCAACGTCATGAAGGGTTAGACCCTCACGACACTTCGAGTCTGACACTTGAGTGTCATAAGCGGTACTCGGATCCACGAGGGACCGCTTGATTATGGGCACCACATAGTATGCCATCATTGCGACTGCTTGCGTACGCTTGCATTGCGAGTCGATATGAGTTAGCCCTGCGTACCCGCGGTTTTATTTTAAGTCTCGCGCGCGACGCCTATCTGATTTCCGCATCGAAGATTTATGGGATGGCTACTGAAGGGGCTAGGAGCGTTGTCGCATTGTTTGTGTTGCGTCGTTTCGTATGTGTGTGTGTGTGTGTGTGTGTGTGTGTGTGTGTGTTGATTTTTGTGTTTGTAGAGTGGTGTATGCGTGGTGAGTGGGATGCGTCCTAGTCGACCGACGCCGAGTCGCGCTTGGGACTTCAGCCCCCYAAGACGCCRGTTCAMGTGCARGTCCGATAGRCGTATTACCGCGCGTACCCCCTATGCTACAAYGAACGAGAAACGCCCTCGGCTGGTCCACCTCTGCGATTGCAACCGAGTAGCTTTCGTACTGTGGACSGGTAGCTYGGCGGGGATACGCCYATCGAAGGGAGGTGACAGCTCCCGTAAGGTGGAGGTAAGTTGTGCCTCGCGTAGGCCCTATCCTRTCGTAGGGGCTCGCGAGAGGTATGRYTGGCACACTCGGTCGGAGCRGCCTAAGGAAGYTMCACTTATGTGTTCGTGACGAGGTTGGTCCAACTCCTGCGTGACGCGGTCGAGAGGGTCCCGCGCTGCCACGTGCGGTGTCGGACCGATGCCGTCAATGGGTGGCGTCGTTGCCGGGGATRACRRCTGCCTGCCRCTGTCCCTKGGGYWACGACATCCGGGTATGCGATTGTGAGAACTAGGCAAAGAGGAGAGGTCTTCTTTGGACGTACATGGTCGATTGCTTAGTACTCTGGCCATCGTTGRGAATGTCTTMAGGTTGTGGTCTAAGTGTTAGATGCTGATTATAAGTGTAAGCGCGCCACGCTTGAGAGAGGAAATGTTGAGYTGTACSCCTACGTACTTGGACKMGTRTAGTRGYKGTTTCAAGGGGCACGTTGCTATCCTGAGTATTTTTAAATGATTGGGCAATACGTGGCACGTATGATGTGGCCTAAGTTGAGTTCAGGCAGCAACAACATTGYTGGGTATGTCCCCTATTGAGGCAAGTTTTATTAGTGACCGTCAAAGCCACGAGGCCGGTTGACTTATTATGCGAGTATTAAGCTAAGCCTGCCTTGGGAAGTAGAGGCATTAAGTTGAGGCGTCCTCCCCTGGTCGATAGAGCCTCGCTTTGGAAGAAACCTTTGGTATGTAAGCGACGMGGATAAGGGGATGACTGGTGAGAGCGAAATTAGAGGGATTTAATTGTCAAAGTCGTCCCATGGGCACAGATTAAGTTGTGGTATGAGGGGTACTACGGTGAGTACCGAGCCTAGACCCCTAATGATATCGGTTGGCGGTAAGGTGAGTCTTCTAGAGGATTGTCTAGACATAATTGCCGATAGAGTTGGGAGGTAGTAGGTTACTTGGTTAGTGGTGTGACCGATCCGAAGAGAGACCTATGTTTAAGTATTTATGATACATGTGTATTTATTTTTATGATGGTTTATTGGGCTATCTGGGTATGTGTACTTTCATTCTATTTTGTTCTGGTGGTTGATCGATGGTGTATATATGGACTTGTATTCCAAAGAGAACACAGACCTTTTAAGAAACCCACATCTGGCATGCGACCAGAGGTGAATGGGGTGACTTACTTCTGAGGAAGGTGGTTCTTCCTGAAAAGGGTCAGTCAGCTTGTATGATGTGTCCTCAATGGAAGTATGTTCTTGAGTTGTTATTCTCTTGTAGGGGCTTAAGGAAGCAGATTGTCTGTCTCAAGGGTGATAGTGAGACCCACGCCGGATTTATGTTCCTGGTCCATTAGTGGGGTGTTGTTACCTATCCTATGGATAGGAGGGTAACTACATTATCTGTTGAGAAAGGAGGAAGGGGCTTGCTACCTCGCTGAGGCGGTGATGGTCAGGTGGAACAGCTACTGCTTAGTGAGAGTTGTTCGGGAGTAGCGATCTAGGTGCGCCTCGCATTAAGCAGGGTCATCATATTGGTAAGGGCGCGGACTCGCTATCCGTTGTCCTGGCGGGTATGAATGGGGCTGACCATCTGACCATGATTAGGTTCGGTGAGGTGCAAGCGCTGAAATCAAAGAGGGTTGCGGTGAGGCTTGATCTTTAGAGCGGGGCTCAGGAGTCAAGATGGTATCTCGAGAGGATTACACCACCCCTCTGCTTTATGTGCTTCGCTTAAGAGATGAAGGGGGTAACAATCGTATCATGCTAATTACTCATTGTCCGTCTTATTCCGTCTTGTATAAACTAAGATACGTNTATGTGCTTCGCTTAAGAGATGAAGGGGGTAACAATCGTATCATGCTAATTACTCATTGTCCGTCTTATTCCGTCTTGTATAAACTAAGATACGTTTTGAGAGTTATTTTGYTATATGGCTAGCAGTTAGGTTGGCTTCAGGTTGTTATGTACAAAGCATATCGTGCTCCTTCTTGTATAAACTAAGATACGTATTGAGAGTTATTTTGTWATATGGCTAGCAGTTGGGTTGGCTTCATGTTGTTATGTACAAAGCATATYGTGCTCCTTAGTTACAACCCCTGCAAATGAGTTGTGCCTATTATGTTGTAATCATAGTTAKRAAAATATTTTATTCGTTGTGGGTTGTACTACATTGTGAATTCATGGTTGRAGTACCTGYTTATATTACGCATATATTGTGTYGTTCCTGGGTGGTAAAAGTGATATTTGACTAATGTMTGAGTTATGACTTGAGGATTTTATCGATGGGTRTTTGGTATTTTATTTTAGATGGATAATTGCGCAGAAGACTCTCTTCGGTATAGTTGTGTRTTTCTAATAGACTCYTCTACSCGTGTACGTGATGAGTATCGGGATAACCTTAGCAGGGTTTTATTGGTATCCGTTACTTAAGTAATATACCATCCCTTATGAGTAATCACTATTAGRAAATTGGGAGGCTGYAAAAGTGTTATTACCATGGTAYGTTACCAGTAAAAGTKTCCCTAAGYTGGATGGCCACAAACGCTAGGARCGAATGATTTTAGGGAAAGAGGATCTGAGGATAAGGGTTTGGGGATAAGGTGGTAGACTATGATTGCCAATAARAATAACGAAAGACGCATGCTGGACGTTTTTTCTGTGATGGGCAGAACCCAGACCAGAGCAAAGGCAGCTCAGGATGCCTTATGCGAAAGAAAATCYCWKTGTGACCTTGTCTGTCAAGGGGGAAGATGGGCTTGAGATTTCTTTGTCGAGGCAAGTCAGGGAGGGAGAGTACATCTCTTCCTGGTGGGRYGCACYAATAAGCAAGGGTATTTTTGCCTKGATCGAGTYCGGCTTTGATGATRGTCAGGGTTGTGCAATCGTAAGGGTGACTTTGTATGCGTCCTCTTCGTTTTGGGCCTTACWTGGAATTGAGTTAGCGCTTGGGCATGGGAGCCTGTTGGCGAGACCTTTGAGGGTARSTGAGGAATCTGCAGCAAAATGGACGAATGACAGGATCATGGAAGGAGAGGAGCAGGTGGAGGCCCGTGTAGAGGTCAAGTACACCGAAGAGTTTGCGCTTCCCTCGGCCCCATTGCGAGTTGTCSTGCCAGAGTTCTTGATAGAGGCATATTTTGGGGGACAGGCGAGGGTGGAAGCCGCTGCAAAGGCTGYCGTGAAGGTGCGAGAATAGGGGTATGATAGGTCTGCCTCGGATCGTGTTATCGATATGTCTCTAGTGACTAGGGCGGGGAGTTGAGTTTTAAATAAGGGTCTATTTCCCTAGACCTATTGGTTGAGAGMAGAAGAGACGAGGCCTACGCCCTGTTTTAGGTCTGGATGGTTGTATATATGAGAGAGATCTGAGGGGCTTGAGGGGAAGCCTTGATGTGGGAGAAGGTAGACTCCCTRGCCTGGAGGTGCACTGCGTGAGACTTGTATATATATGATGSATCATAGGAGGCTCTAGGATGGGGTTAGGCAAATACCTTTCTAAAGCTCCTACGACTAATTGAAGGTAGGATAGCAAGGGCATAGCCCAAGCATGGAAACGAGCCTCACGCATGTATGGATTGCTGAAGGCAAATATGGATGAGGGTAGGGCTCAGAGTGCACGCATGTGTGCGTTAGGAGAACATGCGAAGGTGCGACCATATTAAAAGGACTTACTTGACTTTGATTRTGATCTTAAGCTCCTTCTAGATCRATGTTTTAAAAACATTGCCCTGGGATCCGGGACAAGGGGGGGCTATGTCCTGAAGGTTTAATTTTCTCATAGCCATACTACCCTGAGCTACAAGGGCATATGCATCCATGCATTTGTGTATAGAATGTGCGTGGAATCTTGGTAGACTTGGACKTAAGTTYTAAGTAAGCGAGGGCAATATGTATARCGTTTTKATTCTTAACCAAATTTTAGTTTCGAGCGAGTGAGACACGGAGGGGGGCTTAGTCCTACTCTGTCCAAGATTTGAATATGTTTTGAGTTACTTGGTTCCCTCCGATTCAAGGGGGTATGATTATATCCTGACYAGGATTGTGTCAGTATYAGTTGTTGCTAGGGAGGATGTGGCTTTCGRCTGTGTGATGCTGGTACCAGGTTGGGTTGAGATTGTTCAGCTCTGGGCATGCATATTTAACTTGAGGCCGTTTGGTTCACGTTTGAATTGGGGTATTATGCCCCTGTACATATATTGAGCTGAGATGTTTTCTCTTAGACTATTCTTTGTATATGACGATCACTATCACTCTCCCATGTGTGGTTTTATCCTGATGTATGATGGTTTTGTGTGAGAGATGTGTGGGATACATCTCATGTGTATTGAATTGTGGGGATTTTATGAAAATGAATGGATGTGAACTGGCTACTCTTCCGTATACTCGTGCGGCCTGCCTATGAGCAGGACAGGGTCGAGTATAAGGAGAGGGAGTGCAGTCTGTTATTGTGAAAGCGCGAGAGTCCTAAGGGATTTTGTGAGTCTCTGAGACTCGAATACTTACCATGCCGGATGTTTTACAGTTGAGTTGCGAAGAGGGCCCATAAGCAGGCCCCTCAGTTGAGTKATTTCGTGGTTGAGTTGTGGAGAGGACCCACAAGTAGGCCTCTCAGTTTGAGTTGTTTTATGGTTGAGGCCCCTTCAGATTAAGGAAGGTGGTAGTGTTGGTTATTGGAAGACTCATCTTCAAAAGGAAGGTGTTCTAAAAAGGGTCGCGTGATAGCTCATCATAGAAAGAGAGGGATGGCTGGGAGACCTATTGGGAGAGACCTCCTTCGTGTGAAAGGTGGTTAATGGATCKAAGGCCATGGTAAGCAAAGTTGAGTTGATAAAGTCTGACGAAAGGAACCAGAATTACGGATTGGATTATTGGTGGAACCAAAAAGGTCGCAAGTCAGTGCATTAAGATGTCGTGGGATGTGTGGTYTGTTGTCTCTCATCAAGTCAGTAGGCCACGGCCTTGTGTGAGCCTAGCGGTGRATTTGGTTGTGATCGTGAAAAAGGGGCCGTGCTTTCTATTTTGTCCCATAGGGAGCTTGTACATGCCTTTAAGRTGAGACAGACCCCTACGTAGTCCCACAGTGGGCCTATGGTGTGTTTTGCGAYGCACCGTCTAGACACTTGTGCTAGTCCTAAGGCATATTGAGGAATACCAAGCTAAAYGGTAAAGGTTAGCACCTCTAGGGCGCAACCCCTAGTGGATGACTGCAAGCCAGCACAACCTGGCTGCGGACCCACGTCTACCAACGGGGTAAGAGTTTAAGGGGTTATTCACGCCCCAGGGAAATTACTCAGGTGGGATGGCGGGGGATATGAGTCGAGACTTTGGGTAGTCCTCATTGAATGCCTATCAGGAGAGAAACTATCGTTGCATAACCAACGAAGAAACTGCCGTTAAGATAACAATGCGGTAGGCCGTAGATCTKGCTCGATCAACCAGACTATGGTGGGTCAGGATGGAGACCGAGCATTTCTGTACTAGACTGCACAAAGAGCTGAGAGGAGATCTAAATATACATAGATATATATGTTGGATTGTGAGGATTTTCGAGAGGGAGGCGAGAGTGTCTTCTGAGGTCTCATTTAAGGCCCGCTTCTTTGGGGAGGCCTCTGCTTACGAGATAGAGTCTAGCCGGGACACTCAACGAGAAGCCGGCATTTGTCTAGGACAAAGGGGAGAGGACGGTTTGAGGTGGTCTTTGGAACTTATGCTGTAGTAGTGACGCGTAATACACTGGCGTCCTAGTTTCAGGGCAATGGAGACCCAGGTTATAACCCTGGCGGAATATAGTTGTGTGGACACGGATTGTTGGAGGCCTCGAACCTTAGCCTGTCGGCTAATCGGATTGGTTCCTTTCCCGTCAGCATTTGGAGTGTGGGTGAATTTACAGCTTTTTGATTTGGCGAAGCGACGGGGACGTCGCTTAATATGGTCCGGTAAGTTGTCGGCGCGGATAACCTTACAAGGGTATCCGCCCTGGTTTTTGCAAGTGACAGAAAATAGTTTGGGTTGAAGACTAAGTATTATGCACGAGGCGCGGTTGCGCCTGTAGTCAAGGTTGACCAGGTGGTTGACTAGAATAAAGAGTGTCTGGGCGCGCGGATTTAAGGCGCGCATGATCTTTTTATTTTGTTGATGGTTGAAGGGTCAGCATAATTGCCGACCAGAATTCCTCTCCTGATTAAATAGGGATTAAAAAGATTATGTCACGCTGATTGATGTGCTTGCCTGTGACCTGTGCGCGCGTACGGAGGACGGCATCGACGACAATGTGACTTCTGAAGGCGTTCCGGTAGCTTGGCGCACCTCGCAGTGTTCGTTTATTAAGGCGTTCGTAAGAGCTGGACCCAGATTCGGGCCTAGCACATTTAGTTACGGCGTCGGGCTTTCATCTGAGAGGCTCAAGGACTGAGACTGAGTGGCGACGACAYGGGGATATCGGAGGAGTGCGACGGGGCGGAGGGGTTGAGGGCCCGGGAGGGGATATCCCCCCCCCCTTGGTTTGGCCATCGGGGGCGTTGGAACGGTGTTAGCGGTTTCTTTGCCTCTCGAAGTATTATATTCTGACGATTAAAAATTTCCAAATAATTTATTATTTAGTGCCAAATTAGGTTGTTTTTATGACCGACGCCCCTTGACTTGGACKCAACGTTGGACTTAGTGGYTGTCTCGAMAGTCGAGGGCCTTGCGCACGTACCCTCTGACGGGCCCGTTCCGGTTCCTTGAGTGTTCGGGRTGCCCGTGGAGGTCCTTGGTCCCACCGTCTAAAGACGTGGGCCGGGGAAGTCAACGTGCACGCGGGTGTACGTGGTTGGCCCACAAGGCGGAGGGGGTTTTAGCGGCGMGGGGGCGCGGCGTGTGCCCGGCCTGTCACCCATGATCCGTTATGAGTAGCTTGACCGCAAGCTTACCCGCCAGGGGCCTGCAAAGATCTTGAACAATGCCTGGKCGGGGCCCTTGGGGCACCAGTGAGGCGGCCGCARTGTAGGCTGTGCRGMAGGATTGTCCCAGTGGCRGTTCCCGTGGGGCCCCTCTTTGCTTGACTATCACAGCTTTCACTTGAATAACTGCTTGCGACTACCACCAAGATCTRCACCGGATCCCGCCRCAACCTAAAGGCTTACAAGGCAGCTATCGCAGCAGGCCGGTGTGCTCCTACTCGTCGTTGTATTAGGGTGGCCACGGGTGAGCATAGGGAACAAGCTTTAGTGCTCCTCGCTATCGGCCGATTAATTCAGTAGGCGAGCTTCAATGGGTTTCGACTTCGGAGACTGTCGTCTGGCGGACTGTATCGGTCGGCACCTCCTTGCGGTGCGGCCGGTGCCTGAGTTAGYGCGCAGGGTGATGGGTAACCGGGGAAGGAGGACGACGGCGGGTACGGGAGCACTAAGGAATGGCCGAATGGACTGAGACGAGGGGCCGCGTCAGATGCTGTCGGAGCAGGAGGGAAGGGGATGCGCTGGCTAGAGGGGCGAGCCGGGTGACCAAAGAGACAACGCAGCAGAGTATAGAGCAAGACAGGCAGGGAAAGGGAGCGTAGTAGGATTGTCGGGCAGCAGAGGCGAGGAATTGGGACCAATAGGTCGAATGGATCTGGGCCCATTTTCGTTTCGGATGCATTCGGAAAGGGGAAGGGTAGAGGAGCTGTTTGGCTACGCAATTGTGGGACCGAGTGGAATCGGGCGGGGCGGATAAACAGAAAGTCGAGGCAGGGAAGGCAGCRGAGAAGAGAAAGAACCTAGACCAGTTTTGGCGCGGGGTGCATGCAGGGGAAGCAAGCAGAGATGGCAGAGCGGAAGGGAGGCAGGCGACATCAAGAATACGGATAACTTACCCGATTCTTGACGGAATCGGGTSAGGTAAAGGGCGATCCCGGGGTTTTTGCCCCGGGCGAGAGCAATGATGAGTTTAGTTTTAAGAGAAGATTAGTGTAGGAGGGGGTAAGAGAGAAATGGAGTGTGTTGGAGATGGCGGGAGGAGGAGTGACAGGAGTAGAGAAGCGAGATCTCCCTCGATGCCTTACGAAATCGAACAGAAGAAGATAGTAGACGGAGGTTTTAGGCCGGGGCGAGTCTGATTCTGCAGTTAGTTTTAGCAGAAAGATGGTAGGTTAGAAGTTAGTACGAAAACAGGCTGCACGGAGGCATCGACGAAGGAGAGATAGAAGACATGGAAAACCATCGTTTTCGCCCGTTACTAGACGAAAACGGGCAGGGGAAGATGGTAGACTAGAATTTTGGGGCTAGGCGATTCTGATAGCATAGTTAGTACTAAGGTTAGTTGACTAGGATTGGAGTCAAAAGGGAAGAGCGCTGCGCTGAGGGATGTCGAGAGCTATGGAGGAAGTACAAGCGAAGAAGAAGGGGATGGGTTCTCTCGCTCTTTGGTGATCAGAGCCGAGCGGGGGAGTGCGTTAGACTGAGGTTTCTACGTCGGGCGACTTAAGCTATGGGGTCAGTTCGAGAGGAGAGTTAGCAGATTTAGCATAGGAAGGAGGTGGGGCTGCATGGCAGTCGTAAAAGACTACGAGCATGGGGCGATGTACCTTTACGTATTCTAACGGAAGGTACATCCTCATTTCTTCGTTTGGGTTTCTTTCTTTTGTTTTTTTCTACGTTTTTTCGGTCCAACGAGGGGCTCCTACTTGCCGAGCACGTCGTGAGTTTCGCCTGGGCGAGTCCACAGTACATCCCGAGCAAGTCAGCCGCGTAGTCCCAGTCGGTCCAGGCCCAGTTAAGCAAGTACCATACGGAACAATGAGCGCCCAGAGCCGATAGAAAGGGCAGGCCAGTACTGTGCAGTACTATAAGTCAAGAGGTAGCGCAAGCCAGTGATCCACCCTTGCGTTAAGCCATGCAGAAACACTGCTACGACAGTTCGGCGACGGAGGTCTAAAGAAGCCCGAAAGTCGAGGTAGTGAAAGTGCAGGGCATGGAACGACGGCTTACCTGCGGGCCATAGACCGCCCGTTGCGCTGAAGCGCTGAGACGAGGAGGGAGTCGTGGGGCTGGGGGCTTACTCGTTGGTCAGTATTTTGTAAGGTGAGGCAACGTGTGGTGGAGGGAGGAACTTACAAGCTTACCTGTCAATCAAACCAGGAGTGGTGAGGGCGAAGCACTAGCATGTCGGAGGCAATCTGTGGGATGGCGACCTGCTTCTTAGTGATTGAAGCAGCGACAATGAGCGAGGTGGGCAGGAGGCTGCTGCTACGTGTGCGTCGGGACGACCGCCGCTCTGGCCAATTACAAACACACTATGTTGGGGTATTACAGTCCAGCGCCACGAGCTGCTATGCTGGTATAGGCGGTTGTTATGGGTTACGTCAGGCGTACTTCCCACCTACCGGGAGCTCCGCTGCTTGGCTCAACTACGGTTTCAATAACAGCAAGCGCGAAACTTGCTAACAGGCTGCTTCCAGCTTGATGAATCACTACTGTGCATTCGGCTGTGCGTTTTTAACTGTGTTGTTTGCTATAGAGGTTGTTGAGCTTGATGCAGGCTGCTGCGTCGTCGATTACGGTTGTTTGGGGGCTATGCGGCTGCAGTGCCACTTTGGGAGGGGAAGGTGTGGTGTGAGAGGAGTGGTTGGATTGCCAGGAAGGCTGCTGCCGCAGCTTGGAGGGGTGGCTGCAAACAGGGGTTATTGCTGCAAGCTAGGAAGTCGTCAGAGAGCTGACCTTGAAATTTGGACTCCGGTTGACCAAACTGGTTTGGGTTTTTGGCCGCCATTGTGGGGCCCTCAGGCGCTGAAAATATCGAGCCCTCTCCTGCGAGTCTGAGGGCACCCCTCTTGTATATGAGAGTCTCCAAACTATCACTATTTGCCTTTCTTATTCTAAGTCTGGTTTATTGGTTCTGAGAGGAAGGCGGCAGGCGGGATTGCAACCCATAATCCGCGCCAAGGCCTCCGTGGGAGGTTCGCCCCACCGATTACGGGAGCTCTGCCGGAACTCAGGAGGAGTTCTGGAGGCAGGGAACTGAAAGGTAGTCATTGCTTCCCTCTATAAACCCAGTCATAACCCATATCTATACCTCTCTCTGTGCATTGGCTGAGAGTATTGCGTGCATCCCTATTTTGAATTTTGACTGATGTTCAGGACACAAGTCAGACTAAATAAAAGAATGTGTGCGCAATGGCAGTTTCAGTTTTGTTGATTGCCTGGACGCAGATTGTGAGGAAATAGGGTTGCATTTGGGGGAAGGGTGGGAGTAAGGTGGTTTTGCTTGATATTGAAAGGGTTTTATGGGGTCAGGCCTGTTCCATAAGATTCTATGGCCTGACTGCTGTGTTTTATTTTTTCGAATTGCATGGAAGGTCAGGACGCTCTATAAGTTTAGGTGACCTGACTGCTCTGACTTACGAGGGTTTGATTGTGTTTGATTTTCAGGAGCTCAGGGCGCTCTATAAGTTTAGGTACCCTGAGTTGCCTTGTTTCTTGGGTTTTCTTAAGTTTCCTTGTTTCTGAACGAGGGGGCCGAGCTGTTCTGTAAGTTCAGGTGGCTCAGTCTCTTCCTGCTTTTATTCGAAGGGAGTAATTTTTGGCAAAGGGCAGACCTTTCTGTAAGTTTAGTGGGTTTGCCTCAATGCCACGCACATGATGGTTAAGAGAGAAATGAATCTGGCAGAGAGTTGTATCCTTCTGTAAGTTCAGGGGGTCTAGCTCAAAGCCTCGTACATGTTGGAACCCAATGGTTATAATTTGACTATACGTATTATTATCCTATTAAAAACAGGCTAGTCAGACACGGTTTCCATAAGATTGGATGGTCTGACTATAGCTTATCGTAAATTGAAGACAGTACAATTAAGAATATAATTGAAGTTAACTTGGGCGGGCTGAGCATTGTTTATAAGATGAATGACTCAGTCCTACGCCCATCTTGAAGATTAAAGTTCAGAGAGGTATATATAACTTGGATATTAAACAGTTTAGGGCGACTAAGCATTGTTTCTAAGATGAATGGCTTGGTCGTATGCCCAAAGAAAGAGAAAAGCAGTTGTGCAACCTGTTCGTGTATACTTGATGACTGAGTCAGGCATGTTCCATAACATTGGATGGCCTGACTTTACGCCTTATGCAAGCAGTGTATAAAGGGGTAAATCATTGAAAGACTATGAACTATTGTTTGCCTAAGGTGACTTGGGTTGGTGATGGTACTTACCCTTGTGGTTTGGCCTGCATGTGACTGAGTGAGGCTACTACTTCGTCTGAACTTCTTTTTATAGGTAGTTGCTTTAGTCGCTCGCCACGTGGTAAAGTCAAAGGAGTTAGTTTCAATTTCTGCATTTTCTAAGCTAAGTTTTTTTACTTAGATCAATTCTTGCAATTTTGAGGACATTTTGTTATACTTGGCCTTGTATAAATTTTGGTAAGCTACTTTCTCTACGGGAAGCGCTGCCGAAATTTCTACAAATCCGAGGAGTTAGTCTAATCTTAATTTGTCAAGAGTTCAACTTGTTTTTTCTTGTATCTTATTTAGTAAAAATCTGGAAAGTCTCCTTTTCTAAAGAGAGTGTTGTCCAAATTTTTGTTAAATCAGGGAGTTAGACAAAATTGGACTTTGAGAAGTCAAAGTTATTTTCAGATTCTGAACTTAGCCTTGTATAAATTTTGGAATAGCACTTTTCTAATGGAGTGCTGCCGAAATTTCTGCAAAACTAAAGAGTTAGTTAAATCTTGTCTAAATTGGACTCAAGTTTATTTTTGAGTTTTAAACTTACTTAGTGTAAATCTGGGAAGTCTCCCTTCCTGCCAAAATTTTTACTAATTCAGGGAGTTAGACAAAGTTTGACTTTTCAGAGTTAAAGACTAATTCTGCTTTTATATTTGGACTTGTATAAATACTGGAAATACATTTTTCCTACGGGAAGCACTGCCCAAATTTTATTGATTTAGAGGAATTAGATTATATTTTGATAGATGGCGACTTTGGCGATCCATCCTGAATAGGGGAGATTCTGCCATTAGTCTACCTTTGCTTTGGGCACTTGCTAAGAGGTAGGCTTAGACTTAGTTGGCAGGTAGCGTGGGTGAGAATATGCTATGGAGGATCATCCCCTATATGCTGATGATTTAGCTTGGGTATTGATCTGTCTTATGGTACAGGTCTTTCCTGGACATTCGATTCAGGATTTGGACTAGATTCAGCTTAATCCAATGAGGATCATCTTCTATTATCGCTGATAACAGGTCGGTTGCCGATTCGTCGGTCTACGATTCAACTCCAATTCACTCCTGTCACTCAACCTAAAGGCTTTAGCCTTGTGATTGAACTGTTTTGTTATGTTTTCACCCTGACTTTATTGAATACCCATCCAACAAAAGTACTGAGTATTTATTTAAGAGTTGCACGAGTGAAGCTTGTATGGTTAAAGCGAGGGGTATGAGTGCAAGGAATGGTTGAAGTTGACCCCGCGTAATGCGTGGACTTATGGATGAATCTTTGATGTGATTGCAGGTGCGTTTGTGGCTCGGACTCTGGATGTGACTACCTGCGATTACATATATACATGGCTGAGAGGAGTCCCACTGTGATTGTTAGAAGTGATCGTCCTATATAATTAAGCCTTATATATTTATATATTTATATGTGCCCTAGGTATGCGCGCGGCTTACTGAGATCGTGCGCAAGGGTTAACCAGGTTATGATTTGAGAGAAAATGGGGGTCCCTTTTTATCCTTTTGTTTTTTGGAGGTTCTATAGTCGGACGTTGGTCCAAGGTCGGGATTCAAGGTCCTTGTCCAGGACATCCCAAGCCCTAGACTCTGCAGGGAAGGGATCTGCCCCCGTGCAGAGCCTATTCGCCTTGCCTACCGAGACGCTCAGACCAAAGGTTGGAGGTCTCGCGGCAGCTGCACGACTATTCCTTCAGTCGTGCAATGTCATGAAGGGTTAGACCCTCACGGCATTTCGAATCTGACACTTGAGTGTCATAAGCGGTACTCGGATCCACAAGGGACCGCTTGATAATGGGCACCACATAGTACGCCATCATTGAGACCGCTTGCGTACGCTTCCATTGCGAGTCGATATGAGTTAGCCCTGCATGCGCACGGTTTTATTTTAAGTCTCGCGCGCGACGCCTATCCGATTTCCGCATTGGAGAGTTATGGGATGACTACTGAAGGGGCTAAAAGTGTTGTCGCGTTCTTTGTGTTGTGTCGTTTCGTATGTGTGTGTGTGTGTGTGTTTATTTTTGTGTTTGTAGAGTGTTGTATGCGTGGTGAGTGGGATGCGTCCTATTCGACCGACGCCGAGTCGCCCTTGGGACTTCAACCCCCCAAGACGTCGGTTCGCATGCGGATCCGATAGGCGTATTACCGCGAGTACCCCCTATGCTACAGCGAACGAGAAACCCCCTCGGCTGGTCCACCTCTGCGATTGCAACCGAGTAACTTTCGTACTGTGGACAGGTAGCTCGGCGGGGATACGCCCACCGAAGGGAGGTGACAGCTCCCGTAAGGTGGAGGTAAGTAGTGCCTCGCGTAGGCCCTATCCTGTCCTAGGGGCTCGCGAGAGGTATGGCTGGCGCACTCGGACGAGGTTGGTCCAACTCCTGCGTGACGCGGCCGAGAGGGTCCGTCGCTGCCACGTGCGGTGCCGAACCGATACCCTCGACAACGCAGCCAAATAAAAATTAAAAATCTCCAAAGATGGCGGTGTCAAAACGTGCTCGTCGTGTTTTTTTTTCACTCTTTACTTTTTGTTTTCACTTTAGTTCGAGGTCTAGACAATTTTATTATGTTTTGAATTTTTTTTAGTGGGTTTTGCATTATGTGAAGTACACATCTGTAAATTTTCAAGGCATTTAGTTATGCTAAAAAAAAATGAAAAATCGCCAAAGATGGCGGTGTCGAAACAATGCTCGCGCACTCGCTAAATTTAATTTAATTTTTTTTTTTTTTTATTACTAGTGTTTTATTTTCGTATTTTATTTATAATTCAAATTTGGTAAGGAATTTTGATGTAACGCTCAGGTCAATCTTGTTTACTTTGTTTTTTTTCATAACATATCTTTTTTTCAGATTTTTTTTTTTTTTTTTTTTTTTTTTTTTTTTTTTTTTTTTTTTTTTTTTTTTTTTTTTTTTTCCTAACACCCAAACCCGAACGCGAAAACGTTCGGCACGTGTTCGGCCATTCGGCCAAACGCGAATCTAAAAATATATATATAAAAAACTAAAAAAAAATAAAAAATTTGAATGTGCAGAAGAATAAACTAAACTACATTTGCCTCAACGTTATATCCAAATTCTTTACCAAATTTGAAATAAAAATCAAATACTAAAAATAAATAATAATAATAAAAATTAAAAAAAATAAAACGAGAATTAAATTATTGAGTGGGTGACCATATTTTTGACACCGCCATCTTTGACGATTTTTCATTATTTTTTGGCTGTGACAAATGCCATGAACATATATGTGTATCTTACATAATAGAGAATCTACGAATAAAGTTTTAAAAAATAATATTTTTTTTTATGCCCCGAACTAAAGGAACAACAAAAAGTGAAAAAAAAAAAAAAAAAAAATTGTGAGTGGGCAAGCAAGTTTTGACACCACCACTTTTGAGGATTTTTCATTTTGTTTTGCCTGAATAGAATGACTCCAAAATTAAATGGGGGATACCTTACATCACAAAGAACTCACAAAACAAATTCAGAAAAAAATAATAATATTTGGGTGCCAAAATAGTTTTTTGCGGGGTGCGAACCCCTTCTAGTTCAGGCCCCGTAGGAGGACCCAAACGCCCAAACGTTCGGGGTTCAGCTTAGGGGCCTCGGTACGGTCAGGCGTTCAGGGTCCCGTTCAGCAGCCGAACCTAAAGGGGTTCGGCCCCCGCTGAAAATTATTTCGGCATCTAAAAATAGCTTTTTATTTCTGATTTTTTTGTTGTAAGTTTTTTATGATGTTAGGTACATGCCTATAAATTTTGAAGTCGTTTTGATTAGCCAAAAAAAAATAAAAAATCTTCAAAGATTGAGGTATCAAAACGTGCTCGCCCACTCACAATTTGTTTTTTTTCACCTTTGACTTTTTGGTTTCACTTTATTTCAGTATCTAGATCATTTTTATTATTTTTTGAAACTTTTTCATGAGTTTATTATCATATGAAGTACGCATCGATAAATTTTCAGGGCATTTGGCTATGCCAAAAAAAAATAAAAAATTGTCAAAGATGGCAGTGTCAAAAACAGGTTTGTGCACTCACTATTTTTAATTCTCTAATTTCTCTTTTTATGTATTCTTATTTTTCTTAATAGTATTTGTTTCCCATATTTTATTTTGTATTTCAAATTTGGTAAGGAATTTGGATGTAATGCTCGGGCAAATGTTGTTTATTTTATCGTTTTGCATAACATATGTTTTTTTTCAGATTTGTCTGAGTTTCTTTGTTTTTTTTTTTTTCGGCATTCGGCCCGAACGTCCGAACGCATCCCCAAGGGGTCCCATACGTTCGGGCATTTGGGTTCGGGCGTTTGGCCCATCCCGAACGCCGGTTACCCTGTATATGGTTACCGGCATTCAGGATGGGCCGAACGTCGGAGCCTGAACGCCCGAACGTACGGGACCCCTTAGGAAGGCGTTCGGCCGTTCGGGCCGACAACGAACCAAAAAAAAAAAAACAAAAAAAA
>BFEA01000082.1:1548689-1559176 GCA_003427395.1 Chara braunii
GAGAGAGAGAGAGAGAGAGAGTTTGCACCTGTCGCGTTTGTTATTGCGAGCGAAGCCGCAACAGGTCATCTAGTGTGTTGCTGAAAACCTTCGTTGTTCTCTCGGTGTCATAATAGTTCACAGTGGTCAGCAATGACTTAAAGAGTGTTTTCTTTTAGCATACCAGGGATATGGACATCCTGTCGGTAATCTGGAGTATTTTCTCCGCATAATATGGTTGGACTGGATAAGGCTTTAGATCTTGATGTCTAGGTTCTTCCGAATGTGTGTTGGCTGGGTGTGAGCACATCCTCTGATTTGGTGTACCATGGTGTAACGTGGTGAGGACATCCTCTGATGTCTAGGCTCTTCGGAACGTACACCGTATGGATTAATGATTTCGTGTACAACGGTGCTGTGATGACATCCTATGAATGCCGTACATCGCCCAGAATCCTACCACCTGGATTTTGGACATCCTCGTGATGCCTGTCCTGAATTCATCAAAGAATAGTTGTAGACATTTGAAAGAAGGGTGTGCAGCATAGGATGGACTGCGAACAGCTGTATTTTTGTCTGTTCTGGTGTGCGGACCTCGTCCGCTTCAATCTTCACGTGGGTTACTTTGGTTCTCTGACATGGCCGGTACTGTGCATTCTTTGGTATGCAGGAGGAGACTCCAAAACTCTCATATTGGTAAATGTGTCGCCAAGCTTCAATGATGTTCAAGAAACGCTTTCGTCACTGAGCTTTGGCGCACGTGTAAAGAACGTGGAGCTTGGGCTGGGGAGTAAGGATACCATCAAGAAATTCCGGGATATGGTAGGTGCAATGCAAAGCCTTGTTTGCTCTCTGAACCCAGTGTGCATGTCAGAAATGCGAAATTTCTTCCTGCTAAATTGTGGAGCCAGTCTGTCAGTGACTTGAACACATTCTACCATGTTGTGAATTGCGTGCAATACTGTCCCTGAATGCCCGTGTCGACGGACCAACGATAATGGCTGGCTCTTGCATGGGAAGTGGTCTTCAACAGAGATGCAATAATATAGATGGACTCTGGACCTGCTTGTCCTCACAATCTTTCTGTGATGACTGACTGGAGTACTCTTTATCGTGTTTTTTTAAACCACCAGTACTTGTGACAATTCCCTTGCTGTCTGGAAGCGCCTTGCTTGCGAAGAAAAAAATGAGCTTGCACATTTTCTTTTTTGGCTTTAGCTGCAGTAGGCTGTGCACAGGAAGTTGTGTCGCGTTAATGGCCGCGTCAGAGAAAAATGGCTGGGAAAGGTACTGGTGGTTTGACTTGTATTTCTTTATGTGTTATGTCTGAAGAAAACCATATGTTTTTCTTGCTTCCAGTTTTTTTTTTATGAATAAAATGCTGTCCCCAAAGTGTAGGCATGTTTGGGATTTGAACCATAACATGTACACAATAGAGAAGTAACATGTTCTTCGCCGTGATCGTTGGCTATTGACTCCAATCCTGACGAGTCTCTGATTCTCTCTTCCCGTATTGTTCATCTGTTTTAAATGGTAATCATATTCACTTTTCACCAGCTGTTGATTCCTCTCTCTCAACGTTTGTGGTCTGGATTCGAAAGGCAAATGAGTCAAGGAAGGAGCTATATGAGAGGGAAAAGCAAGCCGGCGAGCTGCAGTCAGAAGTGTTGATGCTCAAGCAAGGTCTCAAGGAGTCAGATGGGCAATGCTATCTTCTTTTCTCTGAGCTTCAGAAGGCATGGGCTGTCTCGACTCGTTTACAGACGGAAGTCGACTCTCGGGAGATGGAGATCTTCAGGCTTGAGGTGAGATTCCAAAGTGTTTCCCTGTGCGCACACTTCTTTTCATTTTCCCTTTTTTTTTTTTTTCTGCCAAGCAGTGTTGCATACCCTGACGGTGGGCGCCCCTTGATTGGTCGGCACCTACCGGTCGGGGGTCATCGGCACCCCGCAAAAAAAAATAAAAAAATAAAAATAAAAATGGGTCCAGAAACCCCAATAACCGCACCAACACCCCCATACCAGTCCCCAACACCCCCATACACCCCCTCAAAACCCACAAACCGCCCCCCAACACCCTCATTCCTCCCCAATACCCTTGAACCACCTTTATACCCCCCTATATCTTCCTTATTACCCGGCCCCCCTCCGCCCCCCCCCCCCCTCCCTCCTCCCCCCAACTCCCCCATACCCCTCCCAATCCCCATAAGTTTCTCAGTGGATTTGGGCTTTACTCAGCAAGCGCAGTAAAGCCCCCAACTCAGATTTGAAAAGTAATCAGTGGATGGCTGCTTTCTGACTGGTCGGCAGACCGCCGACCGGTTGGCCCTACTGGTCGGCTGCAAAACGGTTGGCGGTCCGGGTCGGCGGTCGGCAGCTATGCAACCCTGCTGCCAAGTAAGTAGACGTTCCTTAATCGTTGAGGCAGTAGTCTAAACCTCTGAGACTGCCTTCGCTTTTGCTAAACCGGTTTTGACTGGTACATTGAGCTCCAGGTGAGCTTATCAACCTCTTTAGCTCATGGTTCATGGAGCTGGTTTACAGTGTTCGGCCAGGCTGTCGAACTGTGAATGACCGTTGCTTCAGAGGTAATGGACCTGGTTTTCCCCTGCACACAATGCAGCCTCATCATGACTGTATTGTATGAGGAAATAGCTTGTATCCATTCATGACCAGGGCTTGGCTCACTGTGCACTGCAGCTGTTAGCACTGGACAAGTCCGTTTGGGGAAGACAGTATCTTCTGTTTGCGGAGCAGCTCAATGAGGTGTGATGTGAGGAGGGCTTGGCTCATTGCGCACCGCAGCTGTTAGCACCAAACAATCCCGGGATGACAGTTTGTGATATGGTTTACAGTTGATTTTGAGTCCGCATGCACAGTTTAAGCAACTGGCTCACAGAAGAAAGGTGTGCATGAACCATGAATTGATTCTTGTTATGGTAGGATTTGATCTTTGAATCTCCCTTTGATCAATGTCATGGACAGCAAATCTGAATGCATTCTGTTCTGATGGTCGATTGACGGCGAACATCTTAAAAAGGAAAGCAAAACTACAGCAGCTGCGTTCTGTATTTGTCGGCCGAAACACAGATGAGATGAGAATGAACGTTGGGATACTACCGGCAGTCATGATTTCAAATCATGTTTTCTGCCACACTGTCTATGGTTCTCTTCGTTTTCCGATTGGAGAGAGACCATGACAGCTGCTGTTCCTGCGTTTAACCCAACTTTAACGTTTTTGTCTGGCTTCTTTTTTTTTTTTTTTTTTTTTTTTTTTTTTTTTTTTTTTTTTTTTTTTTTTTTTTTTTTTTTTTTTTTTTTTTTTTTTTTTTTGGCGTAGGTTCTGTGCCCTGGTTGGCAACTTGATGTTAAATGTTGTTGCTTTTCAAAATCCCCTCCAATGGCGTGTGTAATACTGTGTATGCTATTCCTTTGTGTGAGATGTGTTAGCAAGTGTTGCATAATATGCATATCCAGAACTGGTCAATTTATAATCCATCCCCCCCCAAGCTTGGTGCAATTGTGTCCCTTTATGTGCTGTGCTTTTGCGGTTACTTTCTGTGCCGTCTGTGTCAGCAAGTGCTGCACATCCACAACAGTCCAGTGACTCCAGTCTATAATCCAGCTCTACAGCCGTCGTGTGGCAAGCTCGGTGCGGTTCTGTCCTTTATGGCGTGGGGTGATATAATCACTACAGTCTTGGAGACATGGTCCTTTAAAGTTTAAAGCACTTATCCAGAAATAATAAACCCCTTGCTCTGCAGTATAACGGACAGTATTCATTTCTCTGGGTTACCCAGCTGGGGCAAAGTGGCAGGAGCATGACAGAGACCATACTGGTTTGATTGGGCTTAAACCGCCAGTACACCCGGGCCTGCAGGCCCCTTACTGCACACCAAGCGTTTCCGCACCGCCAGCAGTGCACTTTTTTTCTTTTTTGGCTGGTGCCGCCAGCGATCGTGGTCCGGTAGGCCGGGCCTCCAAAATTTTCGTAGGCTATGAGTTTCTTTTTCAGCAAGGCTTGGGGCGGTGTACTGGCCTTTTAACGTCATGTCAGCTACTACGTGGTTGCATGGCTTTCAGCAGGGCCGTTGTTTTGGTTCTACGGGCTATACCCGGCTGCGATACAGGGGCATGGTTTTGAAAGTGGCCCTACTGTTGTGATTGTGCTCTGAAAGTGGCGCTACTGGTCTTATTGGGGCTTACAAAGCTTTTTCGCTGGATTCAATGCCTGTTATGTGACTTCAGAAAAAAAGGGAATGGTAGCGGATTCCCTCCCAGGCTTTACCATCCCTTTTTCTCTTTTTTTTTCCAGTCTCTCTTTGGCACATGGGTGCCAACATGCTCATGCCCAGTTTACCCTCAGACACACCGTTTCTGTCCCAGGGCATATTCGCAACTGCGTTTCCCTCAATGTGTTGCCCAGAACGACGTCCCCATGCATTCGAGAAAGTTATATTGTTGGTATGCTTTTAGAGATGAATTATGAAGCAAGAACTGCTCCGATATCGTCTCCTAGGTTGACGCTTTGTGAAATTTCATACTGGTCCGTATCATTTCACTTTCGCTCAATGGTAAATGGGATATGAAACCGAGGGCAGGTAGTATTTTGTCATTTTTCTACTGACGACGGCGTTTGTTTCATCAACTTAATTCACATCCTTTTTTTTTCTTCATAGAGAACTAAGAGAAACAAAAAAAAATAAAATGAATTATATGATGTGGGGTGGTGCAGATGTGTTTTCTTCAGGGAAGGGTTTGTAGACAAGGTTGGTTAGTTGGAAAGATGCTGTTGATAGGAAATTTATAACTGAAGGAAAAAGAGTAAGAGGGGAAAAGTGACTGCTGTAGATCGTGTCGGACAGTCTGCCCTCATGTACCCTTGCTGACCGAGCCCACACCTCTCCTGTGCTTTGTTGGCAATGTGATGTTCGTGACATGGCTTAGTGTTCGGTCGTGCATGCATGTGTGTGCTTATCTGTAGGCAGAAAACAAGTTGACGGAGGACCGAAAGAGGAAAGGCGAGGAACAGATCAGATCAGAATCTGCCAAGTTGAGGCTTGATATGGAAGAGGAGAAAAGGCGTCTCATTGCGGAGAAGGATGCAGAGAAGCGAAAGGCCCTCTCTGAAAAGGATGCTGAGAAGCGAAAAGAACTCTCAGAAAAGGATGCGGAAAAACGTAAAGCTCTCGCAGAAAAGGATGCAGCGATAGAATCTCTACAGGTCTGCAAGTACCTTTGTTATTTGCCTCTCCAGTCCCCTCTTTCTCGGTTAAGGAGCACATCTTTTGCCTGTGCAGTGCTTGTTGTCTGTTTAGGGGCGCAGCTTTTAGAAAGCTCGTTTTACCATCTATGCATATATGGCAATCTTCTCCAGTAGATGGCATGACATGGCACACGTACTTCAGCATGTTCTCCTTCCCCCCCGTCCACTCCATCCCTCTTACCTCTGGGCCAAAAGCAACTTTGAATATGCGAGAAAGAGTATGTTTTCTGTGAAATTGCAATGTATTCAGTGGCTGAGCATAGCAGCCCAAGGGTCGCCAACTCAGAATGCCTAAGGAGAAACTCCGAGGGCGCCTGGGGAGAAAATTACGTGGAAGATTTTTGTTTTGAGTATGCCCGGTGTCCACTCCATCCCTCTTACCTCTGGGCCGAAAGCAACTTTGAATATGCGAGAAAGAGTATGTTTTCTGTGAAATTGCATGTATTCAGTGGCTTAGAGCATAGTAGCCCAAGGGTCGCCGACTCAGAATGCCTAAGGAGAAACTCCGAGGGCGCCTGGGGAGAAAACTACGTGGAAGATTTTTGTTTTGCGTATGCCCGGTGTCTTTTTTGTCTCTGGCAAGTCTCTTCGAATTCCTAAGTAGAAACCTTGCGGGCGCCTGGGGAGAAAATTACATGGAAGATTTTCGTTTTGCGTACGCCCAGTGTCGTTTTTTGTCTCTGGCAAGTCTCTTCGAGTGTCTCCAACCACTACGACGAGTCTCTTCAAGTGTCTCCAACCACTCTGGGAGTCTCTTAGAGTCTCCAACCACTCTGGCCAGTCCTTTCTGCTCGAGCCTCTATGAAGAAATGTGGCGAGAAAGAGTAAATGGAGCAAGCTCCAAATATCTGGATCAGGTCAGATCCAGGTCCTAACCCTGGGCCAGGCTGGTTTTGCCGAAGTCTCGTGCAGATAACGATGTCGTGCTCTTTGTTTGCCGAAAGCTTTCTGGACGGCTTTGGTGCTTTCTGAACCCTTTCTTGAAACGAGCTACTGTCTCTGGTCTTTATCGCTGTACCTAAACTGAAAGTTGCACCAAATACAGCAATAATGACCGGGTGTTCTATTCGAGTGGACAGTAGTCTTTTGTCCAAGGTCTCCCACACATTCCATGTTGTGCTGTCTTTGTTTGGTGAAAGCTATCCGCAGGGGATGCTTGGTTTCTCCAGACCCCTCTGCGGATGGCTTTGGAGCTTTGGAACTCTCTTCTTGAGACAAGCGAAGCTCTCTGCGAGGATGCTTGCTTTCTCGAACCCGTTAACTTTTGATCTTTCTACATCTCTCTCTTTCCTTGTTTTTTAAAAGGAAATAGAGCTGTCTTCTCCTCATATGGGGGACAGTTGTATTTTTTACTACCCTATTTTCTTCTCTCAATATGTCTCTCGCCAAATACCCATATCTATACGTCTCTGGTTAACTACCCATATCTGTGTCCTACCCTTAAACCCGAGGAAAAAGCCTTGGGTGCGTTTTCAAAGAAGGGATAACCCGGAGAACACCTTGCCATCATGAAAACACGTCTGCTGGTACCATAGTAGCTGCATGAATCAGAGCTGATACTGGGGTAGGGCCGTCCACAGCGTCTGGTAACCAAGTATGGAGTCCTATTTGTGCGGATTTTCCTACGGCTCTGCATCTTCACGGAGAATTCAATTTCACTGAGCCAGACAAACAAAAGAGTTTGTTATTGTTAATGGAGAAAAGATTGGACATTCTTCTTGTACTTGTTCCATGGATGAGGTAGTAGATCCTGCAATTACTATCAAAGTGATTGGACATCACTGGTATTGGACTTATGAGTATTCAGAGTACTTCTTTGTTTTGTTTTCCTTGTTTTTTTTTTCCATTTCGAAAAAATAAAGGGGTAGCACATAAAATTTGTGTGTGCATCTGGTCCCCTCAGGAGTCGAACTGATGATACGTTCAGAAACAGTTAACGTGTGTAGCATTCAGCCATGTATGTGCCTTGTGGTTCTATTTTGTTGTAATGATTTTTGTCTTATAATGATTTTTTGATGCTTATGGAGGCAGATGAAATTGCAGCGGATGGAAAAGGACTTGGTGAAGGCAACAGAGGCAGCTAAGAGGGCAGCTGAACATTTGGCTGAGCAGGCTCGACAACAAGTCTCAGCAGAGGAGAAGCAAAGGCAAATAGAAGAACTTGCACAGCGGAAGGCTTTGGAAATGGCGCGGCCTGACAAAGAAGCTCTTGAAACAGCACAGAAGGAGTGTAATAGGTTGAAAGAGGAAAGAGAGCAGATTGCTGCCGAGCTAAAATCGGAATGTGCAAGGCTGCAGGAAGATCTCCAGAAGAGAGATCAGTTAATTGAGGTATAAGACAAAGTTATTCGACAGTCCTGTTAGCACACTCCAATTTCAATTTCAATTTCAATTTCAATCCATGTTAGGATCTGGGCGGCCCCGATAGAATTAGCTATATTTTATGCTTTTATTTGGCAAATTTCTCAAGACAAAATAGCCACTTTTTTTGATCCTGCAGGAGGAGGAGATCCTGTTTTATTTCAACATCTGTTTTGGTTCTTTGGACTGCAGAGAACCGCCTGGGCGTTCCTGTCACAAAAAAATGTTCGGAAGTCGGAAAAAAGTTTAAGAAATAGTTTTTCAGAAACTCCAAAAAAAACATCTGTTGTGTAAAATGGTAGTACAACCAACGTTGGACTGACGGCCATCTTCAAATGTCTCTTTCTTTTCAAGATAGAAAGCAAATCAATGTACATTGTACACCCCTTAAAACCCCTCTAAACCCATTTGTACCACCTTTCCTCAACCCCCACCCCAACCCCCACCCCCGTCCCCCAAATCAACTTCCAAGTTTTCAAGAAAAAGGCAGATTCTGCATGCTTTTGATAAGCGGATTCACACCGTGCAACCAGGAAAAAAAAAAGGTAAAAAAAACGGAATTCTCGGGCATTTTAGGCGGCCCGGATTGGGAGAGGGTGGAACCTGCCCCTACTGCCTGGCCATAGTTCATGCGTCACGCAGCCTAAAACTCTCAGAGTACTCATTCTGATGGACAAATGATCACAAATGATTACTGATCAACCCAACGGCAAAACCCTAAATGTGTAGGGGTCATAGGTGAGTCTCTGCCCTCTGAACGCTTGCCCCCTTGGTGTTTCCACCGTGCCAGATAATGCGATGCACGGGTTGGTTGTGGGAGCCCTCTGCCCCCTTGCCCCCTTCGAATGATCACACAAAATCAAACGGGCCGCAAAGCTGCGGAAACAGTCGATCACCACATTTGTCTCTGCAGTGTTCATTATCTTCTTTGATGTTTTAAGTACCCACTTTGTGAAGGTTGGTGCACTCGCAGCTATTCCACAACATTTTGTGCAGGATTTCTGGCAGGTGTGGGTTGGAAGTGGGGCTGAGATAGAACCGAAACAACCTATTTGTAAAATGCAGAGAACAACGGTTCGGGAACATGCCAAAGCCAAAGCCTGAAAGCAAAACAAGTCCACATTTTCAAACAGAATGCTCTGACAAAGTTGCATGACACCTACGTTCTGTATATTAGAGCTACCAAGTAACGACTCCTCTGGCCGCTTTGCAGATCTCACTCTTGGGTTGCAATTGGAACTCTCGTCGCTTCAAATAACAATGCTACTACCATGCACAGAGAATCAGTTTTGCGAGGAGGAGTTTTTCTTTGTCGTTATGTCTCATGTTTTGTTTCCCTCTGACTCTGGCTTGTGTTTGGCTCTTTTGACTTTGTCTTGCTATAGCAACTTCGCGAGGAGAAGGAGCAGCTGGAGCAACAGAAGGAGCGTATTAGTGTGGTGAGTAAGGGAGCAAAGCAAGCCTTGGTGGGCAATCGGCTGATGAAGCTGTCCAGCGAAAAGCATGCTCTCACTGGAAATGGCTGCACTATCTCTCTCCAGCAATGCTGAAAGTAGTGCACCTCTACCGTCTTCCCCTGAATAGAATGTGCAGTCAATTATAGCTGTATCTGGGGCAACATTCAATCTAGATACAGCGATAATGACCGCATGTTCTATTCGAGGAAAGACAAATAGTTAACACCAATTTGTATTATGTAATGCTTTTTTTTTTCCACGTCTTGCTAGCGCGATCGAGATATTACAGCTTGTTGTAGAGTAGACTTTCCTATTCCACCTTATCCATATGCTGCTCCTAATTGAAATGTCAAAATAAATGATTGATTTTGTCTTTTCTGATGTATATATTTTTTGGATTCTCCAATTGTGGATCATACAATCTCACCAGGCAGCAAAGTTACGAGGAGTGATTCGTCAATGAGAGGGTATACAACTTCTCACTTCTGAGAAGCTGCTACTTTGTGCTAGGCAAACAGTAAAGAAAACAAAACAGCTATGCTTACTTTGTTTCCTCCCTCCCTCCCCCCCTCACCAAGGTTGGAATCCAGGAAAGAGTAAGAACAACAAACACTTCAAAATTTAAATACAGCAAATACTTGGGCAGGTTGCGGGTTCAAATCCCACAATCCCAACAGTCCTGCCAGCTCAGTTGCAAGCGCTATGAGAAAACTACAAGCTCCTATTGAAAAAGGGGGTGTGCATTTATTTGCACGGAAAAAAAAAAACACAGAAGTATGAAAAGTTAAGTACAAAAGTACACTGTGAAGTTTAGAGCTCAGTATGCAGAGCATGAGATCTGAAAATTGCTAATTGCTGCAATTTTAGAATCGAATGCTGAAAGGCGATGACCTCATCTTCTGTTCAGTAGGAACATCGTCTTGGTATGAACACCATGGTTCCACTTCACTGTTCGCCTAAATAAGATTGCACTGCAAAAATCTCAACAGCACTTTCGGAATGTGCTATGTTTGTCACGAGTCCTATGCCCTACACACGAATTACGGCCACTTCTTCTTGTATGAATTCTTAGATTGTCAAGGGGCCGTGAATTTATGGGCAATTGAGCTCTAGGCTGGGCCGTCGCCTGGCCAGGCATGCCCGGGCCAGCTGGGCTGGGGGGATCGCCTGGCAAAACCAGGCAGGTCAAAAAACAGGGAAGGATCTCCAAAAAAAAGAAACTGACTTCAGGCCAGGAGTGCGCTGGGCCTGAGCAGTCAGAATCCGGCCTTACGTTCCATTTCGGTGGTGGGTCACCCAGGAGTGTTTGGGGGGTATAAAGTTACTCTAAACAGTGACTAGAGGGGTTTAAAAGGGTATATCTTACCTCATTTCTCCTCATTTATTTTTATCTTAAAATTAATAAGGAATTTCGAGGGGACCCTC
>BFEA01000082.1:1563971-1575403 GCA_003427395.1 Chara braunii
AGGAAGAGAGAGAGAGAGAGAGAGAGAGAGAGAGAGAGAGGAGCGATACAAGATTGTTGTGCGGCCTAAGGGAGAAGGTGGCGGCCATAGCCGCCGAGCTCGGACATAGAGAAGACGAGTAAAGAGGAGAGAGAGGGGACGAAGAGAGGAGAGAGAAGCATAGTTGAGGTGGAGGAAGGAGAGAGAACGGATAAAGAGAAGCCATACCATGAGGTGAAGAAAAAGACGAAGGCGAGAGAAAAGCCATAGTCGAGGGAGGACAAAGAAAGAAGGTGAAGGGAAGTAAGGAGGGTTTGCGACCATAGCCAGAGTTGATCGGAGAGTTGACCACCGTTGACCAAGGAGTTTACCGGGGTGTTGACTAGTGTTGACCAAGGTGACGACCAGGGCGTTGATCGGAGCTGTTGACCATGAAGTTTGCCCTATGGATGCTCAGTGTGGCATGGTAGGCCCAAAATCCGAGCTGTGGGCTGCACAACCAGCTGTCTACGTCTTGAGAGGACATGCTGATCGCGTCGTCCTGTTTGCGACGTTAAATAATTCCTGAGGAGTTACGGGGGATCTCGTTAAATGCCTCCTGATCGGCAGTAAGTGCTGTAGTGACAGCTTAAAAGTAGAGTCAGGCTAGAGACCCTAGTTGATGGAGTCCTGAACCAGAGTGAAGCCAGGTGGGATTGACTGCAGGTGCAGGGCACCTGGGTCCGGATTGTAGAAGACAGTGGTGGCGAAAGCTTCCGTCGGCCGTGGTAATCTGGCTGGATCAAAGGGTAAGGCTCTGTCGTCTGTAGTTGAGTCAGTCAGGGGGTGAGAGTCTAAGTGGTGAGGAGTGGAACTGTCGTCCAATTGTACACCTTTCACCATGGTTGACACGCGTAGTGGTTACGAGCACCACCCCATATACAAGAGAGCAGGAAGAGAGTGAGGCCGCCATACTGAAAGAAAGAAAAGAGGAGGCCAAGAAGAAGAAGCTTGAGGAAGAGATGGAGAGGGTGAAGAAAGAAAAGGAGGAGCAGCTTAAAGAAGTAGAAGAAGAAGAAGAAGAAGAAGAAGAAGAAGAGGAGGAGATACCCCTGGTGAGGCCTTTGAGGAGAGAGGAAAGAGGCGAATCAAGTGGGACCATTGAAGATGAGAAGAAACTGGAAAAGATGGTGACAGAATGGGTGGCTAACTTATCCCTGGGGGAGGATGAAGAAGCATTGATGTACATCCCCCAGGACGAGAGGGATGCTGCAGTTGTGGAGATAAAGGCCTTGCCAGACCCGTTAGAGCAGCAGGCCCTGGAAGACGAGAAAAGAATGGAGTGTAAGTTGCGATTGAGAAGGCAGAGGAGGAGGCGCATAGTGGCGGCCACTGAGCTAGAGAAGGAATTGGCTGCCGCAGCAGAGCAGCGTTCAAATGCGCGGGCACAAGGGGACTTACAGAGTAAGGTGGATGGGATAGCGAAAGGTATAGATGTATTGATTCGCGTCCAGCAGGAGCAGATGCGTGCCTCCAGGGGCCATGACATAGCCCTGCAGTCCATCCGAGTAGGCTTTAGAGATTTCGCCCACGATGTGATGATGCGGATGGGCTCTAAGATGCAGGCCAGGATAAATAAGACATAACAGTTGTGTTGTCGCCATAGAGGGCGTCAAGATTGCAGCCCCAAAGGAGGAGGAGGCACACCCGCGTAGAGAACGAGTCAAAGTCAAGTTTCATGACGCTTACAACGGGAAACAAGGGGAAAACTTTGACAATTGGGAGGCCAACATTAACTCTTACGTGCATCTCCAGGATATTACTCTTGAGGAGCAAGTCCTCGTCGCGTTCCACGCCTTAAAGGCGAAGCGTCTAGCTTCGTCATGTCCTTAGCCCGCGCCGCCAAATGCGACAATGATATAGTGGCGTATTCCACCATCACTCCCCTCGATGAATTCCTAAAGTTACTTCGTGAATGTTTCACGGATGTAACTAAGGGAATTAAGGCGTCAAACAAGCTCCAGACAATCCACACACGACAGTGGAAGAGTGCAAGGGCACTCAAGGGGGCCATGGATGAGCTTGTCGCAGTTCCAGACCATGGGGTCACTGAGCCACAATTGTTTCAGTTATTCTATCGTGCGATGCTCGAGAATTGGCGTTGGCATTTTTATGACAAGTCGCTAGAGCAGGGTATGACTTATGATAAGTTAAGTCACGACGTCGTTGCATATGAGGCCCAGTCCACGCCAGTGAAGGCCTTTTGGCATAGAGATTTTGAGAAGGGTAAGACGTGGAAGGGCCATACCATTTCAGGGCAGGTTAAGGGGAAGGATAGCTTGATCCTGACTTTGGATGAGGGAGGAATGGAGGAGGTCCCGTATAGTGAGATAGAGTGGGGCCTCGAAGAGGAAGACAAGAGTGTAGGTCAGGGGAGGTCCTATGCTGCTGTCGCGGCTGGAGGGAAGGCCGCAAGGAAGAGGAGGAGGTCGGGGCCAAGGGGGCCGTGCCTCAAGTGGTCGAGGACAAGACGATCAGGGGGTTGGTGGCAGGGGAAACTGCCAAGAGGGAGGCCAGAGGTCAAGGTCCCCCGCAAAACCGTCCAAGTTCCAATCGATCACCTTATAGGAGAGGAGGATGGCACCTTGGCTTGCCACAGGGCAGGCATTGGGAATATTTGGGCCTCGATCAGAAAGTCTGGCAGAAGAGGATAGACCAGGATCAATGCATTTACTGCGGTGATCCGGGTCACATTATCAAATACTGCCCAAAATATAGGGAGGCCCGATTTGCTGCACAGGCAGCAAAAGGCAACCGCCAGTAGGGGTCGCAACTGTCCTTACCCCTAGACCATGTGGAGAAGAGTGCGCACACCATAGAGAAACTTCGAACCCACATGTGTCTATGGCAGAGGTTGCTGGCGAGTGCCTAGAAAGCTGTTCAGAGACCGCTTGTGTTAGGGTCTCTCTAGGCACTTCCCTCACAGGCGTGGCAGAAGAACTAAAGGAGAGAATACCTGCCTGGGCCAAGATGAAGAAGGATGGGAAAGGACAACTAGTATTGGTGGATGTAGAGATTTTTAGAGGTAGAGTAGGGGCCCTTATAGACAGTGGGGCCACCCGTAGTTATATTAGTCGTAAAACGCTACAAAAGCTGAAGCTGAATGTGAAGGTCCGAAAGTTAGTGGAACCTATAGTTAGCATCCTCGCAGACAATCGCACAATACAAGTCGAGGATTACGTCTAGGGAGTCTAGGCTTATTTTCGCCTAGAGAAAGATGAGAAGGTAGAAAGATTTCTCCATTCCCTGACTCTCCTCGTAGAAGACAACCTTCCGTTTGATATAGTCCTAGGAATGGACTGGGGAGAGGCAACAGGGGTCACACTTCATTTAAGAGAGCATAAGTGTAGGCTCCCTAGCCCTTCAGGTGGAGTCAAGGCTGCCCACCTGTGTCATGTGTCAGGGGTACAGAACCCTTTAGCACATTGCTGCCTCAGCGCTCCTGCATTTGCAAGGTTAGTGAAGAAGGAAAAGCTAGAAGAACAAGTTTTTATTGCCTATGTTAGGCCAATCACTGAGCCTAAGTCCGGAGAGCCCATAGACCCTCGTATTGCCAAGTTGCTGGAGGAGTATGCAGACCTGTCTTAGCCGCTTACAGAAGTAGTTTAACGGCCGATCCAGCACCGAATCGAGATAGAACCTAGCAGTAGAACTCCCAAAGGAGCGTTGTATAGAATGTCCCCAAGGGAGTTAGAGGAGCTGCGAAAGCAGTTACAAGAGCTCCTCGAGAAGGATTGGATTAGGCCCAGTTTGTTTCCATTTGGAGCGCCTGTTTTATTTGTTTCCAAAAAGGAGGGAGAGTTGAGAATGTGTATAGACTATAGGGGTCTTAACGCCATCACAGTGAAGAACGCAGAACCACTGCCTCGAAGAGATGATTTGTTGGATCGAGTGTAGGGCTGCCGATACTTCCCTAAGATAGATTTGAAGTGGGGCTATCATCAGATAGAGGTTCATCCTGATGATCAGCACAAGACGGCGTTCAGGACCAGGTACGGACACTATGAGTTTATAGTGATGCCCTTTGGACTAACCAAAGCGCTGTATGAATGACCTGTTTAGGCCATGGTTAGATAGATTTGTAGTTGTATATCTAGATGACATCCTAGTGTTTAGTAAAACCCTCCAGGAGCATAAGGGCCATCTAAGGCAGGTCTTGGAGAAGATGAGAGAAGCTAACTCCAAGATTAATGCGAAGAAGTGTGAGTGGGCCAAGACACAGGTTCTATACCTGGGCCACGTCCTAGATGGAGATGGCATAAAGCCTGAGGACAACAAGATAGCAGCGATTAGTGATTGACCGACTCCTCGCACGCTGACAGAGTTGCGGTCGTTCTTGGGGTTAGCAAATTATTATAGAAAGTTCGTGAGGAACTTTTCCACCATCGCTGCTCCCCTTCGCAGGTTGCTAATGAAAGAGGCAATCTGGAAGTGGGATAAAGACTGTGCAATGGTCCTGAAGAAGTTAAAGCGGGCCTTAATAGAGTACCCTGTCCGTAAGGTAGCTGATCCACCATTACCACTCGTCGTCACCACTAATGCAAGTGAATATGGTATAGGTGCTGTTCTACAGCAAGACAATGGTAATGGATACATACCTGTAGAGTTCATGTCTGCTAGAATACCTTCAGAAAAGGTAGCGACATCCAACCACGAGAGGGAACTCTACGCTGTCAGGCAAGCGGTAGACCACTGGAAGCACTATTTGCTTGCGAGGCACTTTAAAGTATATTCAGACCACGAGACACTAAGGTGGCTGAAAACGCAGGCCAAGATGACACCAAAGCTAACTAGGTGGGCCGCAGAGATAGATCAATATGATTTCGAGCTCAAGCCAGTCAAAGGGAAATTCAATGTAGTTGCGGACGCTCTGAGTAGGAGATCAGACTACTTTGGGGCGATAGTGCACTATCTGGATATAGGGAGAGACCTACAACAGAGAGTCAAAGAAGCGTATGCGTAGGACCCTATCTATAGTGACCTTCTCAAGAACGTTAAGGAGGCATAGGAATCGGAACTAGATTACCGCACTACAGATGGCTTGTTATTTGAGAAGACTAGTGTTGTTGACCGCCCATGCGTTCCCAATAGTGAAGAGATCCGAAGCTTGATCTTAGGGGAATGCGATGATACAGAGGGACATTTCAGTTGGCAGAAGACATTAGCCAACCTCATGCGTATGTATACCTGGCCTGGTATGAAGGCCGACTGCATAGAATACGTACGCAGTTGCAAAGTATGTCAAAGGAACAAGACTACTACGCGAGCCCCTCTAGGTCTTCTGAGACCATTGCCTATCCCAGAAGAACCGGGAGATTCAGTGTCTATAGATTTCATGGACGCTGGCATCAAAAGCAGAAATGGCAAGAGTCAAGTCATGGTCGTAGTAGACAGGTTTAGCAAGTATGCCATTTTCGTTCCTTTGCCTTCTGAGGCACGCATAGATTTAGTGATCCGAAAGTTTTTCGACCACCTCAGGAAGGCCCAGCACAGAATGATAGAACAAGCCAACAAACAAGGTCGCCCTTCAGAGTTCCAAGTCGGCGACCTAGTCTGGGTCAAGTCAAAAGAGTTTGCTCCTGAGGAGAACATCTCACAAAAGCTGCTACCTGCTTATGGAGGACCATGGCCGGTCCTAGAAAGTCAAGGGTGGAGAGGATGGACCATCCTACACGATAGAGGTTCCAGCACACCTCCACACCTACCCAGTTTTCCATGCATCAAATTGTTACCTTGTACAACGAGCCAACAGTTTCCATCACGAAGGTCTATGATTCCTGCGGATATGGATGGGAGGTACGACATTGATGGCATAGTAGGTGAGGATGTCTTCAGAACAGGAGGTAGAGGTCGTCCACAGAAGCAGTACAAAGTCAGATTCTCTTATCAAGAACCTGAAGACAACCGCAGTTTCACCAGAGCAGAACTTTAGAGACAGCTCCCAATATAGTCCGAGCCCATGAGAGAGATAAGAAGGGTAAAGGTACGGCCTTGGACTGAAGCATTCTCGGAGGACCTCGAATTCAGGCCGGCGGGAGTGAAACGGTTTTCACCTTTGCAGAAGCAGATGCAGATCCCAGGGTTCGGTCTCTAGAGCTTACCTGCACCCGTGTACAGTATCGAGTAGACCCCTGTGTGTTTTGAACCCGCGACCTGTGTTTTAGTAGTGACTGTACCTTGTCATAGGTTCCTGTAGTTGTAGGGGTTCGAGCTGTAGATCTGTCAAGTTGGGGTTACAGATGTGTAGAGGTCGAAACTGCTAGGCTAGAGGTCTGTAGGTAAGTCGTAGGTTGAGCTGTGTCGAGTAGGCAGTGCGACTGCATCGAGTCGGCAGTGCAACGCCGTGCAGTCAGCGGTACCGGTCCAGTCAGTTGCAGTCCAGTCAAGCAAGTACCGTGTGGGACTGTGTGCACTGAGGGCCTGGAGGAAAGGGGCAGACCAGCGACCAACAGAAGTATAAATCAAGAGGCAGCGTCTAGGGATTCATTCATTCGCTCCATAAGCCATGCGGAAGCGCCGTCTCAAGCGACTTGTGCGAGGTGGTCTGCAGAGCGCCCGAGGTCGAAGAGGGCTGGAAGAAGTCAGCGTAGCCATGGTTAGTGGGGGGAGCGGCCATAGCCGCGGTAGTTAGGAAGAGAGACGCAAGTGTGTGTGTGAGTGTGTGGGGTATTCAGGGTGATCCAGAGTTGACTGTGTGCGAACAGTGGTGCTGGATATCATAATGAGAGTTGGGTTGTACAGGCGCTGAAGCGCCATAGCCTGTTGAAGCAAGTTTGCGCCTGAACTGGGTTCTCGAGTTCCATATCTCTGAGTTTTGAGTGGGCGCTGTGCGCCAGTGTGAATCGCTATCTGTTTGCATGTATGAGGCAGAAAAGAAAGCGAGTCTGATTGCAAACTGGTGCCTTCCCTGTTTATCTGGCATGCCCTGTTCGCATGTGTGTGTTTGTGTCCGCAGGTGTCACATCAATGGAACACGGATTAAAAAAAACAAGAAAAGAAAAAAAATGCACAAGGGTGCTCCTCCTCGTATTCCTCCCATTTCCATCCCCCCTTCAAAGGGAATCATCGGCCATTTCCTCCACACCCCTTCCTTCTCCCCCACCCTTCCAATCCCCCATGAGCTGAACCCGCCTATTTCTGTTGCACCCATAGACCTGCAGATGCATCCAGTCCAGGCGTCTGATGCATGTCCACACATTGCCTGGAGAGTTGATCGCCACCATGGTTCTACCATGGTTCTACTTGTTCTCGGATCTGGCACTGTCATGTCTCTTAAACCACCAGTACCTTGTCCTTAGGCCGTTAACGCGGTGGCTGAATCGGTGCGCCGCGCGGGTCCGTATGCATTTGCGTCAGATTCTTCCCAGAGGGGGCCTAAGACCCCCTGGGGTACTGGTGGTTTAATGGGTTCTTGTCCTAACTGGTCCTTCTGATGTTCCATAAGACCAACTGCTCACACACAGATAACCTGCCCGGTCCATCTGATTTTGATAGCAAAAAAAGTTAAATGAAAAGAGAAGCTAGGTTGACCACCATCAGTAGAACCAAGTTGAGAACAGGTCACTGGCTGTGTGTGGTTGGAATTTCTCGGGTGCATGCGCAGCAGTGCAATGCGGATTGTGCTGCACACATGCATTCTGTGTGCCAAGTTTTTTTTTTTTTTTTTTTTGAACTTTTATATTCTTCTCTACATTATACCTCTCACTATCTGCCTGCCTTCCTATATCCGCAAGGAGAACTCATCCGGATGTTTTGATGTTCCAGCAAATTCTTATTATTGCATAAATCATAAATGATTAATCACTGCGATTTGTTTTTCCAACTCCTGCGTGGAAGAGCGACTAGTGTGAAGTATATCCTTTGGTAGTGGTTAATCTTATCTTGCCAGCACTCTAGAAATCTCTGCAGTTGAGTCTTTGTCTTGCAGGATCTGATGTTTGGATCGTGTTCCCAATCATTGACTTTGCCTGCTGTTATGTAGGTACTAGCAGCAGTGATGAAGGCCGGTACTCCAAGAGAGCATGAAATGCTGGCGGAGATAAGGCCTGCTGTTTTCCAATTCCTAAGGCGGATGGAGCGCCTGAATGTCATGGACACTATGCTTGTTAGCCATGTTCGCATGCTGTATATCCGAGCGCTGCTGGGAAGATCACCTGAACTTAGTGGCATACAGGTAAAAGCACCACTATTACTGCCTTCCCCCGAACACAACGCACCAACATTTTGGCTGCACCTGACCGGAAAGGTAGCTTGGAGGAAGACGGTTTGCAAATCCCCCTATCTAGACCGACACCCCATTATACACCTGGGCTTACATATTGCCCCTAGAGCCAGATTCTGCATTCTTGGTAAATCTGGCACAGTTTATGGCTTCTTAGACCTTGGCCCTTCAAACTAATCGAGGCCCTTTTTTTGAGGGAGATTATGATATGATTTGCAGCAGTGAATTCGACCTCTCGATGTCTATATATCCACCAACGAAGAAGCAGAGGGGTGTACCCTCCATCGCACTGGAAGGTGAAATACGGTTCCAATTTGTGTGGCAGCAGGGCATTTTGCATTCATACCCTCCATCGCACTGGAAGGTGAAATACGGTTCCAATTTGTGTGGCAGCAGGGCATTTTGCATTCATTCCATCCTTTCCTTTTTCATTCAATTCCTTGTCAGTGTAGCTGTGCACCGACACTCTGTTGACACCGAATGTCATGTGTCGTCTTGCTGATTGGCTGAGTTTTGACAGGTTCCGAGTGTCGAGTGTTTTCTGGAGCGTGGAGGGCTTGCGAGCCGTCGGGCAACGCCGAAGACATCGCCATCACCATCACCGAACCCTAGTCAGAGAAGCTCTTTCGATCATATTCGCGGTTTTCGTGTAGATTTGCGGCAGGCAAAGAACTCAGGTTTCGGAAGGTTGTTGAGGTTGCTGAAGAACGTCGATCCTGATACTTGGAGACAGCATGCGTTGGAGGGACGGATGAAGGACATAAACGATGAGGCGCGCAAGTTTGCGGTCGGGAATATATCGCTTGCAAAGCTCTTTGCGCACATGCAACAAATTGACATCCAGCACAAGATTAGGGATTGGCTGGCAGAGAATTACGACTTCTTGACCCACGAACCTGTCAGCGATGGAAGTGCGGTGAATCAACTTGATCTCTTCCGCACGGCGATCTTTGATGGGTGGATGACTGGTCTGGGAGTTCCTCAGACGCCAAACACAGATGCCCTTGGGCAATTACTTCTCGATTACACCAAGAAGGTTTATGAGGCACATCTAGAGCAGCTAAAGGTGAGAGTTTGATGGCGATGGTGTGATCAATCACACCATTAATCAAGGTCTAAGTTACAACAGTCTTCAAGTACAGGAGCACATTTTCTCTCTCTTTCCCTCTCTCTCCCTCTCTCCCCCTCTCTCTCCCTCTCTCCCTCTCTCCGTCTCTCCTTCTCTCCTTCTCTCCCTCTCTCCCTCTCTCCCTCTCTCCCTCTCTCCCTCTCTCCCTCTCTCTCTAGTGTCTCTCTGTCTTGCCTCCCTTTCCTCTTTTCTTTCACTCTCTCTCTTCTTTCTCTTTCTCTGTGGTCTTTCTCTCTTGCCTTGTTCTCTTGCTCTCTTCTCTTTTCGCTGTGTGTTTCTTCTTGCCTGCCCGCTCACTGACCACTCTTTTCTCTGTTTTTTTCTCTACCCCACTCTCCTGACTCTCTGCCCTTTCTGCCCTTGTTGATGAGCTCTTTTAGATGTACGAGGATCTATTGTGTGCGTTCTCTTGCTGTTTGTGGAGTCGTCTCCAGAACTTCCACCTCTCGGTGTCTCACCACCCGCCCCCTCTGTCTATTCCGCGTTTTCTGTTCCTTTGTTGTCAGGAATTATTGCTGGAGGGGGGGGCTACCAATGTCATTAATGCTTTTCCTTAATGTGTTTCATTGCTCTATTAGTATTACTTCTGTTGGTGTAGCTTCTTCTGGTGCAAATAATTACAGGTATTTGTTCGCTAGGCTGTTCTGTTAGCTAAACATTCATGTTTTCTTTGGGCTTCACTTCGTTGTGTTGTATGGATCACCAGGACTTGGCGAATGTGACTGCACAGGAGGAAGCGGAGGATCTTGCTCACATGCACAAGCTAATGATGAACCTTGAAGCCATGAACACACAACGCCGAAAGGTATGTTTCTGAAATCGTAACGCTATTGGAGATTTTTGGAACTAGAGTCCTTTCTTTCTTTCTTTCTTTCATTTGTTAAATATGGGCCTTTTCTCTATTTCTGCATGTCATCCTTCTGTAAGGGCCGTGCTAATACCTTTTTCCCAATTTTAACAGATGTCTCTGGAAGGACGTTCAAACGAGAGTCCAAGTTTCAGTTAACGACTTTGTACTCGGCGATACCAAATGAATCTTGGTTACCCCAGACTGCGGAGATATTGAGATGGCTGGGGAGATATTGAGATGGGCTCAATGTACACACTGTCAGGCCGACGGAGTTCATGCAGACCTAGTGGTGCTCGGCTGAAAAAACTTCAAAAAATCCAAAAATTTGGCATAAAAGGAAGTTTTGTTTCTCATTTTTTTGACTGGACTTGGGCAATGAATTTTGAGATGCTATTCCGCCAAAAGTTGTGTATTGCGATGGTATGTCCGGGCGCTTCCCAGCTGTCTGGAGTGACCGGCCGCACATCCACATTTGCCTGGATGGGTCTGTCCGGTGCAGCGGAAAATGGACAGTGGGAGGGGAACCCCCTAAAAAAAACAAAAATATGAAAAAGAAAATGCTATGGAGGACACCTGCAACTATAGCTACCCCTAACAATTAAGGGGATACAATTTTTTTTGGGTGAGGGTCATCACCAAATTCGTAGTAATATCGAAGAAGGAAAAAACCATGGTTAGGCCGGCCCTGGACACCAGACCAGTCCAGATGTCCGGCCAGACCTGTGTCTGGACTGCTCCAGACCGTCCATATTCGTAGTAATATCGAAGCCTATACAGGGGACCCCTGCGAAGTGGTGATGTACTTGGCATTTTGTCTGACGATGGAGCTGCACATCAATAGGCAAAAAGGAGGTTCCGGTGTGCTTTGTCTTGTCTGCTATCTTCTTCGTTTGTTTTGCAAGGTGCACTCTTGTAGTTGATTCATGTGTGACAACGTATGTGTGCGAAATTGCGAATTACTATGTTATCACTACCAACATGACAACGTTTTTCGGCCGCGGGCTGTGTCGGTTCACCTGTGATGAACTTCGGCCGTGCGATCAACGATTTTGAGATGTCGGATACGAATCTGACGCGTTTGACGCGCTGTGATACAATCTCGACCGATGATGCATTGATCGTGAGGCGTCCGATACAAAATCTGTCGCGTCTGACGCGCCTCAGCTGGGCGCCGTTTCGTTTCTTTTTCTTTCTTTTTTTTTTTTTTTTTTTTT
>BFEA01000082.1:1576225-1590928 GCA_003427395.1 Chara braunii
CCACATCCGTGCTCAAGCCTCCAACGAGGGAACATGCCGGAGCTGCACCCACTAGCAGGTTTGCCATTATAGTATTACGGGGAACCCCGTAGCAGCCACATCCGTGCTCAAGCCTCCAACGAGGGAACATGCCGGAGCTGCACCCACTAGCAGGTGGGATACCTGCTACAGCAGGTGGACGGGGGTCAGGCGGTAGCATCAGGACCGACCTTCTTCGATGGGCCAGTCACTGTGCCTCCCCTCCGTTCCCCTCCCCCTATGAACATCAGCAGTCTCTGCTCAATGCCACTCGGGGGGACCAAGGGCATATCTCTAGGTGGCGGGTGCCAAGCTTGCCCAGGAAGGTACATGAGGCCAATGGGGATTGTACCCAAGACCTCCTGAATGCCACTTGCATGCCTTACCAACGGAGCTAGGCCGCTGGATCTCCTAGGCATATAGTGATTACGTATACGCATTGTGAAATGCATGGGAGCCTGACATTGTCGGTCTATGGAGGACTCTTCGTTTATTGCTGCTCGCTGCCTAACCCATAATGGTCGAGGGTTGGTTGGTTGAGACTGCCTGCAAATCCGTCTTTGCTGGGTCATTCACGAAGTCCGGTTCCTGATTGACCGCTCAATAATCTGTACTTGCCTTTAGGCTTGACTCGGTACCGAATATGCTTGCTGTTTTGAGGGGTTCTCATCCATGCGTCATTGGTATCCACTGCATTACTCCATGGGTGTGTGCAAACTGCGTATCTTTTGAGCGTCCTTGCTTGCTTCCAGGTCGGTCAGCATTCGGGTTCCGATGGCTTGTTTCTCTGTTCATCATGGTTGATGTTCGCTTAAAGCTTGGCTTCTTTGTGTTGTTGCTTACTTAGTGCTTACTTAATATAGAAATGTTCCGGGGTATATGGTTCCTCTCGGTCATGGATCACATCCGTCTTCGCTGCGTTTCGGTCCGCTGTGCCATGGTGTCGATTATATTCAACGCCATTCAATTCTTATACGTCCTCCCTACATTCAGCGGTACTTGAATCGCTCGATCGGTTTTTATGCGCTCCTACATGACTTGCTCGTGGCTGATTGCTCGGCGATCGTGGATCTGCATGCATGTTTGTTTTCTCAGTGGTTTATGCKCKTCGGTATATGGAGGACTCTTCGTTTATTGCYCCTTGCTGCTTAACCCATAATGATGGAGGGTTGGTCGGTTGAGACTGCCTGGAAATCGGTCTTTGCTGGGTCATTCACGCACTGCGGTTCCTGATTGACCGCTCAATAATCTGTACTTGCCATTAGGCCTCATTCGGTACCGAATATGCTTCCTGTTTTGAGGGGTTCTCATCCACGTTGTCATTGGTATGTACTGTGTTAGTCGATGGCTCTATGGAAGCTGCATATGTTTTGATCGTCTTTGCTTGCTTGCTGGTCGGTCAGCCTTCAGGTTCCCATTGCTCATTGCCGTTAGCCTTGATTTGGTACCGAATATGCTTGCTGTTTTGAGGGGTTCTCATCCACGTTGTCATTGGTATGTACTGTGTTAGTCGATGGCTCTATGGAAGCTGCATATGTTTTGATCGTCTTTGCTTGCTTGCTGGTCGGTCAGCCTTCAGGTTCCCATTGCTCATTGCCGTTAGCCTTGATTTGGTACCGAATATGCTTGCTGTTTTGAGGGGTTCTCATCCATGTTTCATTGGTATGTACTGCCTTAGTCCACGGGTGTGTGCAAGCTGCGTATCTTTTCAGCGTCGTTGCTTGCTTACTCGTCGGTCAGCCTTAGGCTTCCCATTGCTCATATCTCCGGTGATCATGGTTGATGTTCCCTTGCAGCTTGCCTTCTCTTTGTTGTTGCTTACTTAATATAGGGCTGTTTTCGTATGATTCCGGTGATCATGGTTGATGTTCCCTTGCAGCTTGCACGTTCTCATCAGTGTCTGCCGTAAGTATAAGAACGCCTTGCTCGATGATTTAGTTCCATGTCAAATTTACAGGTACGCCAGACTTGAATTCCTGGCTGATCAGCTTCCTAAAGAACGCAGGGTTGATAACCCGTACCCCAGGGCATGCAGAAGGTCATGTCCGCTTGCCACATACACTCCGCAGAAACATTGGGTTTCTTCAGAATATGTGCGATGGCGGACAGAACAATTGGAAGCCAAGAAGGCTGCACCTGAGGGCACAAACAACGACCACAGCACTGCATCACCAACACCGATGAACAAAGACCTCGCATCAGTTTCATCTCCGCCACCTGCTCCTCATCCCGTCCGACTCCGTCTCTTCTTGCCACCGACTCCGCCACCTTTTCTGCTTACCCCCATCAATACCCACGTCACCTCTTCCCTTCCTGCAACTGAAGCTCCTCTTCCGCTCTCCACAGACACTAACTGGCTGACACAATTGGAGGGGATTTCTCCGCACAATGTTATTGAAACGCTCACGTCGATTGATTCCAATCATAGGTTGCAGCAGATAAGTGCGGTGCTGGCTACAAAGAATCAGAACAGCAACAAATGGACTGCACTCGAAGCCATGCTCTACGTAGACTACTATCGCCAAGGCCATACGAAGTCACGACTTTTGAGGATTACAAGAGCGCTGCAGCGTCCTACATTGTCACTCCATGAGAAACTGCGCGGCTCCTCAGTTGTCAAAGCATTTCCGCGACATTGTCGTCAATATCCATCATATTATGAATACATTCTGTGCGTACAACTGCTCGCATTCTTGTTTGGGTCCATGCCAAGCTTGGCCGCATTTGGTTGGGTTCACCGACAATCTGCGCAACACCTGCAATGATGCAGGCATAGTGAACTGTACACGGTGTAAGAGCCGGCTACCTATATAGTATGAAAGAGCATGCACAAGGCAACATGCACATCCAACCTACGGGTTGAATAAATGGGACATCAGTGCATCACAGAGGTAGACGATCAGAGTTGTTCAGACGTGCGCAGACTTTGACAGGGTGGACAGAACAACTGCTCTTTTTCGATTTTATGTCAATTCTGAGCATGTGAAGTTGTCCTTTTGGATGTCCTTCACCTCTGTCATCGTCCTATCTCGAGTTGTTTCCCTCTGCTTCCTATTCCAACTTGCCGGTGGACACGGATTGTCTTGACTCATGTACTTATCATTGGTGAATTTGAATGCACGAAATGTGACACCTCTGCTCGTTCCCATTTCTCATATATACGTTAATGTGAATGCACTATGAACGCACCGAAAGAACTCAATCCATTCTTCGATGACTATGGTAATCCTACTGCATAATATCACACTCCTTTTTTACCAGGAAAACGGCTTTTTGTCGACAAAATTTCGAATTATTCTGTAGACATTTTGACTACTTCCATGTGTTTAATTTGCAGGCTCTTCATCAAATGAAAAGTGACATCGCACTCCTTTCATACGAGGAAAACGGTGTGCAGCTGAAAGTGGACAGCGGGGTATCACACGACGACAGGATCCAGTCATTGCGAACGCTGTCAGCCATTGCGAAGCAGTCTGAGGTAACGATGAGGTTGGCTTTGCGTGGTTTGTGAGCTGAGCTCATTCTCTATCCCCACTGAGCACATGAATCAAGGTTGAGGAAGCTCGTTCCTGGTCGGCAGTTACTTTGCGCCGGAGAGAAAAGTCCAGTCTTGCATGTGACACCTGTCCCTCCTGAGTTGTGGTCCAGTTGGATGGGTCTGTGTGGCAGGGAGAGAGCAAGGCTAGAGGAAGAGAGCGGGGCTGAGGGGGGGGGGGGGGGGGGGCGTAAAGGAAGTTGCGGGAGGGGTTGGCATTCTATACAGGCAACACACTGGTGCATTCAGCCTTAGGCTTACTGCTGGACCTCCGAATCATCTCTGAACTTCTCCAAACGCTCCTTGAGCTTTCCCGTAGACCTCAGTAGCTCTGAACATCCTCCCTTGCCTCGTATTTGGACGTCCTTGCATTTGTCTTGAGGGTTACCATTTGCGGACTTGCTCTCACTGCAACCTCTTCGCTCATCATCTCCGGGCTTCTCACCACCTCCTTCCTACAACTGCTCCCAACGCTGTTTCACAATTCTAAGCATCCATCACTGTACCTCCAATCCATCTCCAAACTTTGCCGCCTAGGGAACCCATGCCTCAAAATGTCTGGGGCTTCCGTCCTTCGCGGTCTCTGTTGCTTACTGTCTTCGGACTCCAGCTCTCTCACACCATTTCACAACCTCCTCCTCTGAACTCTCCTCTCACCAGATCATGCACTCCGGTGGTGCAATATGCTTTCCTGAACATTACGTTGCCTATTCGCATGGAGGTTCACAGTTACGCATTCTGCATATCTGTGGCTATTGCATTCTCCCTTCTCCTCAGAATGAGCAGTGCACATTTAACTGCTGAATTACAGGCCTCAGTTTGAATTCAGATGGAATCAGATGAGGGCAAGCACTGCACATTGCTTTCTGGGCAAGCAGTGTGTCCCCTGCATTGTTGTTGACTTGAACCACCAGTACATCCGAGCGTCCTTTTGCCGAGCCGGATCCCGCTTTGCATCCCAAGCTTTGCTGAGACACCAGCGCGACACTTTTTCTTTTCTTTTGGCTGGTGGCTGGCGCCACCAGCCGTTTTGTTCCGGTAGCCTCGAGCCTTCGGACTTTTTGGGGATGAGCTGATATCGATTCTGAAGCGTGCTTCGGCCATGTACTGGTGGCTTAATCGCTGGCTTAGACCACCACTACCTCCGTGCCTGTTTTTGCCGACCCTGATTTTCACTGCGCGCTGACTTTTGCGGAGCCTGGACCCCGAAAAAGAACTCGGCATTGCATCTTTTATTGAAAAATAGGAAAACAAAGAGAAACTCGACGTAATAGCAGCTGGAATCTGGTGGATACAGAAAGTACAGTACTTGTTGTGAGTGTGCTGTCAGAGAGGGCGTTACAGTGGCACAGTCAAACTGACGACATATGGAAAGGGGAATTTTTTTTTTGAAACTGTATTCAGGACGGGAAATCGGGTTGGTGCATTATCAGTTGTAGTCTTTATGAGTGTGCTCTCCGTGACAGACTGTAAGCATCCTGTGGTATTCACCCGGCCTCGATGACAGGGCAGTGTAACGAAGCAGCAGAAGAAAAATATAACGCAAACAACAAAATTGAAAGTAGCCACAATATTAGTCACATACATCGTTGCCAGTTTTGATGTGAGCAGTACGTCCTCCACGGCCTTTCCCAATATCTTTCCTTGCTTCCTGGCAGGCAAGTGCCGTCTGTTTTTTTCCCTTTTTGTATTCCATGCATCCCCAGATTCCCCACAAGGCCCTTCTTGCCGAGCCTCCGCCGACCCCCAAAAACTTTGGGGAAAATGGGAAATCCCAAGAGTGAGTGAGGTAGTGGTGGTTTAAAACAACACATGCGGAGTTGATATCGAGGCTGATCCTGCTGCACTGTGCATATGATTGATTGCGTGAGTCATATGTAATGATGATAAGTTTCACCTACATTTCCGGTTGGGATGTTCGTCTGATCAGTTTGCCTGGCCATCTCATAGGATCATAACCATTATGGGTTGGAAGTTCATCTCATGCCAGATTTAAATGATTTCATTCATGCCTGCAAGCGTACCTTGATCATAGAAATACGGACCTTAATCTGAAAAAATGGCACGAAACGCTAAACACATGCTCTACTGTTTACTGTGGGTGTTTATGGGCGACACTTACCACCTTCTTTCTCCTTCATTTTCGAGCATTTAGACCATACTTGCAAGCGGACGCCGTCCGGGCGGTTCCGCACGTGCGGCAGACCGCCGGATCGGACCCGTGCAGAGCACGAATGTACGCCCGACGATGAGTTACGCCCCCCCCCCCCAAAAAAAAAAAAAAAAAAAAATGGCCCCGTCCGGTCCGGTCCGGGTCCGTCTGGTCCGAGGGGAGGGTGCCGCACGCGGCAAAGCGGACTGGACCGGACGCTCGTCCGGTCCGTCTGCTTCAAGTATGATATAGACCCCTGACAGGTGTGTTTTGTGCAGAAGTATGTTTTTGCGGCCACATTTGCGGCCACATAGGCGCTGAATGACGTAATTTCCGGTGTTGTTATGGACACTAGAACTAAGGCACTAAATTACTCATATGGGTGCCCTTGTGACAGGCACACGGACTGAGGAAAGAACAAGGGGTCTGGAGAGCAACCAAGAAGGGTACGGGGTGCAACATGGAGTCGAACTAAGAAGGGTCGTAAATGCAATACAGACAACAATGAAGAGGGGTCCTGAGCGCAATATGGGCAAGAAAGGAAGGAGGAGCTTGTGTAGTAGAGCGAGAGCGAAGAAGGGCCCTGAGCACAATAGGGGCAAGGAGGAGGACAGGTCCGGTGCACAATTTGAGCAATTAAGGCGTTGAGTGACTGATATCGGTTTTGTTGCGATGTGAACAGGATCTAAGGAAAGAAGCTGCGAAAGGTCCGGGGCGAAATAAGAGTATGCTGATGCAATTGGAGGACATGGAGCAGCGGGCATCACGTCTTATGCCAGTGGATAGAGAAGTGGCCAGGAGGTACCTCAGGGAGGCCCGTAAAGAGGTTGAGGTGGGTTTGACAACACCCCCGCCCTTGGAGCCCTTAACTGCAACTTTGGTCTTGCCTATCTTAGTATCAGAGTGGCCGGGGACCACTTGCCCAGCCGGGCCATAAACGAGTTAAGAAATAAAAGGTATTACCGTATTAGACACGAAATATATTTTTTATTCTTTATATTCTAATTTGGCAAAGTATTTCAATCGGTCCCTGAGGCAAAAGTTGTTCAGTTTATTTTTCTGCACAACATAGTTTTTGTTCGGACCCTAACCAACCAGAAGGGGCGAGCCAACCATCGCAGCCGGTGAACCCGAAGTATGCCACAGGGGGCTGCGGGGGATAGAATGGACGGCGTAGGAATCAAACCCACGACCTCCTGAATGCCACTTCCGTGCTCTACCAACTTAGTTAGGGGACTGGATGTTTCTCAAATTATGTTTCTCAGGTTGCATGGTATCTACCCCACATTTTTTTTTTTGTTTATTTAAAAAGGCCGACAGCCGTGAGATGGCATCATTGAACGGTCTTCCCTCATGTACTTCCAAGTTATTTTATTCTGTTTATCTGATTGCATCTGATTGCATTCTAACTCAAGTTCGCATTTCAACAGCTCTTGGGTGCACCAACTGAGCTAGGATCGCTGGTCCTACACTGCAATTTCACCCGCTAAACATCGGTCTACCAGGCGAGCGGAGATCAGTCTCATGCTTTCACTTTTCAAACTCACATATGCTTAATCATCCTTGTATCATCTTTGTTTGTTGGTGTGGGAGTATGGATGGCTTTGCTTTCTTGGTCCTGGATGGTTTGCCTGAGCAGAGCTTCATGTTTTCTTTTTTTTTTCCGTTTTTTTCTGGGGTGGCAGAACCCGTGCCTCCTTTCCCTTAGCCATAATGCAACGTGTCTCTGCGGTTGCAGAAGGATGTCAGGAAGCAATTTGCTATGCAGCAGAGAATGTTAGTGGAGGGGAGAAGAGCTTCATGTTTTCTCGTCTTTTCCGTTTTTGGGTGGAGGAACCCGTACCCCGTTTCCCGTTTCCCTTCGCCATATAATGCAATGCGTCTTTGTGGTTCCAGAAGGACGGATGGAAGCGATTTGCGATGCCCGAGAATGTTAGCGGGGGAGAAGAGCTTCATGTTTTCTTTTTCTTTTCCTTTTTTTTTTGGGTGGAAGAACCCGTACCCTGTTTCCCTTAGCCATAATGTGATGTATCTTTGCGGTTGCAGAAGGATCGATGGAAGCGATTTGCGATGCCAGAGAATGTTAGCGGGGGAGAAGAGCTTCATGTTTTCTTCTTCTTTTCCTTTTTTTTTTTTGGGTGGAARAACCCGTACCCTGTTTCCCTTAGCCATAATGTGATGTATCTTTGCGGTTGCAGAAGGATGGATGGAAGCGATTTGCGATGCCAGAGAATGTTAGCGGGGGAGAAGAGTCGTCTGGGGAGCTGTCTCTGAACTCTGCACAGTGGATGCCACCTGAAGGATCTGCAGAAACTGTCACATCTCAAGCGAGGAACAAGTCAATAACCGTGGACGGCGGGAATATGACGTGGAGCACTATAAAGTTCAACAACAAGCAATCGACGGTGGTTGTGAAGTGTAGCCTCTCTGGGGGGACGGATCTTGTGGTGAAGGTGCAACAGGGACTATTGCCTGGGACCGGGCATGGCCCAGGAGTGAACCAAAGGGTCAGCGAAGGCGTGGAACTGGCAGAGCAGCCAGCAATCATGCCTGTCCCGTGGAAACTAGTGGGGCTGAATGTCGACCAGATTGAAACTGTGCTGGCAAGGCTGCCAGAAGGCTTGCGGCAACTCGTAATACCGAGGGTGAAGACATCGGAAGGCATGCGGGCCCGATACACGCGACTGTACGAAACTCTTGCGGCAAAAGTTGGGTCTGCGGTGACGGGAGGAAGCGCAGGAGAGCTCGACAGGCTAGGTCGAAGAGTGGTTCCAGGAGCAGCTGGAGGAACGATGGCGGGATCCGCAAGGAACCCCGCACTCGATAGTCTCCAACGAGGCCAGTCGTTCCCCAATGCAAGTGCCAGACGACGTCCTGTGATGACCGTTGGGATCCCTGAAAGTCGTACTCTTCATGAACATGGCGAGGGTGCGCTCGCTACAACTTAAAAGATTTGCAATTTGATACGTGTGAATGATCTGCTAAATTTATCGACTCGCCCATGCCTTACAGATGGTGTGCGGTTTTCAGTTTGCGCTTCGGTCTTCGGGCATCCTGCGCGGCATTCCATTCTAGGGACTCACCAACTTGTCAGAGGCTGCTGGTAGATGTCGGTGGTGATCGACCAACTCCAGAGGCAAACACATCGTTTGGAATCGAACTGGACAATTGGCAAGCATTGCCAAACACTAGATGTGTTTGGGGTTGTGGGAGAGAAGGAAGAGGTGCGAGGGAGACCAGACGAAGAATACGGAAAGCAGCGGTCTCATTATTCAGGCCTTTTGTAAGAGCTATATGAGAAGTTTCACTGAGATTGCAGTCCACTTGTGCCTGGATCTTTCAACAAGTTGCATTCCCAGCATTGGATCACTTTTTAAATCTGCAGTCAGCCCTTCTTCAGAACAACGGAAAGCACCAACCCCCCATCCACCCTTATCCCCCCTCATACTCGCCCCTCACCTATCATTTCTGTGTACCCCTCGTTGTATTCTTCATTTCTTCTGTCTGACCAACCCATCCGCATTGATTCTACAGCGCGTTTTACGCCTCATGCCTTTTGCTCTTCCTATGCGGATTTGCAGCATGCATGCGGCATTGCGGGGGGATAGTGCTGCACAATTGAATTATTGTCCTGCCTCTGGAGGGAGGAAGGGGGATTGCCAGCTTGTGTGAATGGGTGGATTCCAGTGATATACAAGAAGAGGATGTGTAGATGGGCCATGCGCTGGCTCACTGCTCGCATTATTGTGTTGTTTGGCGTGCCTGACTTGGTTCTTCTCTTAGAAACGTCCTGTGGCAGAATCCCAGACAAGTTGCATATATGCCCTCCTCTGCCCATCGGCCATTTATGGAAGACCCCTTGGTTGAGGATGCCATGCAAGAGGCGGGTGGAGAGGATGGGGTTTGGCGATGGGGCGAGGCGAACCTAGGCAAACGACTTCGGTGGCAGCACATTTGGCGAGCAATAACTTTGCCGCTGCTCATGTTCCTGCACATTGTTTACTGTGCCTGACTTGGTTGTTCTTCTAGAAACGTCTTGTCGCAGAATCCCGGACAAGTTTTGCATGTGCATCCTCCTCTGCCCATCGACCATTTATGGAAGATCCCTTGGTTGAGGATGTCATGCAAGGGGTGGGGTGAGGGGATGGAGCGAGTCGAGCCAAGGCAAACGACTTCAATTGCAGCACGTTTGGCGAGCAATAACTTTTGCGGCGCACCTTGATTGCGGCATGTTAGGTGACAAAGTGTTGTGCATCTTTTGTTGCAAAAGAATGAGAAGGTGATGTTTCCTTTCCTTTGTCCTCAGCGCAACACCAAGCGGGGTTGATAAACTGAGAGCGTATTGTGAGCACGGCGGGAAGGAGAGGGCAACCCTTCGTTTGGGGGGAGAGGAGGGAGGTTCGTAACCGACTTGCTCTCCGCTTAGCAGGGAGGGTTGTAAGTAGCATGGTATGAACCGCTATCTTGTTGGTTGGTTAGGCGAAGGTTAAGCGAAGGGGGGGAGGGGAGGGGGGGGGCGGGAGGCGGGGGAGGGGGGCCGGGGTAGTCGTGGGAACACGATTGGCAGGGTGCAGAGCAGTGGCAGTTGGTGTGGCATTAAAACGTGCAGAAGAGATTGTTGTTAAGTATGTGCCTCGATTGCTGCGATTGCTGCGATTGCTGCCATGACTTGTAGAACCAGGAAGATGAAGGAATTTTGGCTGATCCTGGTAAATGTACAAGGTAGCAGGTGTGTGAGAGATAAGGGTATTTATCGGAGGGGATGTGTAGTTTGTGTAAAAAACATGGTAGGAAAAAGAGGGTTTGACGGAAGAAGAGGCATCGTAGATGACTGATCCGTGTGTGGTAAGATGGCATGATGATGTATTAAAGCAAGTGTAGTCTTCCCCCATGTTCTGCATGTTAGGGAAGCAGAGTTGTGCTAGGCGAGAGGAAATAAGTAGAGAAGTTTCAGTGGGGTCGAACGTCGATATAGTGCGTTCGTTTGGGATGGATCATTTATCGGTGTGCGCTTTGGAGGATGGAAGGTACTCACCAGATGAAGGATTGCTAATGAAGAAGATGGGCGGGTTGAAGTGGAATTAAGGGGCGGTTGGCGGACGGAAGGTGCGCATGAATTGCACAACAGAATGTTCTTGTAGGCTAAGAAGAAGAGCAGACGACGCGAGTCGGTGTTGCAGGGCACGTGCTCGTGGCAACGGTCTGGAGAAGGTACTGCCCAGACTTGGTGGCAAAGGTGGTAATGCAAGGAGAAGCAGGAACATCAGAGGATGGGAGAGGGAGTGTTATGGATGTAGAGAGAAGGATGGACGGCGGTAGGGTTAACGTGGGAGTAAGGGGCAGTTGCTGGACAGGAGGTGCGCATGAAATGGAGCCTAATGTTGTAGGGTCTAGAGAAAGAAGAGAAGATGATGTCAGATGAGAGGATGGTAGGGTGCGTAGTGCATCTGCTGGTGGTGGCTATCTCCAGGAAATGCAGCCCAGGCTGAGTGGTGGAGGTACATTTGCGATGAGAAGCAGCAACATGGGAGAAGTGAGAGGGAGTGTTCTGGACGTGGAGTTTGGAAAAGAACAGATGCGAGAGCAGGAAGGAGAATAACGGGAAGTCGGCGGAAGAAGTGATTGTGGAACGTGTTTCTTTGGAGGGAAAACTGAAGATGATACATGGTGGTTGGATGCGCACAAACTCTTGCAAAGACTGAGAAATGGGGGAGTGACTGTAGCGATGGTTATGAAGGGGTGCCGAAAGGAGGGTTGGAAAAGAAAGCGGTAGAAAGAATAATATATATATATATATATATATATATTATTATCTTTCTGAATGTGGTTTCGGAGGACAAGTGTGGGTAACGTCTGACACAAGTCGCTGAAGCTCTGCTTATGATCCGTGTGCCAAAGCAGCATTTGCACGGGGAGGATATCGTGAAAGTCGTGACGATGACGAAGAGGGGATGACTATGTGGTGCAAGAATAGGAAGGAGGGGGGGGGGGTTAGGAAGTTGCAGAATGCTGACCTCATGTCTGCTTCGAGAGTCGTGTTGCAGATGTTTATGGTTGTTTGATGTGTGTGTTTGTTCTCATCTTGTTGTTCAGGAGAGCTGGGGGGAAATGCTGGAGACAAAGGAGGAGAAGTAGTAGAGAAGCGCAAGCGCTAGAGTTACAGTACCTTTGTTGGTGGGCAAACGCTTTGCCGTATCTCTGTTTTGATTAGCGGTATTGAATCGGTGGTATTGTAATTTGTTGTGTTGTTTTCCAAAGTTTGTCGCGGTTGAGACCGCATTCAAGAAGAAAGCGAGAGGATAGTAGAGTAAACCGGTCGACCGGTCAATGAGCGAAAGTCTCAGATGCTGCATGTGACATCTACGTTCCTTGTGTGTGCGTGTGATTTCGAATCCGTGGCAATATTGAAATCTACCCAAATGGATGTGGTTTGCTTTGCTGAAGGAGTGCAGCGGTTAGGACTCAGGAGCGAAGAAGAGAACGATCGAAACAACACTGGAGCGATGTACAGGCCCAAAGAGCTGGGTTGCCGCAGGTTCTATGCGTGCTGTCTGAAAGACGGGAAGGCGTTTTTGTTTTGCTTCGTCTTGTTGAAAGAGGTACGGCAGCAAGAATTGCATGCTAGTTATATACCGCCAGGTGAATTTGCACAAATTTGACCCTTGGGTTTAAGCGAAGATCTTTTTTCTATTTTCACACTGTATAGACGAAGTAGAAGAAATGTTAACAAACAATCGTACTTGGCAACGACTTGTAGATATTGGTACTCGTAGGCCCGGAACATAACTGTCGTTTGTTTCTCTTCTGCTGTGTGCTGTTTCGCCTTGCACTCTGTCTGTGGACTTGCTACTGCTGTGGTCTGTGGCGAGTCCCACCGCACCTACAGTCTTTTCAAAGGTTTCGGTTGCTTGTGTGGATTGTGTATCTGGTGGAATGGGTCTCAAGGGGCACATATGATGCCTGTCCTGTGAATTCAGTATTAAATTATGTTTTTTGCTGGGGGTTATTTGGGAGAGAGAGGATCTGTTCTGTGACCGCCGGCATGGATTCTCTATTTAACATCAAGCGAGGATGCGTAGGCGTGTGTTGTTACGTATAAGGCTACTCATGAGAGACAACCTGTGAGATATCTTATTAGAGAAGAGACGGTACATGCGTCCTTTGTAGAAATTGACTCACGCATGACGAAACCCTTTCTTTTTCCTTTCTACTCCCCCCACCATTTACTCGTGCGCTTGTGCGTATGACGGAGCACGCACGTGTGCCTACACACATACACACGTCGCATGCTTAGACATGAAGACACCTGCGCAGACTGTTTTTTTCAAAGGGGCTCAACCTCCTAACGAGTCCGTGCGAGTCCGATGAAACAGTCTAGCACAGTCATCCTGTATTTTGTCTACCTGGGCAGACTGTTTTTGGGAAGGGGTTCGACCTCCTGAGGAGATGCCGAAAGTACGGCGAAACAGTCTAGCACAGGCATGCTCTTTTTTGTGGAGTGGTGTATAGCAAGCATGGCACTACACACGCAGACACACAGACATATATATGTATGTGTGCAAGCGTGCCGCTTCGGCGGCAGACAGGTGTGTTGGCACTTGGCGCTGAACCACACAAATGTGGCCAACCTTGCATTTGGTAATAAACTGTCTACATATACTTTTTCGTTGTGGATGGTTTGTAATGATTCGTGGAGGGAATGACAGAGAATTTGGCGTGCTTTTTAACAACACACAGAAACACAGACAGACAGACAGACACACACACAGACAGACACACGGACACATAGCGACACTCCTGCAGACACACGCAGGATTGTCTCCATCTGTAGTCTGTGCTTCATTTTCTGCAATAGAGGTAAAGCTGCTTCGATTTTGGATAGACGCATCTGGGTGGAGCAGGGGATGTCGTGCTGACAATTTACGACACATTTACAGCCACACGTATAGTGCAAATGCAGACGCACACGCACAGAGGCACACACCCGCACATGGTCATGTACACAAGGACACTCCTGACGAACTTCAGATCATACTCTCGATAACGCCTTCGGTCGATCCACTGGAAATGGGGTTGTTCTTGTGATGTTTCAATGACAGACACTGTTTCTACAACACACGACAAAGTGGGCGTCACTCCCACAGGCTTCCATTTTGGCGTACATGGTTGTGATGTGTCTAGGACAGACTGTGACACTGTTTACACAGTACACACACCGAGAGTGGGTGTCACGCCCACAGGCTGCCCTTTTGGAACACATGGACGATCGTGGTGTTCCATGTTTTTTGAAGCGGTAGTGGTCTTGGTGTTGTCGCGTGGAGATTCTGTGAATGTATGTTCGGAGTTCTGGCCACAATATCTTGGCGAGGAGGTTCAGAGAGTGTTTGCCGGGGCGGCGGGGGGGCCATTCGCATCGACTGCTATTTTGGAGATTGTGGAAGAAACAGTGAGTAGCCCCCCTGGTGTTGTGTGAAGATCTTGTGCTCTTTGGGATTATGGTACTCTATATGCTCCAGAGGCTAGACAGCAGATGGGGACAGTCTAGCAATGGAGGGATAGAGGTAGTGGTGGCGTGACTGGATCGTTTGGGAGGAATAGGAGTGCCAGTGCTGCTGTGCTTGAGGGCTGACCCGGAGGGGCTCTCCAGGTTTTTTCGGACTATTCTGGGATCTGGTCGGTGCTTTCTTGTTGGTGGAGCCTTCGGTGTTAGGTATGTTCCCTTCTTCCCTCTACCTTTGTTTTTATACTATTTATAGATTGAAAAAACTATATATATTTGTGCAAGTGTGCCGCTTCAGCGGCTTACGGGTGTGTGGGCACTTCCCGCTCAACCACACAAATGTGGGGACCTTTGCACCTTCTATTATCTTGCTCATCTATACTTTTTCTGTTTATGGATGTTTTGTGATGGTACGAGGAGGGAGAGAGAGAGAGAGAGAGAGAGAGAGAGAGAGAGAGAGAGAGAGAGAGAGAGAGAGAGAGAGAGAGAGAGAGAGAG
>BFEA01000082.1:1626456-1640711 GCA_003427395.1 Chara braunii
GATTGATTGATTGATTGATTGATTGATTGATTGATTGATTGATTGATTGATTAATTGATTGATTGATTGAAAGGTTGGTTGGGGAAGGATCCCCCCCCCCCTCTCGCCCACGCACACACACACGCACACACGCACACACACGCACACACGCACACACGCACACAAACACATACACACACGCACACGCCAGCACATGCACACACCCACCCACAAATACACATACACGCACACACACGCACACGCACACACACACACGCACACACACACACACACACACGTACTCTCTTTCGCGCGTGCATGCGCGGGCTTAGAGACAGACAAAAAAAAAGAGGGAGCGCGCACACTAGGATAGGCGCGATTTTTTTTTATTTTTTTTATAATCAATCAATTAATGAATTAATCAATCAAGCATTCAATCAATCACAAATCAATTAATTAATGGACAATAAATCAATCAATCAATCAATCTACCAATCAATAATTTTTTATTTTTTTATTTTGTTTTTTTCCCGCTTTGATTATTTTTATTTATTTTTAAATATAAAAAAAAATCAAAAAATAAAATAAAAAATAAGGGGGTGTAGAGCACGAAAATATCCACATCCCCATTTTTTATTTTTTTTTTGTGGGCGGGGGGGTTCGCTAGTTTGTACGGGACCGTTTATACGGCCGTACTACCATCCAAACGGCCGTACGTACGATCGGACGACCAAGGCCCGGTACAACGTATGACATGTTTCACAGGTGAATACACCACAAAGGGGTGAGATCCCGAGAACAAACTAAACTCGAATGAGAAGCCCCCATTAGAGTGGTGGGAATCTCGATGACGACAGAAGAAAGACCATCTATTAACAAGGAATGGATCTCTAGTCTGCCCCTGACAAAAAATGACACTCTGGAAAGACAAACACACCTCACTGTTTTGACGCTCCTTGATAATCAACAATGTGGTGTTGGCGTTGTTGTGGCATAAATCAGCAATATGGGCATTGGACAAGAATGCCTTACACCCTCTGCCCGCCTTTTTGTGGTGGGGCGACCACGAGAAACAAAATGTGATCAACCGAGTGGCATGGCATTCCGTACTCCAGCCCAAATTAAAAGGAGGTCTGTCATCATTGACCCTTTAACACAAACGTAAACACTAGCAATATTGTGGCTGAAGCGCCTACTGTTCAATCATGAATCCTCCTGGACAGGGTTAGCCCTAAAACAAATTTACCAGTTAACACCACAAACACCGGAAGAGAGTGATCCGGTAATGTGGTTGGAAAATAGGGGATGACCCATCCCAAAATATAGGTCGTAGCAGCAGGACCCCCACCCAGACTCACCCAGACAAGCAGCAAGGGTTAATCTATGGAAGGTTCCCTTCTGGCCCACCCTCCTCAAAAAATGAAGAAGGCTCCCCCTACCGGACAAATTCTCGGTTGAAAGATGGGAGGAGGTGCCACGTCAACTTCTCTTTGAGTCTTTGGTTACAGATGGGTGGTGAACTCCAACGATCAGATGCTCCATCGTATGGACTCCCCCTGGCAGGATTGGGTCAAGTGAGGGATAACAACGGTAAAGGACATATGAGACACAAGAAAGGTTGGATTGGTCTTGACCAGCTGCAGGGGAGACTGTCATACTGCCATCGGCCTAATGAAGCCCTAGAGGCGATGGTAGAAAAAATTCCCCTAGCCTGGCGGAGATTCCTTTGCAAAGGCCCTACCTGCAAGAGTCGGATTGGATGGCATTCCGAAAGCGGCAAGGAGAAGTGGGCAATGTAGTCTGCTGCATCCCAAAAGAAACATTAGTAGTGAGCCTCTTCTAAGTAGGGAAGGACGATGTTATCCAAAGGAGCATTGTGGAAGAAACGATGGAACATTAGTAGTGAGCCTCTTCTAAGTAGGGAGGGACACCACTATCCAAAGGAGTACTCTGAAAGCAACGACAATATGCCAAAAAGAGTAATTGTTTGAAATCAGAGTGCTCTGTGAAAAAAGGCAATGGATAGCGTATTTCCCCAACATCCCGGTCCATTACTAAACCCTGGACCCATTGGAATGGTCATGGACGACCCAAATGGGGAAGCGCAGGAGACGCACCAAATCAGTATATAGCCTAACAGCCAAATCAACTTACAGGCTCCTACGACAAAAAACTAATCTTTGAGACCAGGTGGAGGAGCATTGGAGAAGCCACCTGAACGTCAACAAAAAGGAGCTAAGACCAATAAGATGGTTTAGGATGACAAAGGCAAAACCAGCCAAACTGCCCTCACTCCGATGGCATCTTGAGCACCGCTGCGGCGCTGCTCACCATCCAATAACTGACTGATAGATGGAACGTCCTTGGAACAGAGAGGGCCTATGCTCCCATGAAGTACTATTTCGTCAAGATGTACATTTTTTATTTTTTGAACGAAATTGAAACTAAGTTTTTTCAACTTTTTTGGCCGAAAACTCGTCAAAATTATGCTGATCCTGACGGTCCGGCGTTTTTAAAACGTTGGACCCCCTGTATGTGTCTGGACCTAGCTTGAGACCAGATACATCCAGGCGGTCCCCACCTGAATGTATTTGGTCTCATGCATAGTCCTGATACATCCAGGGGGTCCGACGTTTTAAAAACGCCGGCCCCTCAGGAGGAGCAAAATTTAGACGAGTTTTCGGCCAATTCAATTTCAATGGTAGTTCATGGTGCAAGTTGTGCACAAATGCGTTCCCATTTAGAAAACGGCATGAAACAATCGAACACAAATTCCTACAGTGCCCACGTGCACTCTGGTTTTGGAGATGGTGGGATAGAATCTGGGATCAACTAGGGACAAAGACCCCGTGGCCCTGGGACTGGAAGGCCTTGCTGTGTGAAGCCTGGCCCAAGAGTCAGATAGACCAACTCAACGAATTTACTGGTAACATGTTCAAGTTGGGACGAAGGGCGGTGCTTTGGGCACTCTGGAGATGACGCTACACATTTGAGGTGGAGGGGGCGAGACGAGGACCCGAATTCACCGAAACTGTACAACAGCAGATCAAAACAGAAACAACCACAAAATGGGAAGGCGTCAAAGCACAGATCTGATTCCTGGGCATGCAAAAGGACATTAAACAAAAAAAATCAGGATTTTAGCTCAAGTTGGCTTGGGGGAACAGACAAAGGGAGGTTAGGAATGGTGAATGGAAAGGGGAACAAAAGGAATCAAGGGAGGGCCAAGGGAGAATGAAGATTGTAAGGAACTACCAACTGATATTCCATGAATGGGCCAAAATTGACACGGCTATCCCATTGAAACCCCTTTATGAATTCCCCGATCTCTTCCCCCATCAAACTGTCTAGTAGGAATGCAGTGGTACGTGAAGGATAGATGAACTCAAGAGAGAGAAAAGACGGTTTTCACAGGGGGCTAGAGTCCAGGGTTTATCCCCAGGCTATGTCACGACCCACTTCCCGACCCTGTGCCATCTTTCGTACCCTTTCGTTTGATCATACCAACCCCAGGAAAGCCCCGTTTTGATTTCTTGCTTTCGGGTACCGCATTTCCTTTTTTCTTAGCTTTGTTTCGACTGCTGGGTTCTGTTTTTTCTTTTTTGTAAAAGTTAGGAAATACATGGGAATTTACGTGCGCACTAGCGAGCGCACTGGGAATTGGGCTTAGCAGTTGGGAATCCTGGGATAAGCGGAACTTCGACGTGTCTTTTTTAATGTGTGAATGTTCTAGGGCGCGTCGGGGAAACTCTCAGAATTTTGCGTGAATACGAATAGGCGTAGGATTTTCTTTTCCCGCATCGCTTTTTCGCGCGCGGATATGGTGATTTCAATTTTGAATTAGGATAGGAGCCAGCTGCAACTGTTTCGGTGCCTTTTTCTCTTTTTTGTTGACGGCGCCAGCTTCCTTCTCTCCGTCCCCCGCATCGTCTCCTCCCGCGCCTCGTTTTCCTTCCCCCTCYTTTTTCTCTCTTCCCGTTACTGTTTTTCCTTCTCCCTCTCTCCCCCTCCCGCCTTGCTTTCGTGCGCCCATTTCGCTTTCTTGATCGTCTGAATCTTCGACCCGTCTTGCGCCACCTCTCGGACCTTTTCTCTTCTCACCCTCAGAGTCTGGCATACGACGCCCAGTCGATCCCCCGATAACTCCCGGTCGCCAATTAGGTGCGTGGATCAATAGGACCTTCCTATCGGGCGACGAATCTGATTGGTTGAACCTTGAGATCCGAGGGATCAACATGGCGTTCGTAGAGCACTCTTCTCAAAGTCTTCTCCTCCTGCTTCTCCTCTTACACCTCAGCTTTCATGTCGCCTTCTCCCCCTTCTATCTCCCCTGTTGCAACTAAAAAACCCGCAAGCACCTCCGCAAATCTTTCTTACGTTCTCAATTCCTAAGCTAGCTTCCGGGAAGCAGTGGCTAGGCAGAGTGTGTTGATGCGAGTCGGAAAGTCCTGTCGGGCTGACGATAGGCTGTCCGGTTGCGCGCTGGATCGCCACGACGGACTGTGGGATTTGGGCGAACCGCATGGAGTTTACGACAGCGGGGTGACGATCGCAACGGTGGGAGTTAGCACGGGGTGGCCGGGATCGTCGGTGCGGGTATGAGGATAGATGATTGGAGTTGAGTGAGTGATTGGCCCGGGGCCATATTGGAATTAACGGCGAATGCACCTTTGTTGTTGTGGATCTTTATCTTTGGCATGAGTGCATGGTGGTCATGTCGAATGTCTCAGATCTGGTCATCACCTATCTCGACTCACTCTCTCTCTCTCTCTCYCCCCCCCTCTCTCTTTTCTCTACTTTTGAATAATGATGTATCTCGAATGATTGTCTCTCGCGTTCTCTCMTGAGTAGGAACAAATCGGTGCGTTTCCCTTCCGTAAAAKAACTTCTTCTGGAACTCTTCTATTAGTTTCTTGGGTCATCCTCCTRCGCAAGGACCCTGTCCTCTTGTCTTGTGAACGGTAAATGCGTGTGTACTTAGTAAGGCGATCCATCTTTTCCTGTGCATATCTCATGTTCGCACCTTCCACGGTGAATGTATGTATGGAATGTGTGACTCTTTTGTTGATTAGACGATTGTCGTCAGGATTATTGTTCGAGAATGCAAAAGTGTTTAGATCTGTAGCCCTGTTTGCACCACGCCAGCCATCACGACATCAACAGCCGAGCCACGAGGCGGCCCTGAGAAACAAGGCGCCCAGGGACCAACGTTGTGTTGGACTAATCGGACCCGTAGCCATATGCCTGATCAAGCTGATCTGTGTTTGCTCTCTCTCTTGTGTCAAAAAGATTGATTGGGGGACGCGCGAATCGCTTTTGTTCTTAATGACGTCTCAAGATATTTTGTGAGTGATTGACATGTGGACTAACAAGTACCCTTCGATTGGGCGCCAGCCTCCTGTATCTCCCATCCCAACTCGGCCCTTTCCTTACAGTGAGGAAAGGACACGTGTATGCGAGTGGGACGTACGAGAAGCTGTCGCACAAATCGGCGGACAGTATTACTTCCCTCCCGAAAATCGTTGCTCTTGATTCGTAGATGCGGGCTTTGTCATTATCGATACACACTTCCCACCCTACTTGATATTGCTCCCCTTTAACGAGTTGATCGTCATTCCGTGGACGGCAGTGGTGCCTCATTGGCCTCGAACCCTGTGCACTGAGTGCCAGCGTTTCGATCACTACGAATCGAAAGGCTTTCACTATCGGATACGGAGTGAAGACGAGCACAAGGAAAGAGCCACGCGGCTGAGACCGTCCACGTCGGACTCGGAACTAACCGACGAGCGGCGACGAGATTTGATACGGAAAGGAGAAACGCGAAGTGTGCCAAAGCCTTTCCGTTCTAAACGACGGGCCGTAGCTCGGTGGGAAGCGCGACAATATTTTTTGGATTGAATTCGGATTTTTCCCTCCTCCCGCCTTGTCCGCGCGTGTTCCGCGACGCGCGAAAAACGATCGACTTGCTTCATCGGACCAACACGGGGGATTTCAGTTTCGTTTGTGTCCCCATACTCAATTTCCGAAAATCCTTGATACACCCCATCTTGCTGTTTTTCTGGGCCTCTTTTCCGCACAGCTAACACTCCGAACGAAAGACGGGACAGGGCGTGAGGTTGGTATCGGAGCCGACACATGTCGGTTCTGATGATAGTAAGCCGAACTGGCGAGAGGTAGGAGAGACCCTCCACTAGCTCGTCGAGATCGCCCAGTGACCAGGTCTCAGTCTGGAGCGGCTGCGCCCGCAACAATGGTAGACGGTACTAGGGTGATCGTTAGCATCCCTGCCCCCTTCCCCTTCTTTCCTTACCATACCCATCCCGAAGTTTGGCTGGAAGCTGTCGAAGCTCAAAACTACAGTGCAGCCGATTTCCCCTGAGTTCTGACATTGCTACTTCGTAATACGTTGCATGACTGGTTTAGAAAACATACGTGGGTAGATTGGGAAACTTTCAAGCGAGCTTTCTTGGCTCGATTTGATACGGTTAGTGAAGATGCCGCTTAGTACGTACTCAAAAATCGACCCCAAGGACCAGGGGAACTGTTACCCGATTTAATTGATCGGTTTCAAACCACAATGGATAAATCCGGGCGAGATGAGAATTCCGCTCGAGATTTGTTTATTGATCACCTTCGAAGTCCGACCTTGAAAGGGAAACTACAGAAAAAGGTTCCGCCGAAAATAACCCAGTTATCGGATATCATCACCAAAGCATTGGAATTAGACTTGGCTGATACAAAGAAATATATCAACCAGGGAGACGAGGATATTACAGATACCATACGGGATGTAACGGCAAAAAGTCGATCATGGCTACAGGCGTTCGAACAGTTTTACCCCCGCCCTGATCATGACCTTCCCGGCGGAATCGTTTCCGATATCCCGACTGCCTCTCCTCCCTCCCCCCGGTGAATCAGTCAATCGCAGCCATTAGAAGCGGAACTTCATCTGAACCCCCCTCGCCGGCCATAACCAATCTACACCTTGCCCAGATGATCCATACGGCCACCACCAAGCAGTCCGAATGGATGAGCAACTTGATCCAAATGCTGGCCGCTCATATGGAACGGATGGAACAGATAGTGAGCAGGCTCGTTAAGCCTAACCCTGCTCCTGCTCGACCTGCCCCTGCATCGCTTCCGCTCTTACCTGCTCCGCCTGCTCCAGGATTTGCACGTCAGTTTCCCCATGTGGCTAATCCAACAGGAAAGATCGAGTGTTTTAACTGCAAACAGCCTGGGCATTTCGCCTGGGACTGTCCGCAGCCGAAACGTAATCAGCCTCCCCCTGCCGCGGCCCCCGTTGTCCTTAACCAAGGACGAGTGGCTGCTTTGATGGATATGGATCAAGGAAGAGAACTCGTGGCGTGAGCCACAGAGCAACCCTCCCCTTCGATGGCAACTGCATCGATATTGGGAGCTTCTTCCCCCGACGCTGCTGACATGGTCGATCCTCTCGAGTATCTCCATCTCGCAGGCATGATCGGAGCAAATCCGATCAGTCCCAGATGATCTCGAATGGGTCGATCGCGAATCCAATCCAGGACCGCAGTTTCAAACAGGAGATATTGATGTACTGAAAACGCTCAAGCAGTTAGACATCCGCGTTCCTATCCCCGTAGGGCATCTGCTCACCATATCTGAAGCAGCGAACGATAAACTTTTGCAACACTGCCAAAAAAATCAAAAGCGTTTCACCTATCAACGCATACAATGGATGTTGAAGAAGAAGGAAGAAAGTGAGGAAGTGGTATCCCCTGAGTCAGACACTAAAGAACCTGAAGCCGCACGCATAGCCGCCATCTCTTTAGCAGAAAAAGATCACTTCGTACGAGCTCGGCCAGTACTATGGAAAAGTGCGGAATGTGACTGTGAATTTTTGGGTAAGCCGTTTAATGCCCTTATCGACACAGCGTCTTCTGCAGTGACCATATCCTTGGAGACTGTTAAAAAGACAGGACGACTTGGATTCATTCTTCCTCAATCTGGCAACGACAACTTTGTCTTTGTCGACGAGAAAGCAATGAACATTGTAGGCATTATCGAGAACGTGGCTGTAAAGGTCGGGCGAGTACACGTCCTTGTTAACGCACTCGTAATAGATGTACGTTCCTACTGTGTGTTGTTGGGATTACCTTGGGCAATGGCGGTGGGCGCTCGTCTGCATTTCGATTCGAAACAATTGGTGCTCACACAAACTGGGGGAAAGCCTCAAATTGTTCCCTTGCGGGTTTCACCCGAACGATAAAACGGGTTCCTAACTCGCCCCAAATAGGGATGATCCGAGGCATTGATCCGGAAAAGTGCTCCCCCTCGCGTCTCGGGGATGGAATAAGGGAACAAGAATACGAAGAAGAGATGCCTAGTGAAGAGGAATGGAAGCATCTGGTTGAACTTTTCGAACATGAAACCCCTGAAGAATTTCGAGTGTGCCCCGACACCGCTCGAAGCTTCCACGTGGAATCCGAAGATAGTACATTCACGCCTCTAACAACCCAGGTCAGTCCTTCAGTCCTCCTCGGGGAACCCATATTACAAGTTTCCGATCTGGCTGATGATTTGGAACCCCCTCACACCTTGTACGAGGGAGCTCTCTCCTTACGAACGCGTTATCAGCAAACGGAACAGTATTTGGACGTTTCCGTTTTTCCACCCCGATCATTACTAACGACAGAAGCCACCATCGCCTGGATTAAACGAGAAGCGGAAGCACCGGTAAGTGACGTGCCGAATCTAATGCAAGAAATGACGGATCTAACAGGGCTAACTGTGGAACCGACTTCGGTTGGTTCAGAGACTGGCGCTGAAACTTAAGAAACGGAGATGATCAGCCCCGCTGAGTCCCAGATGATAGCAACTTTCTTTTCTGTTCGCACCAGTAATTCCGTTTTCTCTAGTGTCCATGAGCGGCGGGAACGGCCGGTTGATTGGATCGATATGCCCCTTAAGATGTCCGAGGAATCAACGATCCCTATTCCGAGTCACGTTCCCGCAGAATTTCGGAAGTCATTAGTCTGTGTATTGGATGGTTACGCAGAAGTACTGAGCATGCATGGCAATGATATCGGTTTAACTAATCTAATTGAACATGCCATTCTCACGGGAGATCATCCGCCCATTAGTTGCGCTCCCTATCGATACTCGTTAGCTCAACGAGCGGCCGCCTTTCAGCGGATTAAGGATTTCTAAGCTAATGGATGGATCGAACCCGCTGTAGGACCACGGTCTTTTCCTGTAGTGATAGTACCCAAGAAGGCTGGGGGGATTCACATTTGCATTGATTATCGGAAGCTGAATGATATCACGATTAAAGATGTGTACCACCTCCCCCGGATTGATGAATTATTGGATGCGATTGAGAGTGCTCGATTTTTCAGCAAGTTTGATGTTCGTCATGGGTTCCATCACCTTCTTGTCTGAAAGGAAGATCGATCGAAGACAGCGTTTGTGCTTTTTGAAGGCACGTGACAATGGATTCGATGTCCGATGGGTATCTTCAATGCCTCTGCAACTTTTTAGCGGGCCATGAACATGGCTTTTCTGAATTTCGTACGCAAGACTTGTTTGGCACAGAGCATCATCAACTACTGCGTGATTGTGTACATGGATGGCATCCTAGTGTATTCGAGTTCCTACGAAGGACACGTGCAACACATCGAACAGGCACTGCATGCGTTACGAAATGCAAGTTTCAAGGTGGCGCTTGAGAAGTGTTAGTTTTTCCTCACGACCATCTTTTTCCTGGGGCACGTGGTGACAGACAAGGGACTCCAACCGGAACCGCAGAAGGTGGCAGCTGTCAGGGACACACCATTGCGTACCACTATCACGCAAGTTCGCGCCTTTCAGGGCCTAGCCTCGTATTACCGAAGATTTATCAAGGGCTTCGCGGCGATAGCGGGACCCCTCACAAATCTCCTGCGCAAGGATCAACCGTTGATCTGGACGCCGGAGTGCGATCAAGCGTTTTCCAAACTCAAGGCTGGTCTCATTTTGGCTTCGGTCCTTATAAGACCGGATCCTGAAAAACCTGTTGTTCCTATCACCGACTGGCAGCCAGAGGCGATTTCGGCGATCCTTGCCCAGGTGGGACCAAACGGACTCGAGAATATGGTGGAGTATGCGTCCAAATTAGTACCTGCCTGCAAGCGCAACTACGCTGCTCCGACGGGAGAATGCTATGCGGCTCTCTGGGGAATCAGTCACTTTCGTGCTTACCTGTATGGGCGAAAGTTCACCCTGGTGACTGATCATGAGCCCCTTGTTGGCTCTGAAGAAGTCGAAGGACTACTCGGGCATGATTGGGCGATGGGCAACGGTGCTGCAGAGCATGGACTTTGACATCCGTCATCGGAAGCACGAGAGACATGGGAATGCGGATGGATTGACACGACTGCACCGGCCTAAGAAAGTTCCAAGGAATGAGGAGGTGATTCCGTGGAACGAACCCGAGCAGAAGATTGGACCTCGGTATGGCCAAGTGGAGATTTTGTCGAAGCAGTAAGGAACGCAAGGACTAATTTGCCTGCTATACTCTCTCCACAATTCAGTCCTGTCTCTCCCCTTCTGCCATCATGACTACCCCACCTGCCTCCACAACCTCTTCTTCTACTACTAATTCTACCTCTCTTACTTCCTCGACTTTCTTTGCCACCCTCCCCGATAAATTCTGTTATTTTTGTACATGCATTGCACGGGTTTATGGGGTCGACTGTCATCCCTTCGAAACTGGGTTTGTCAATTGGGTAAAATGTGCCACATGTGTCAATCGTGCGTACGATATCGGACGAGTAGCAAGGAATGGAGGTGTCCCCTGTGTAGAACGTATAAACTCCCCACGGAGGTTCGATTCGAGGCCGCCCGTACGGACGGTCCCGAATACGACGAAAAATACCGACGAGCGGAAGTCTGGATGGATAAAATTTTATTGGCGAAATTAGCAGGATTATCATTGGGCCACCTCACCAAACACGACAGACGTAGGGCGACCGAGAGATCTCGGGACTATCGATGGATCAACAACGTAAAACTGATGGATCGGGTTTGTAGCTGACAGTTCCCCATCCCTTCCAGAGGTATGATTGGATCCGATCTGCTCACGAGAAACAGACCGCTCATTTCGCGATATGTGTCACGGAGGTAACTGTAGACCAGAACCGATGTACGAGATGACGTCAAGTACATTGTCGCTAACTGTCTGGTCTGTGCCGCTGATCGCGCCCCTTTACGGGGACCAAACACGATCGTACCAACAGAAGTAGAGCGCCCTTTTCAGCGAGTCAGTATGGACACGACAGATATTGACGTGCCCCCTGGCCCAAACCGCTGTGAACATTCTATTTTATTAGTATTAATTGACCACTTTTCCAAGTATATCGAAGTCTATCCCTGTAAGACCCGAAAGGCCGCAGAAATAGCCACGTACATCGAACGGTTCTTCTATACCCGTCTAGATACGGAAGAAATTCTAACCGACAATGGATCTGAATTTAAAGGTGAGGTAGAAGAACTACTTGCGCGAAGGGGCGCTATGCTCCGACATACGGCGCCCTACGTATCTCAGTCGAACGGGTTGGCCGAGAATGCCAACCGTATGATTAAAACCGCCCTTTGCAGGAACTTAGCAGCACACGACACACGTCCTTGGCCCGAGATCGTATATCAGATCGTCGGCATCCACCGGGCCACTCCCCTTGAGTCCACGGGGTTCACCCCCTTTCAGCTTCGAACTAATAGCCTCCCCTGTGCCGATTGCCGGGGTAACTCAGAAACTGCCGAAGCAAGGGGTAGAGACACGCGTGCAGCCCTCAAGGCCAAGGCCAAAAGGTACACCGATTTGATGGAATGGGTCGTTCCGAAGTTAGCCCGAAAAAGGCAAAGGATGACCAAGCTGGCCCACGGTAGACAAGTCCGCAGCTACGAGGCCCGGAATGGAAATGCTGGGCCCCAATACCAGTATAAATTAGGGGACCTAGTGCAGGTACGTAAATGTGCACGCGACCGGAAACTCACTCCCAAGTTCTCTGTCTGTTTCCAAGCTCTCGAACTCGGACCCAACGGCGCTAACACGGTGCGCATCGCTCCTGAAGCTAGCGCCAACAATAGCTTCGTCCCCATCGTTAGACATATCTCCTACCTCCGTTGCCTTCCTCCTTCCGATCTTCCTCCCTCTTCTTCTTCGGAAAGCGAGGAAAAAGACGACGATCTAACCCTCTCTCCTCTTTCTTCCTCTTGTCCCTCGTCCTCCTCTCCGACCTCGCCATGAGTTTTATCACAGAGCGGGTTCTTGACTTACAGTTGCGGCAGCCACGAGGCCATATCTCAGAGATTCGGCAAGTTTGTCACCCTCGGCTCAACACGGATCTTCGCCGTTTGATGCGATTCTTCTGCGATGAAGGTATCTGTATTGCCGCCGCATTTCGGATAGAAGGAAGCCCTCACACGATAGTGTTCGCGGAGGTTATTGCCGCTCATCGGCGAGCGGGTCCCAGAACAAGCCACGTCACCACAGTGGCGGGATTCACTGTCGACATCAGCAAGGTCAATCCGCTGTGGCATACCACGATCTTGGCTTCGCTGCGCGAGTGGACGGAGCAAGTCTCCAACGTGTGGCAGCACGTCCTCGCGTGGGAGGGATATAACATCATTCCGATCTCTGCATCGGATCTTGACGGCATTCGCCGATCGCCGCGCGAGCGGCTAGTTGCGATCCCAACCCTTGTCCTCTTCCCCCGTCCCCAATGGACCACGCCAACTTTCTTGCCCCTCTCTCTATCTTTGGCCTTCGCTCTTTCTTCCCCACCTTCTGGCAATCCTATCTTCACCCTTCTCTCTCCTTCTCGTTCGAGCCTCTTTTGGTCCCTTTTATCAACCCTGGACATTGGCGGTTGTGGCGCGAAATTTTTGGGGAGCTGTCCTTCTGCTTGGCCCGAGTACAAGTGAAGTGGACGGGCACTATCGAGCACCCCACGTGGATCGAGAACCCGGAGCTGCTGATCATACAGGGTTGGAGGACTAACGCGGAAGGAGATCTTATTGGATTTCTCTTTGGATTGGTATAACCGGGTCGCCGTCAGTTGATTGCACAAGAGCTCATCGCACCGATTGTGTAATTGGCGGACGATCTCTCGCCCGACATCTACTTTCAGAGTGACAACAGTCCTGCTCCGTACATTTTCGAGCTATCCTTGGATCCGTACCTTCAGTGGACTTCGTGCTTGGAGGAACCTAGGGAAGAGGATACACTACCATCGCAGCAGGAGTATCTGAAGCCGTACGAGATCCCTTACGCCTTCTACCCGAGGGCAGAAGAAGTGGTGATCGACGACGACGACGAAGAAGAAGAATGCGACGACGAGGAAACATTGGAGGAGGGAAGCTATAGTGAACATAGCGAGGGCGAGATGAGTGAGGAGGAAGAGGAAGAAGAAGGAGCCGGGTCCGAGCGGGAAGCCCCGCCGGAGGAAGTGACTCGTACGGGATCGGAGGCGGAAGATCAGGAAGTGGCGAGAAAACGCGAAGAAATTGCCTCCGGAAAGCGCCAGCTGGAGTTCGCCAGCGAAGCTAGCCTGCGCCTCGGTAACGATCCGACCCGGGGTCCTGAGCCGCCGAAGCCCGAAGATGGCGACCCTGCAGCTGCCACCTCAAGTACCTCGCGACGTAGACAGCGCCGATCCCCCTCCTCCTCCAGCCCCACCCGTCCCCCAGTTCGCCCACATACCGATGCGGGCGATAGGCCTTCGTCCTCGGACGCTGTCCCGCTGACCCCTTGATTTCCTCACCCTCAAGCAGATCCGTACCCCCGTCACCTTCCCTTCCCATCCTTTCCATACCCATCTCTTCCACGACTTCTACTCTACCTGTCTACTCGCTACCGCCCACCCCCACGCCTCCCTTCGATTCGCTGCTCCCACGTTCTGCTGGCATCTCCTGCTATTCAGCGGTGCATGGGAGCAATCCAACGTGGTAGAGGTCTACTGCGTTGCCACGGGGCCAATCCCCGGCTGTCGGCACTTCGAGATTTTTCGAGCGACACTTTTCCGAACCCTCTCCTCCTTCTATCGCGACTACCTCGCCTCCCTCCCCCGCAGTGGCGATCATTTCCCCCGCTTCCACCAGATCATCCGATATGAGGAGCTCCCGGTGATGATGGAAGGGATGAATCGCTTCCTACCCCCACTCCCTCCCCGTCATCCCCGCGAGATCCCCGGTATGTACCGCCTCTACTATCTTATTCCAACTAGGAGGTGGTAGATCCCATTCACTTGAACCCCCCC
>BFEA01000082.1:1658468-1676904 GCA_003427395.1 Chara braunii
CACACACCGCCGTCCCTCTGCGTGTGTGAGCTCGCTTTCTGCGCCAAGTCCGTGTACCCTCTCTGCATTCCCGGCGCCAGATTACTGATGTGTTATCTTTTCTCTCCTACTGGTAGCAGCTGCTGGAATCGACTGTTACATTTTTCTTGCATCGCTTACGACGGTATAATTAATCCCTCCCTCCCTTCCCCTCTCCCCTTCCCGCTCCCTCCCCTCCTCCTCTCTCTCTCTCTCTCTCTCTCTCTCTCTCTCTCTCTCTCTCTCTCTCTCTCTCTCTCTCTGTGTGTGTGTACACACCGCCTTCGTTCTGCGTGACCGTGTCGCGTGTGTGAGATTGCTTTCTTGTTTCCCCAGCGCTTTGGGTCGGACATCTTCTCCCTCTGTGGTCACTTGCCGCTTCGGCTGCCGATTCCTTGTCATAGACCAGAAAAGGCCAATTAGTTGGAGGAAGTAGTCGCTGAGCATCCGCAACACAGGAATCGCCCGGACAGAATTCATAACTTTGCTATTCGGATCTGCTCCGGATCTATCCGATAGGACTTTCCACTCCTATCGGAGTCCCCTCGCCACACGCGTCCTTTTTCTTTTTGCTTTTCTTGTTCTTTCTCTTTCTCACTAATTTTTCTTTTTCTTTTTCTTTTTCTTTTTCTTTTTCTTTTTCTTTTTCTCTTTTGAATTTCCCTCACTCCTAACAGCTACGGCCTGGATAGCCTAGAGACACGTCACCAGGGCACGTCCATCGCCCTCTCACCTCTCTGTGTTGCCACTCTCTCTCCAAGCAGTTGGCTCAGACGTCCTCGGAGGTCCACGTGTCTCTTTCTCGATTGTCCGAATTCTGTACGTCTTCGACTCTGCGATCGTGAATCGTTGTCATCTTCAACACCGACCTTCCAAGCCTCTTACAAGGAAGTCATTCTCTTTGCGTATGGAGGCCGATGGCGATGCTCACCGTGATAATGGTAATGATGATGATGATGATGATGATTATAAGTATGCCAATGCGGGTGCTAGCGGCAGTAGGAGCAGCTGGGAGCTCGACAGCGCAGACAGGAGGGGAGYCCGTTACGGGAACGGAGAGTGGATATCATGACATTGGCGACAGGCGGGGAGAGAGAATGCTTGAGGCAGGCCCGTCGGAGGGAGGCCCATCGCCTGCTTTCGACATCACAAGCACGACTCTTCTTCAAGATTTCCGCGTGGTTTTGACCCCTACTGACTCTGCATGTTCGCCATCCGGTACAAATTCGTGTCTTTCATGGGTCAGGAGCGTGGTATTCACCTCCCAGAGGGGTATGCTCTTCTATTTGCGCGAAGATAGATCGCTGAACACTTCTGATCATGATGAGAGTGCTCGCAGAGATTCGGCGAAGTCTGTGCGCAAGGGTGATTTGCGAGGTATTGCCAGCTCTGGGGACGCAGAAGGCAACTCCTCCCTGCTGACTCTTTCGTGGACGTCTGAAAAGCGGAACGGCACTGCGGCGAGTGCTGCTGCTTGGAGCGTGGGGACAGTGGGGAGAGAAGACGGACTTGTTTACTCCACGGGGTTCGATCTGTCGCGGAACGAGCGAAATCTCGTGATGCCTACTCGTTGGGGTCTGGCATTCATCAACACCACGGATGGTTCCGGAACTACCTATCCCTATCTGATCCCCGACTTCCAGTGTAGATTCGCTGCATTCAATCCTAACCGCACGATTCTGTACGTGGCCAGAAATCAATGCCTTGAGTTCTCCGTCATGGATGGCGAGTCGCCTGAAAGCTTTGTCAACGATTTCAGAACAAGAGCATGCCGTGATGGCAGCTATCTCTCCTTCGGCTATCGAAGCTTTCTCCAAGATGGGAGCTACCTATACGCTAGGGATGACATGTACCATGAGATTATAGGTTTTAACCTGATTAATGGATCCGTGGACTCGGTAATTGGGACATACGAGGCGGGGCAGCATAACTCGCTCTATGTCGGTGCCAATACCTGGGAGGCGAATCTTGCGCTGACCCAAGATGGCTGTAGCCTATTCTTCGCCGCGGATTGGGCCACAAATATCCGGCGGGTGACTTTCGATAAACCCGGAGGCAAAGTGCTTATGATGGAGACGGTGGCAAGATGCGTCCTCCCAGGAGGGTGCGTTATCGGGACCGTTGCTTTAGATAACGATGACAGCCATTTGTACGTCTCGATCCAGACGGGGCAGCTGTTCGAATTTCCAATCAACAAGCAGGCTCTTGGGCAATGCAGCGGTGCATTTCCGACACCAGCAGCAGTGCTGACAGCCAGTACCTCAGCCTATAATTCATCGTCATCGCCATCGCCGTCAGAACCCTCGACAGAATCATCATCATCGCCATCGCCAGCGCTATCAACGGAATCCGCTCCATCGCCATCGTCGTCAGAACCTTCGACAGAATCATCATCATCATCATCATCATCATCATCATCATCATCATCATCATTATCATCATCATCATCAGCGTCCGCATCATCATCATCGTCATCATCGCCAGAGCAATCAACTGATGCCTCTCCAGCAACGGCATCATCCTCTTCGCCGGGACACAATGGCGGTGATACACGTGTCAGCAGTAGCTTGGCTGACAGGTCTCAACGGTCTCCGCCGGCAACGGCCCAGACTGCACCTAGGAGAGGTGTCAGCGCCGGGGTGGTGGTTGGCGTCGTTGTGGCAGTTGGTGTGATCTGCTTAGCTGTAGGTGGCGCTTTCGTTCACCTTATTTATCGATCTAGAAAACCATCTGATGGTAGCACTGTACGGTCTTCTGCTCCAAAACGCCCGGTAGCATCGCCTTCTTCTGCTGTCGAACTCCCGGTAGAACTCTCTAAGAACTCTGCTCTTGAGCTCCCGATAAAGTTGTAGCCCCCTTCCATTTCTTGTTTTGCCCCCTCTGCACGGGTGCAATCTTGGAGTTTCAGCACCCTGCCGCCCCATGGTTGATTAACCCTCAGCACAGTTTCTTGTCTGCTCGTTTGCTGCCGGGGGGCGTCTTCATCTGTTGCCGGACAGGGACAGCTGTAGCTCACTGTTTACCTGGGGCCGATACGAGTTCAAACCCTGTGGCTTACCTGCCTTGTTCTCCTATCTTTTCCTTCTCAGCGGATAAACCCTGTGGCTTACCTGCCTTGTTCTTTTCTCTTTTTTTTTTTCTTTTTTTTTTTTTTAATTTGGACCATTTCTCGATTTATGCGTGTCATCCTTGCGCAGGGGCCATGCTCATCTTCTCTGTATCATTCCAATTTTAACGGATGTCCCGAAGGACTTCTTTTCTCTTTTCCTTCTCAGCGGACAGCCCTTAACATTTTTGAATCATAGCAGGACTTCAACTCGTACTTCTTGTTTTTTTTTTTTTTTTTTTTTCAGTCATCTTCCTGCTGAGTCGTTTCCATGACGTTGCCCGCTGTCTGTCCGATTTACAGGTCTCTAGAGTTGGCGGCGACGGGCGTACTCATTCACTACTTGGGTATTGCGTATATTGCTAAACGTGTCGGTGCCGTTTCGTGCTCGTAGCACTGCGGTAGACGGTAGAAACAACCTACACTCCCTATCTTCGCTCAAAGACCACAAGGACACCGTCAGACAAGCTACAGTCTTCACCCGAATAAAACTCCCGGTCATTATAACTGCATTTGGCCCAACTTTCAGTCCAGATGCGGCGATAATGACCGGGCATTCTATTCGGGTGAAGACGGTGGTAAGATCCGATTTGATTTCTAGTAGATCCAGAACACCCGGCCCGGACCATATCTTCACTGGCTATGTGCTTTATGGAGGGGAAAGAAAGGTACAAGTGGCGTTTTTGCTTTGGATGGATGCCTGAGTGGCTGAAGGTATCAGTCCTGAAAACTGACATATGACAAAATAATAAAATATAGAGGGTTGGAATCTCTCTCCCATAGCAACTACGGTAGTGAGGGAGAATGGCCGGGTCTTAACACTGAGACTACCATAGCCCGGACGAATTAGAGTGTAATGACAGTATGACAGCAAGATTCGATTGCAAAAGTGGAAGTGTGAATATAAGGTTATATACCCTTTCGTACATTAGCTTTTTCATAATTTCTTTCTCCAATGGACACTGTGACCTCATTCGCTTGCTCTCTGTATAGTCTATACTCACGCCGACGACGGAATGATAATTTCTCCACGGTCTCATCGGCAGAGAAGGGTGCATGCTAGGTGAAAGGATGGTGGAATTAATTTCAAATTGAATTCATTTGTCCATAATAGGGATTGAATTATGAAACTTAGCAGCTGATCCCTATCATGTGATGGTTGCATCGAGGACTGATTGCCATTGATTGGACCATTCTTTGCTCCGTTTCCGCTTCTAAATTTAAATTATTTAATCGGACCCGTTCAAATCTGATTAGACCGTTGAGCGTTGCTCCTGTAATGCGTATGATCATACTCCTTGTGTGCAGAAAGGAGGGCCTCAAATCCCTATAATATGGGGAAGGAAAGAAATTTGGATTTTTTCTTGGGTACTTCGAAATTTCAGAAACTATTCTGTTTACCGTCAATTCCCCAGTGACACGTTGCGTGGTGGATTTTGATGGGGTTGGTTGTACGGTGGCAAACGGGAGGTGACTTTGAGTTTTGCGGAGACCTTAGAGTTTTTTAGTTTCTTAGGTTCGGATTGTTTTTTTTATGTCTTGAGAAGCTGTGAGAGTCTGAGAGACAGTTGTTTCGGACTGTACCGCCACCTGGTTTTCCCTGTTTTCCTTCTTTTTTTTTTTTCTTTTTTTTTTTGAAAGGTGGAAATTTCTGTTATGGATCCCTGGTTTCCCTTGTTTTGGAAATTTCTCTCTTTTCTCTGTCGATCAACTAAACTTGATTGCAATAACAGTTAGTTCTTTGTGCTCTTTGAAATGAAGTCTCGCCAGAGTCCTACCTCAGCTAGTATGACACACACCTTATGTACCTTATGGTGTCCGCCCCCCCCATTGGGATGAAGCAAAGACTGCGGATTTTCGTACAAGGGGACTGGAAGGGTGGGGCAGAGATTGGTCCAGATGCCATGGTCTCTGACGCTACCAGCTGACAATAGGCCGGGATGGCCACCTGCTTGTGGGTACAGCCCCGCATGTACATTTGTTGTGGGCGGGAACACAGATGTGGACGCTACAGGGTTCCTGTAATACTATAGTGGTCAGAAAAAGGCACTAGCGTAGCGCCCGCGGTGGGGGCTAATTTCAGCAGAAGAACTGGCAGCCAAGATCAGTTGAAGTACTCACACAGACTCAAATGGATGTATAGAGCACAACACATTCAACATGTACTCCAAGAAGGCTCAAAGTAACTCTAGGTTCATCCGCATCAATGATTGTTTTTTTGTCGTTCCTCTGGGTTACCGCTATTTTAGCGAATAGTGTGTAAATGTATCGTGTGCTCCATTTACAGGTCCGATGATCATGTAGCGGTACCCTTTCGGCCCGACAGTGAGGCCGGACCCGTTTCAGGACACCGGCCTGACCTCAGTCATGTACTTGGTTACTCCGGCCTGGACCAAGCCCGGTATATCCCTCCAGCGTAGGCCTAGGCCAGGTTGGTCATTCATTCATTCAGTTGGTTCATTCCATTCTTGGATGGTTCGTTGGTTCATTGAGTCGGACTGGACCTTGTCTCAGCTGCTGCTTCTCATGTGTGTCCATCTCCTCTCTCTCTCTGTCTCCATCTCCGCATGTGCCCTCCTGCACGTGTGTCACAATCGGTAAGTACAACAATTTATCCCCGTCACCATAAACCAAGAAGGTCAGGCCGACCCAGGCAAGCTACGTGTTGGATTCATTAGTGTAGAGTGCTATTCTGCGGGTTCTGGAATGGTGTGAAAAAGCAAGAGTCTTGGAAAGAAAATTCGTGAAGGAAAAAGGGGAAAATTTATAAAACCTCCCCACAGCGAAACCTTTGTATTCATTTCCCCCCAAACCGGGCAAAATGTGTGGCAGACCCAAAAATGACTTTTCTTGTTATTTTTGCACCTTGGCTGGGCCGATAAAGCCTCTGTGCAAAAATGGCGGGAAAATGTTTTACAGGGKGTAAGTGATGCCAAAAATCATTTTGGGGAAATAATTGGTGAAAAGAGCCCATGCCAAAACCTTTTTGGCTTTTGGTACCTGAAAAAACCTAGGCCAGTATTATGCGCCCAGGGAAAACCTTCCGGGGCTATTTTCATCCCACATCAGGACGGAAGGTTGGTAGGGCCTAGGCAAAACCACCTCAGGTCGGGCCTGAGGTGGGGCACAGGCACAGGCACACACACACACACACACACACACACACACACACACACACACACACACACACATATAGAGAGAGAGAGCCTGCTACCGTCTTCCCCCGAACACAACGCACCCTCATTCTGACTGTATCTGGCCGGAAACATACCTTGTATACTTTCCTTTTCAGGGTGCGTTATGTTCGGGGGAAGACGGTAGTGCCCAAAGAAAAACACAGGGCTCCAGGAGTTCGTTCAAGTACGGGAGCTGGTACATCACGTACCCGTGTCGCTCACCAGAACCGCATGTGGCTGTGCATTTGTCCCGTGAGTCAACCTGCATTTTCTTCATCGCATGTCATGGGTCCCTCGAACCCTCTCCACGGTCCGCGTTCCTCTTTTCATGCGATGCGTACTCCCGTGACTCCACCGATGCCACAAATTTCACACTTTCCATGGGGTGTGGAGTATTCTCGGTGTGCTGCTTCTCCGTTCTCGACAATTCCTAACACCCCCACCATTCCCTATCATCCAGCCCACATGCTCCCCTTGCACTTCCCAGCATACATGTGTCTTGCCATTCCTGGCTCTGCACATGCCTATGGGGGAAACCATGGTGACCCACACTACGTGCATGCTTCGGGTCCACATTTTGCAGGCACAACACCGAACACACCTGCCACTTCTCTCCCGATGGCACATCATGTTCATCGAACGCACGAGATGATGCATGTGGTCAAGCCAACCTCATCACCCCTGTCCATCCCCATCACTTCGTCCTCATCACACGTATCCTTCCCATTCACTTGACCATCTCAATCACGATTCTGTTGTCACTCCACCATCCACACAGTTTGATTACCACAGATCACCTGTTTCATGGGCACCTCTGAGAACGTCCACAACCGTTGCCCCGTCGCGTGGCGAGGCCCTTGCAGATTCTACCCGACAAACGCACGAGTGCGACACAAGCACTCCCATCCATGTGGACGCCTCACTTCCGTTGGGTGACACATCATCACAAGGATTGAGGACCACCATCACAACGCCTTTGGATACGCCGCGTGGAATGTGTGAACGTGTAGAAAGTGCAGCAATCGATATCATTGGCGGCCGCACGCCATGTGCGTCGGACTTGCCATTGGGAGATATCCCAGCGAGCGGTAGCCAGGACTGTGACATTGGACCGCCGGGTGACACGTGCGACGACAAACACGCCGAGATAGCCTCATTGCGCATATATATGACCTTTAGGGATGCGACATTCGTTGGAGGGACATCCAAGCGGCCTCCAGAGCTTTCAGATAGCGGACCGTCATCCCGGTGGACCCCCGCACACGATAGGCGTGGTCGGAAACGGAGACATACAAAAAAGGAACCGGCTTATGATTCCTCTGACCGTGAGGCATTCTCATCAGGCGATGATCTGACCAGTCGTGATGGTGCGATGCGGACTACACCTCCCACACAACAAGCACTCACGGGGGATTTCAAACTGTTGGACGTGGGAGGTCGTTATGAGTCTATGGATGCGTTGCGTGACGCGGTGGTGTTCTACGCTGTGGCATCTGGCTTCGAGTTCTACCTTAAGAGATCGAACAAGACAAGGTACTATGTCATATGTGCTAACCCAGATTGCCCATGGTCATTGGAAGGCAAAGCAGCACATGCTAATGGACACACGGAGATTGTTCGTCTTACTCCGCATCGCCTTGGTTGTAGAAAATCAGTCCAGCCCGGCCTGAAACGCAACAAACACGCGAAGCTGAGGTGGGTGGAGCTTATGGTTGAGAAGAAGTTGCGAGAGGACAGCGGAACGACTTCCACAAAGTTGAAGAAATGGTTTGACAAGGCAGTGAAGACCCATGTTAGCTACAGCAAGTGTTTGCGAGCGAGGACGTATGTGCGTCGGACACTGATTGGGGCTCCGGAGGAGGGGTTCAGCGACTTGCGAAGGTACTGCAGGGTGTTGCATGAAACAAACCCACGGTCCATCATCCACCTTGAGTGCGAGGGCAACGTCTTCGTTCGCATGTTTTTCGCGTTGGCCGCCTCTGTGACTGGGTTTGCACATTGCAGAACTTTGATTGTGCTCGACGGGGCACACATCAGAGGGAAATACGAGGGATGTCTTCTTGGCGCCACTGGTCGAGATGCGAATGACCAATGTTTCCCCCTGGCGTACGCGATTGTGGATGGCGAGAGGAAGACGCATTGGAAGTGGTTTCTCGTCCTCCTAAAGCGCTTGTGCGCTGTAGCGAAGATGGACCACAAAATCGTGACAATAATGTCGGACCGGGACAAAGGGCTCATACCAACGGTCAGTGAGGAGTTTGGGGATGAGCGGCACGCATACTGTGTCCGCCATGTCAGTGGGAACTTCCTGAAGAGCTTGAGGCTGAAAAAGGAACAGGTGGCGATGCTCCTTGAAGCGGCGAGGGCAACTTGCGAGGAGGTTTTCGACTACTACATGCAAAGGATCGTTGGATATTCGAGGCACAATAACATTGTCGACCAAATATTTAAGAAAGCGGACAAAAGGCATTGGGGAGACCCCCATTTCGTCCATCCAAGGTATGGTAAAGTGACATCGTCCGTAGCCGAGTCCATGAACAGTAAGATGTTGGAGGTTCGTGGAAAACTTCCAATAACAATGCTCGAGGGGTACAGGGGAATCGTGCAGACTTGGCATACAGAGAGGGGAGAGAAGGCTGCTGCAGAGAGAGGCAGATTCCCTTCGGCTGTGGAGAAGATCTTGACAGAGACTGTGGAGTTGGCGAGGAAGTATGACGTCTGAAAGGCATCACAAGATTTGTATGAGATCATGTAGACAGACGCGCACAAAGGACATCAATCGTGGCGGGTGGAGTTCCTTGATGGCAAAGTCTTGTGCACATGTCGCTTTCGGGAGGACAGTCACCGTCCATGCACTCATGCTGCAGCAACCATCGCGGAACGGAACGAGGATATAGCGTGGTACGTGGACGCCTTCTACACCACGAGCGCCTTACGAGCATCGTATGAGGGTGTCGTCTTATCGACGTGCTTCGCAAGTACAAGAACGTCCATGGACAGTGAGGAGACCGTTCTCCCTCCTGCGACGAAGCGCCAAAAAGGGCGTCCTCCTAATGGAAGTCGAATCAAGAGTTGTCTTGAGAATAGGAGGGTCAGCCAACCAAGGGCAAACAAGCAGAGGTGTTCGCAATGCAGGCTTAACGACCACAATGTCTGCAAATGCAGGATACCAAGGCCAGCTGATGGAGTGCGTCCTGGCGACGTGGCGGTGTCGGCGAATGCTGTGCCTGCGCGTGACCGTCCAAACCGAATGCTTACTTACGAGCGATTTTGGGACGAGCATGATCATCTAGGAGTCTTTAACTCTCACGCAGTGGAGGGCTTTGAAGTATATGTGACAGAAGCGCATGAGCATGAGGGGTTGTCCGACGAGGACAACGTACATGGAGAGGAACACGACACAGACAAAGGGGTGGGCAAAGACGATGGCGAGGACGGGGATGGCGAGGACGAGAGCGAGGACATGGACGGGAACCAGGATGACAACAATGCGGAGGAGGGGGAAGATGACAAAAACGACGAGGGGGAGAAGGAGCGGATTAAGGACTTGAACGAGGACAGGGATGGCCAAGGCGAGGACAACGACAACAAGGATGGACAGGACGAAAAGGACGAAGAGGGGGATAAGGAAAACATGAAGGACTCGGACGATGACAAGGTCGACAAGGATCAATAGGAGTTTGTGGAGAGAGAAGGAGAGGAGGTGGTTGCCGACACCGACAGCGACGACGACGACGACGAAGAGGAAAGGAGGCCGTGCATGATGAGTTGAAGGACGACAATGAAAAAGGGAAAGATGTGGAGGTGGAGGTCGTGGATCTCAGGGGGGCTGATGACGAGAACGAGGGGATCGAAGTTGAAGACCCGGGAACGACGGAGCAGGAGGCAAGCAAGATGAATCCCGTGAGTCAACCATGACCTCAACGTAAACGAATACCCAACAACCGATATGAAGGTGTTGACATCCTCGATAACTCGGGCAGAAAGGTGCGTGCATGACGTTGAGACTTGCGGCCACATTGGGAATGAACGAGCTAGTAGACGAGGTGTGCGTGTGTGTGCACTGCCACCCTCAACATTGTGACCATGTAGCAAGGTAAATAATGTTGTGCTTGCCCACCTAAAACTCCGTGTGTGTGTTTGTTTGTTTGTTTGTGTGTGTGTGTGTGTGTGTGTGTGTGTGTGTGTGTGTGTGTGTGTGTGTGTGTGTGTTCGTGTGTGAGTTATACATTTGAACAACAACAGCCCCTGTTCCACCCTTATGATTGAAGTCTTTATACCTGAACCGTCCATTACAGACAATGAAGCACTTGTGCAATGGTGTCTCCAATATCCAGAAGGTTGTGGTCAACATTTTCGAGTGTCGACTCTCACTGACCTGCCTCTGTCTGTAACGAATGTGACACCCTGATTTGGTGGCAGTCTACAGCGTTCATGCATGACTGGCCCGAAATTACAGGATCCCGGTGTGGACCAGGCTTATAAGTGCATTGCCTCCCTGTGGGTATGAAGAAGAACCTGGAGCTGAGTACGAAGGTGGATCACGCGCATGACAACTTGACTGACGTGTTTCGTCCACACCGGTTTGTTGCTTTGATGCAGGTTTTTTCCAAGGCGACTTTTGAATGGTGGAGTTCAAGCAGAGGCGACCTAGCATTTCTATGTGTTGAATGTGGCGAAAGAGTTTGTGACAAGACTTGCATGGGAGGATGCTGAAGGACGCAGTGCATGGGCGTGGACGTCTGGGGAATTTTCATAAGTCCACGACTAGGGTCGCTGTCCGCTGTTTTTTTCTAAGTGTCAGAACTGATGGTTGAAGTCCTAATTTCCTTGTGCTCGCAAGTCTATAAAATCCCTGCTCAATGCTGATCCGTATTCTTCTGATGATGATGCTTTCTGATGTTGACGTGATCAAAAGTTTTTTCAAAGGTTGTTTTTATGACTGTTCAAAATTTGAATCATGAGATCTTCGTTTTCCTAGTGGATGAAAAAAATTGATCCCTATTGAGAATTTTATTTTCCCATATTTTAATCTGAAATCGTTTTTTTTTATTCTGAGCGAGATCCCTAATCTGAAATTTGTATTTTTTGAACAGGATTCTAGATCTGCAACTCATATTTCCCAATCAGAAATTTGTAAGCAGAGTGGTTCTTCTCTCATACCTAATCTGAAATTCGTGTCTTTTGTCGCCTACGAGAATAGATCCCTAATGTGAATTCGTATTTTCCTATCAAGACTCGTAATCCTATATTCGTATTCTCTTAGCAAGATCCCTAGTCTGAAATTCGTAAATCAGAGTTTTGCTCTGATGGCAATGAAAGATTATTCAATTTTGAATGTCCTACGTTTTTCCATCTTTGTTCATGATTCCAAACCCCCAGGGTTTTTTTCTGTCCTAAGGCTACCTAATCTGAAATTCGTTTTTATTTATCAGGACTCTTAATCCTAAAATCGTATTTTGGTGTCACTGATTTGACGGATTTCCAAAAAAGTCCTTAAAATCGAATTTCAAGTCGTGATATTGTAGGTCTTGGGCTCATAGGTGCTGATTGAATTATCTCCTTCAGGGTTGTACAAGGTGGGCGGTGTGATCCTCGAGAGGGTAAGGGCGGTGTTGTGGGTTTTGTTTTTCTTTGGGCCAGACTGTTCTGGGTCAGATCAACCATGGCAGTTGGGAGGGAGGACAAGGGGACGTGCTGGTTTCAGCAAGATGAGAGGTTGAGAAGTGTTTCACTTGGAGAAATGGATCTGATAGCCCCGTATGCACCCCTTCACCACACAGTACCACCTTGTACATGGAACCACCCAGAGTGCACCGTCCTATAAGGCCTAATACAAACCAAATTTTTCAACTGCATATGTTTTTTCCAGTAGTGATGGAACACGCCGCAGAGGATTAGCACAAGTTTCTGCAAAGAATATGAATGGCTGGACAACCGAGGGTTTAGGGTTTAAGATTACACTCTCTGTGCGAATATGACCACACTCAACAAACTGTTTCATTGGTGGATTGACTCATCTCAGACATGCTTCATTGTCTGCAATAGAGGCAAAATTGCTATGACTGTGGATCTATAGAATTCAAAAACAGGCTCACACAATTGCTTTGTTCCTGTGCTCATTCTGTGAATCTGGCTAGTAGCAGAACTCATTTCTTTCTTCCTTTGCTCATCTTCAGAATTCTTTGATCCATCACACAATTGCTCACCAGTTCATCACCTAAAACTACTCTTATGCCATGTTGGGTTTAAGATTACACTCTTTGTGCGAATATAACCATAATCAACAAACTGTTTCATTGTTGGATTGCCTCATCTTAAGCATGCTTCATTGTCTGCAATAGAGGTAAAATTGCTATGACTGTGGATCTACAGAATTCTTTGATCCATCACACAATTGCTTTGTTCCTTTGCTCATTATGTGAATCAGGCCACTAGCAGAACACATTTCTTTGTTCCTTTGCTCATCTTCATAATTATTTTATCCATCACACAATTCCTCAGCAGTTCATCACCTAAAACTACTCTTATGCCATGTTGGGCTGTCGCTTGGCCAGGCACACCCGGGCTAGTTGTGCAGAGGGGAGGTCGCCCGACAAAACCCGACGGGTCAAAAAAGAGGCAATCCGAAAGGAAAAAAAAAAAAAAGGACTTCAGACAAGGACTGCACTTGGCCTCTGTAGTCAGAATCCAGTCTTAACTTCGGTTTTGGTGGAGGGTCATCCGGGAGGGGGGGGGGGGGGGGGGGGGGGTCGGGGTTATAAACAATTACCCAATGGGTCAAAAGGGTACATTTGAACCTAGGTTATCCCATTTATTTTTATCTTATAATTAACATGGAATTTCGTGTTGGCCCTCTGCCAACACTCTGTTGTATTGCAATTTTACAAAACTATTTTTTTTTTTTCGGATTTTTTTGACTTTTTTATTTTCTATTTTTTCAAATATTATGCGTTGGGAATCCTGGGATCGTCCGGGACACAACCCGGGCCCTGCCCGCCCCAGGGCGCCTGGAATGGTACCCGACCGACCTTCCCCCAACCGAGCCTGGAGAGGACTGACACAGCTCTTATGGTAAAACTGTCCAGCTACGCAAAAGCCTTACAAACAAACCCTGAGATTTTGCACCGGTGCAGAGCATCACCAGTCCAGAACTGAAATAGGGATTGCAGACCACTACATATCCATGAAAGTGTGTCAAGAACACAACGCAAGAGATACATGAGAATTGGCTTTACCTGTAGTAGCGAGACCATCACCAGGCTGTAATAAAGGTAGAATGCAGCACAAACTGCTCCAAGTGGATCAAGTTGCCACTTGTGTAGCATCATTTGTCCTCTGGGGTACCCTCTGAAAATCCCGTTCAGACTCCTGAACTGAGCCACGAAACAGGTGGCATGGCAAGGCCTCACCCCTGGCAAACGAGCGCCTTACCAACAAAACAGTCTTACCACACCTGTATGTGCATTGTTTGTGCAGAAGGCCCCCACCATCCAAAAATAAATCCCTCCAGCACCTACCGACTTTAGATCATCACTAAGTCAGCAAATGATGGGTACAGGTTTCCCTCGTCAAGCAGTACACAATGACAAGAAGACCAATTTACAATGAGTATCTTGAGTTCAAAAAACCCAGCGCCAAACAGATAACAAGTCTTCTCCAATCGTTTGTCAGCATAGGACCTCGCTCAGCCAGCATTCCCCCTTAGATCACAAGTATGGGGCCAACAGGTACATTGCCTCCCTGCTGAAGGACCCACAAACATTATAGGGTGCTTCTGCATTATCTCTTCACTTATCCCAAAGCATAAGCTGGTGGACCCACAAAGATTTGAGGGTACATTGCCTCCCTTCTGATAAAGGACTTTTTTGGTCTTTACCAAATAACGAAAAAAAAAAAGAAAAAAAAATGACTGTCTTAGGAGCATTCTGCATCCGGTTTCCAGCAACAGTGGCTCCCCAACAATAGATGGAGCAGGCCAATAAACAAAGCCTCAATCCCGGTGGATGGAGCAGCCGAATAGACAAAGCCTCAATCCCGAACGACAGCACCACCTTCCCCCCCCCCAAAACAAAATCAGGGAAAAAAAAAACACAGGACATATAATCATTTTCCTAGTGGATGAAAACGGGACAACACTGCAGTCGCCTGAAAACATTTTCAAATCGCCCCGGTTAATCTCTAGATCGCACAATCCGCTCTGTTCATTTTCGACGGCGCAACAACTTTGTCTTGCTACTATCGGCATCGTTGTCATCGTTTGCAGAAGACCGAGGTAAAGACGATGCGGACAAAGTTTTCAAACTGTCGCTGGAAGTGTTTGTGGTGTCGGGCAGTTGTAGATTGCTCAACGCCTCCTCCAAGCTGTTGTCCGAAGACAAACTATAGGTAGAAACGAACGACGAGTGTGACAACGACGTCTTGTCCTTGAAGGACACTTTCTTGAGTTGCTTAACTTCTGGCGGTTTGTTGTTCGATGAATCATGAAGTGATGTGACTTGTGAAGATTCCTTTGCATGCACGGCACACACGTCTCCACGACCGTGTGTTGTAGCGTTGATTGCAACACGAGCTTCCTTACGCCACCGCATATTATCTCTGCATACTTGTCCAAACTTGTCACGCAACCTCGTGTTACGTGCTCTTTCTTGCTGAACACTCTCCGTCATCACGTTCATCCTTCCTTGAAGATCTTCGACCTCATCCCGTAGTGCGTCTCTTTGCCTCACTATCGTGCTGAACATGGCCCCCACATTCTCTGCCGCAATTTCTACACTGCGGTGCACCCGACGGGCAGATTCTGCAGTAGTCCTATCGTAATCTCTCCCGAAAATTATGTTATGTCTGTTCATTGTGCAATTGCAGTTAAATCGGTTGTCACAACACCGGAACAACACTATCACGCACGCTGAGTTGATGGAGAGGCACCGATTGACACCCTATAAGAAAGCAAGAAAGCGTCCACGCAAAAAGTACAGATAGACACGTACAAACAACGATGTCATGTAAGGGTCGTGTGCTGCCAACCGTGAACAGTCTGCAGAATCGTCTTATGATTACACCATGAGTGATAATCCACCTTAACCACGGTTGTGACTAAGCGTCAACGAATGACCGACAACTGATACCCTAAGACGGGCACCAACCACTGCCCTAAAGGTAGTTGTGATGAAAATCAAAGCAGACATCCCACGTGAATGACAGGTTGAGCGCCGCATGCCCACGGGTCAAGCGCTGCATGCCCACATCCCCGTGTGTCACGAAGACCCACTTGCACGCAGCCAAAAGACAATGAGGTAGATAAAAGGCGGAGGAAAACAAACCTCACAGAAGAAGAAAGCCTATTAAACAGACAAAGCAAGTGATACAACCCACAGATAATCCCTTTACCATCCCACATAACAACGTTTTTTTATTTCTCTTTTTCCTCAGGTTCCTTTATTTTTTTATCTTTTTCCTTGGTTTCTTTTCCTGTATAATTTTTATATTTTTGCTTGGTTTCTTTTCTTATCTGTTTCTTCTAAACTTCATTTGTCACCCCCTCGGCAGATAGGACAAACACTGTGAGGATGACGGGGATGTCCACAGGGATACCCAAGGACGGTTGCGCAAGCGCGTGGCTCAGCTGGACGGCTAGCACGAACCATCCCATAAAAAGAACACATACAGAGGACATCTTGCCCACATGTCAAGAAAACAGCAGGACGTTCGTCACAGCACAACATAATGCAGTTCTGAAAACGTCCTTGGGCACAGAAAGGACAACGTACATCCGAGTGAAAGGGATTCGAAAATAAACCTGTAATGACCCGCCAAAACATAGACTGAGAACACTGCTGATTTCTGGGATTTGCCGCTGGAAGAAGAAGACAAAGTTGACATTTTTAGAGGCCCAGTAGCGGTACGCCAAGCAGAAGAAGACAAAGTTGGCATTTTTAGAGGCCCTGTAGCGGTAGGCTAGAAGTAGGCCGGTACGGCGGTACCAGTCCAAGTAGCCCGGGTCTAGGGCCTGTGCGGACGCTAGCAGAGCCTGCAATGATGTTTCCCTCTGAAAGGGAGGGGGTACCGGTTGCTGGGAGGCCGCTCGGCCTAGGAAGTCACCGCCCAGGAGGCCAGTAGGCCGCTATATCTCCAGGAAGAGCGAAGAGCTCTTCCTCATTTGCGGTGTGCAAGGATTGGCGACGTGCTGTTGGAGCGCTAGCGCTGGACTGACACAGCGCTGCCTGGAGGTGAAGGCAGTTGGGCGCTCAGCCTGGCTATGGCGAGCACCCCAGCTTGAGGAGGAGGAAGAAGGGGGCTGAGGAAGAGAGTGGCAAGGTACATACCTAGCTATGGTGGTCACCATCTTCATCACCTGGAGTGGCGCTGCATCTGGAAGGCCCCGGTTGGGGTAGTGTCACACCAAGGAGGCTCGAGGCAGGGTCAGGTATGGCGGCTGAGTCAGCAGCAGCATAGCTGCTTTGTGTTGTCCTCTGCACAGGAGGAGAGCAGCGACATAGCTGCTTTGCGTTGTTCTTTGCACAGGAGGGCAGAGCCCTAGTAGTCCACCATAGCCTAGGCCTGTGAGAGGAGAGAGAAGAGAGGGAAGCCATGGCTATGGTGGTCCTATGATGATGTCAACAGTAAGAGGGAACTTCGGATATTGATTTTGGTTCATCCATTCATTGTTATTATTATTGTAGAGAGAAGAATAAGATTGGCGAAGTGAAGGAGGAGGAGGAAGGTGGAGAGAGAAGGGGGATTTGTTATTGGTCTTGCTGGTGTACTTCTTCTTCTTCTTCTTGGGTCTCTATCTCTTTGCAAGTGCTTTAATTTCTTTCGCAATTGGGTGACATTGTCTTTCATTGTGAATTTGCACTTTGGAAACTTGAATGACCAAAGCTTTGCAGAAAAAAAGAAGCGGATACTCACTCAACCTCTGTTTCACAACCAGTTTATCTACTCAACTGAAGGTAATCCCTTCCAAAGCCATGGGCTAGGGGCCTTTGGCAATGCTTGGATGGCACGAGGTGTAGGGACAGTGGCTGACATATGGGATCCTGTGTTGGCTGATTGGAACCCTTGCAAACTCTGGCACCTTCACTCTCTAGTCTTCGGCACCAGCGGGACCACTTACAGCAGCTAAAGCAAACAATCCCGGATACTTGGATGAAGGTACTCAGAGCAGGCTTTGTCCCTGCTCAAGGAATGTGGTATAAACATTTGCACAAAGAACAACCACTGCAAATATGGAAAATGGAGACTGGTGGAGACACTCTGATATCCCGTTCCCTGGAAACGGATCCAGATGGACAGATCACTTCATCCCGATAGGAACTGCAGCAAGACGAACACCTCCTTCACAACGTTACACATATGCGGAAGAGACACTCAGAGGTGCAATACTGTGGACCCTCTGGACACTCAGGAATTCAGCAACCAGAAGTGGGGACAAGCTAGCGCCACCAACGATTCGAGTAGAGGTTAAATAAGACATTAAACAAACGATGCAGGCCGATTGGGAGCATAGAGTACACAGGAAAGGGTTTACAAAAAGGCAATGCAGTTTTTTCACGACACGATGGAGTGCTTTTGCAGGACTTGCGTCAGTTGAATGCCCCCCGGGTCAATCGCCTTTTCTGATTTTCTCTGGATTTTTTCTGTGATCCTCCACACAGGTTTGTAGATTGTATAATTTTCCAGGTGTTCGAACCCAAAAGCCAACGTCAGTGGGTACACCATTCGACTATTGAATTACAGACCCGTGTTCGAACCCAGATGAAACTTGATGAGTAAACCGAAATATTCCGAATTGTCAGAGGCCCGTCAGCTCAATGAAGATATCTCAAAACCGTGGCCCTTTTAAAGAAAAAAATAAAATAAAATAAAATTGTTTGCAAATTTAAAATAAAAAACAACATAAAAGAATACTTTTATTGGAAGATTTTGTAGTTATGTATGGTCCCGGCGTAGCACTGATGATATGTATGTATACATATTAAATATCAATTAAATATCTATTTTTTTTCTGTATATTGTATATATGCCTAGGCTACCAGCCGGGCCGCCCGGGTCCCGGGTGGCCAGCCCGTGCAAGGACCAGGGATTCAGGGAAGGTCGCAGCAAGAAAAAAAAAAAAAAAAAAAAAAAAAAAAAA
>BFEA01000082.1:1687600-1700077 GCA_003427395.1 Chara braunii
TCTCTCTCTCTCTCTCTCTCTCTCTCTCTCTCTCTCTCTCATGAGACTCTCTCATGAGACTCTCTCTCTCGCTCTCTCTCTCTCTCTCTCTCTCTCACACACACACACACACACACACACGCACGCACACACTCACACACAATCAATCAATCAATCAATCAATCAATCAATCAAACCTTTTTTTTCAAGTTTTTTGTTTATTTATTTTCTAATATTGCATCTTGATTTTTCTAAAACATCTCATACCCCTGCAAAAAACAGAAATTCATTTCTAAAAAATACAGGTGAACTCAGGGACCATATATCTGATGATAAAAAATGACAAAAAAAAATTTCCAGCTTTTCTTTATATTTTGTTTTTTTAATTTTCTTTAAACCGAATTTAGTTTTTGATTTTTTAAAAATCCTAAGCAAAGTCGGATTTCAAAAAAAAAAAAAAGAGGTTGTAGGGCTTAAAATTCCCTTCAACCCCATATATATATATAAATTTTTGGCCTATTATTTAGTTCAGGAAAAATCTGGTAAAATCGCGGACCCGGTAGGCCGCGGAGGCGGCCGTGAATACGTCCGCCCTCCGAGCTCGGCACCGCAGACGTGTCCGCGGGTGTTTCATAGCCTGGAAGCACTGTTGACCCAAATATATGTCCTGTCCCAGTTGTTGTTACAGGAATCTTCTGGATACCTGCAGACAGCCTTTGATCTCCATCTCATGATTCTCATCTACTACGCCAGCCAACACCTTGTCGCAGGCCAGACTGGGATGAGCAGTTAGAGGAGTCTGAGGAAGTAGTCGCAGTAGATTCTTCCTCGCACTTCTCCGAGGCAGAAAACACTGCCCTGCTCTTTGAGATCTATTCGAAGTCGATCTGATTACCTTTCTGAGTTTTAGCCTCGGGGCGTCTCTCTGCCACCTTTCTCAGGTGTAGCACCGGGGCATCTCTCTCCCTGTGTCGCGGCACTGTTGCCCGTGGGCACTTGTCACCAAGTGGGAAAAGTATGGACGCCCCTTACAAAAAGGTCTCCGAGTGGGCGCTTTCCTCCAATTATACCATTCTACGACTCACCCCAGCTCCGGCCAGGCTCGTCCCGACAGCAACCCTTGGTTGTCACTTACTACGCTGAGAATGCCCACCCCAAAGCATCCCCAGATCTCTCTCCCAGGCCTCATACTCCTTCTATCAACAGGTTACAGGGCAACACCCCAGCACCAGCCAGCGTCGTTCAGGCATCGAACAACCGCAGATCCATGAATATAACAGTGTCAAAGCAGTCTAAAGTGAGCTGCAAGAAGTCCTCAGAATTCTAAAAAGCATTCTCAAGACCACCAGAAGTAACCGAGAACAACAAACTTACTAATGAAGAAAGGGAACCAATTGGGATAATATGGAAGCCCATATAACCAAAACCACCATAACCCAGTGCTATTCAACGGGCTGTGACGAACCACTTTCTGTAACGTGCGATTTTCTGCGAGGATGCAACTAGGGGTCCTAAGCTGGGAAGGTTGGGCCAATTACGGGAGCTCGGGATCGGTGGAAAATTGCATCAGTGTCCTTGCTTTTTCGTCCTTTTTGTCGCGTCTTTTCGAATGACCGGTTTTGGAGCGGGGTGTGTCATGGGATGGCCAGTTGATTGATTGGTCGGCTAGATGGCTGGCGCGCTCCCACGCGCGCGATTAATAAATGTTGACGTCGTTTCCTTCGTTTCGGTTTTGATCTTTTGGGCACGGACATCGCGCGGGAATTTGCTTCGTTCTTTCTGAATTTTCTTTTGAACCTCTTTCGAATTTTGTCGAGCCCCAATGGCTCTCGGAATTTTGGACCTTCCCCCTGAAGTCGTGCTTTTTGCCTTTTCACATTAGTTAGGAATTTAGGAATTCAGTAATTAGGATTTTCTTGCCGCGCGACACCTTTTGTCTACGCGCTTCTTCATGCGGCTGCAACGGTACTCTGATTAGTGGGCGCCCTTAATCGTGTGCGTAACTGTAATTTTGGGCGGGCGCCATTATAACTTTATCTTTCTTCTTGCACTTTGTCTCTCCCGCCCTCCCTTTCTTTCTCTTGCTGTGATTTTTGTAAGTCGCGGGTTGCATGCTCGGATCGATGCGTGGAGAAGGGCTAAGTCCCCCACGCCGCGGCCCGATCATGCAGAACGCAGGCCCTCCCTCTCTGATCCCCACTCTAAGTCCTGGTAATTCCATGTTCTTCGCGCATGCATGCACACTATAAATTTCGGATGCGCGATTAGTCAGCTCTCTTAAACCGTTGTTGGAAGCTCAGGGTTGCGCGATCAGGAAGGGTCGGCACACGAGCGAAGAAAGAGGTGAGTAGAGTAGGAGTTGGGCGACCCGACACGCTGGTGCCGAATGCGCCGGATTGACGTGGGCCACGACGGACTGTGGGCACGGGCGAATCTGACGGGTGCGAGAGGACTAAGCGGGGTGACGACTTCGTGGGTTGGTGCGTGACGACGGACTGTCCGCATCGGAGAAGAGAGAGAAGAAGAGGAGAGAGTTGATGTCGATGGACGCGGATTTGCTGTTTCTTTGTCTCTTCCTCCTCTCTTTCCGTGTATATAAATTTTGATTGTGGCTCCGGGCAGTTTGTCCGTTTTTGTTTTCCCTTCGGTTTTTATGGAATCTGGACTTGGGTTTTGCTCACACTTGTCCTTGCGATGTCCGTCGCGATTGCATTATGTGTGTGATTGCTAAATGTATGGATATATGGATGCTAAGCTTGCTTGTCCATCTTTTTACTGAGAATCCTTGCCTTTGCTTCTGCTTGTGTCGATTCTTTGCCTACACCTGATGTAGTTGTAAAAGGGGATAAGAATCTGGCCCCGATAGCGATTTTGCTCTCGTTTTTGCTTGTCTCACGAATGGGATGTGGTATGATTGCATCTTGCATAACCAAACTTACGGAGCAATTAGACGATCCGACGTCGGGCCCCGTGAACGCCGCGCGAGGACGTAACATTGTGTAAATGCGATCCGAATCGTGCGTTTACACGCATCCCCGTGCACGGATTCGCCCACCCAGAAAAGATTCGCGGCGGAACCGTTATCCTGTACGAGCACGCTGAGGCGCAATTAAGTCCGCCTGTCCTGCACGTGCTTGCGCGCGGTGATGATAACCCGACCCGAGTTATCCCATACACGATGACACCATAACGCGATCTTGGACCTCAGACTCATCCTACGACCCGGATTATTTCACCCCTTGGATAAACGAACTTTTACGGCAGCGATATCCCTGTCACACGGAGAATCGACTATGTCCGCGGGAATTCCACTGCGCCATCTCTAGCGACCCCCGGTGCTCTGATTTCCCTTCCCCCGACCATACCTACTCTGTCTCTTATACACATCTAGATGTGTATAAGAGACAGCGACCATACCTACTACTTCATCCACCCGGGATTCGTCGTCATCACCACCAGTTTCCCTCCTTTCCACCTTCTTCTCCCGTATCATCAACTCAGCGTCGTTCCGTGGCCGGCCATAGCCCCCTATTGGCCCAGCACGCCCTGCGGAAACTGAAGACGAAGCGGCGAACGGAGAACCCCGGAATTCCGAAGGCCCAACACAAACACGCAGCGGCCTGCGCCAAGTGTCGGCCCCCGACAGCCCAATTTTTCGGGACCGCCCCCTCCGCGGAGGGACCTTCCCATAAACCGTCGCCCACAGTATCCCGGCCCCATCGGGCCTTAAGTCCCGTGCACACGCGCCCCTTGTTCGCCTAATTGCATTCATACCCCTAAGACTCCCCCACTTTTCCCAAAACTCCTTGGCACACCCCTTTTCGCACTTCCAGGCCCATACCCCACTCCGATTAGGAAGTCGCGCTGGGCGTGAGGTTGGTCTGTAACGCACGATTTTCTGCGCGGATGCAACTAGGGGTCCAAAGCTGGGAAGGTTGGGCCAATTACGGGAGCTCGGGATCGTTGGAAAATTGCATCAGTGTCCTTGCTTTTTCGTCCTTTTTGTCGTGTCTTTTCGAATGACCGGGTTTGGAGCGGGGTGTGTCATGGGATACCCAGTTGATTGATTTGTTGGCTGGATGGCTGGCGCGCTCCCACACGCGCGATTAATAAATGTTGACGTCGTTTCCTTCGTTTCGGTTTCGATCTTTTGGGCGCGGATATCACCCGGGAATTTGCTTCGTTCTTTTTGAATTTTCTTTTGAACCTCTTTCGAATTTTGTCGAGCCCCAATGGCTCTTGGAATTTCGGACCTTCCCTCTGAAATCGTGCTTTTTGCCTTTTCGCATTAGTTAGGAATTTAGGAATTCAGTAATTAGGATTTTTTTGCCGCGCGGCGCCTTTTGGCTACAAGCTTCTTCATGCGGCTGCAAAGGTACTCTGATTAGTGGGCGCCCTTAATCGTGTGCGTAACTTTAATTTTGGGCGGGCGCTATTGTAACTGTATCTTTCTTCTTGCACTTTGTCTCTCCCGCCCTCCCTTTATTTCTCTTGATGTGATTTTTGTAAACCGCGGGTTGCATGCCCAGATCGATGCGTGGAGAAGGGCTACGTCCCCCACGCCGCGGCCCGATCATGCAGAACGCAGACGCTCCCTCTCTGATCCCCGCTCTAAGTCATGGTAATTCCGTGTTCTTTGAGCATGCATGCACACTATAAATTCCGGATGCACGATTAGTCAGCTCTCTTAACCCGTTGTTGGAAGCTCGGGGTTTCACGATCAGGAAGGGTAAGCACACGAGCTAAGTAAGAGGTGAGTGGAGTAGGCGTTGGGCGACCCGACGGGCTGGTGCCGGACGCGCGGGATTGACGTGGGCCACGACGGACTGTGGGCACGGGCGAATCTAACGGGTGCGGGAGGACTAAGCGGGGTGACGACTCCGTGGGTTGGTGCGTGACCACGAACTGTCCGCATCGGAGAAGACAGAGAAGAGGAGGAGAGAGTTGATGTCGATGGACGCGGATTTGCTGTTTCTTTGTCTCTTCCCCCTCTCAATCTTTGTATATAAATTTTGATTGCGGCTCGGGGGCGGTTTGCCCTTTTTTGTTTTCCTTTCGGCTTTTCTGGAATCTGGACTTGGGTTTTGCTCACACTTGTCCTTGCGATGTCCGTCGCGATTGCATTATGTGTGTGATTGCTGAATGTATGGATGTATGGATGCTAAGTTTGCTTGTCCATCTTTTTACTGAGAATCCTTGCCTTTGCTTCTGCTTGTGTCGAATATTTGCCTACACCTGATGCAGTTGTAAAAGGGGATAAGAATCTGGCCCCGATAGCGATTTTGCTCTCGTTTTTGCTTGTCTCACGAATGGGATGTGGTATGATTGCATTTTGCATAACCAAACTTATGGAGCGATTAGACGATCCGACGCCGGGCCCCGTGAACGCCGCGCGAGGACATGACATTGTGTAAATGCGATCCGAATCGCGCGTTTACACGCATCCCCGTGCGCTGATTCGCCCACCCAGAAAAGATTCGCGGCGGAACCGTCATCCTGTACGAGCACGCTGAGGCGCAACTAATTTCGCCTGTCCTGCACGTGCTCGTGCGCGGTGACGATAGCCCGACCCGAGTTATCCCATACACGATGACAGCATGACGCGATCGTGGAGCTCAGACTCATCCTACGACCCGGATTATTTCACCCCTTGAATAAACGAACTCTTACGACAGCGATATCCCTGTCACACGGAGAATCGACTATGTCCGCGGGAATTCCACTGCGCCATCTCTAGCGACCCCCGGTGCTCTGATTTCCCTTCCCCCGACCATACCTACTACTTCATCCACCCGGGATTCGTCGTCATCACCACCAGTTTCCCTCCTTTCCGCCTTCTTCTCCCGTATCATCAACTCAGCGTCGTTCCGTGGCCGGCCATAGCCCCCTGTTGGCCCAGCACGCCCTGCGGAAACTGCCGACGAAGCGGCGAACAGAGAACCCCGGAATTCCAAAGGCCCAACCCAAACACGCGGAAGCCTGCGCCACGTGGCGGCCCCCGACGGCCCAATTTCTCGGGACCGCCCCCTCCGCGGAGGGACCTCCCCATAAACCGTCGCCCACAGTACCTTGGCCCCATCGGGCCTTAAGTCCCGTGCACACGCGCCCCTTGTTCGACTAATTGCATTCATACCCCTAAGACTCCCCCACTTTTCCCAAAAATCCTTGGCACACTCCTTTGCGCACTTCCAGGCCCATACCCCACTCCGATCAGGAAGTTGCGCTGGGCGTGAGGTTGGTATCGGAGCCCGACACGTGGCTGGGTCTTAGGATTGATAGTGCGCTAATTAGGCGATCTGGCTAACCGAGGGCGGCCTCACCCTCGGAACGCGCATAGACGTGACCCTATTGTCACCCGAAGCAGATCGGCTAATCGACAAGCACCCAACATGGTTGCCAATATGCCAAACCCGAGTCCGCAACAGAATGCTAATCCGCCAATTCAACCCGCCTCACATGCACGAGCTCCCATGATGCCACTTGATCTCTCTCTATTCGATCCAGCCCACCACCTCGCAGCAGCATGGTTGGCCACGCTTAGAGCACAGCAGTACGATGATAACGAAGCACAGATCAACATTCCGGCTCGACTGGGAGGAGACACTCATCATTGGTTTAACACCTACGTATGGGTGGATCTCCCGACCTTCGAGCGGGATTTCATGAACCAATTCGATTATGTTCACCCCAAGCAAGCGCTGTACATGATCAAGGACCGAGTGCAAAAACCTCTTGAATCTGTTGCAGAATACCGAAACCGGTTCTACAGAATGTTCGTGAAAACTGAGCGAGGTAAGCAAGTAGGAAAAGATCTGTTCATTGACGGGCTTCGCAGCCGAACAATAAGGGCTAAGTTGCGGAAGCAATTTTTCCCCATCACTCACACGTTACAACAAATCATGGCTGCTGCGAAAGAAATGGAACGGAAGTTCGCGGCGAACTTCCTAGAAGGGGAAGACTATCCTAGAGAAGGGGATTCGACCGAACTCGCACGAGCGAGAGCTGAGCTGGCTGCCTTGCAGAACAAGTTTGAAAACATGGGATTCGTATCAGGACCTGTCACCTATATTGAACAAATAGGCCCCAAGCGAGTGACCCTAAGTGAAATTCCGAGCACCTCCGCTCCAGTGATACCCCCACCCGTCAGGGCGTTATCCTCGCCCCCGATTGAGGCTCCCGTACGATCGAACGAATCAACGACAATTTTTGAGCTAACCAAAACACAGATTAGTTTAATCCAGGAAACCAAAAAGGAACAGCGAGAGCACAATGCTCGGCTGGAAGCCATGATGAGAAAAATGCGGCCTATTGCGGTGCGCGCCCCTCCGATGCAGCAAGGATTAGCCTCGACACTTGCTCTCGGGGGAGCCGCGAACAATCAAAATGTTTGTAATGCCTGTCATCAGCCAGGGCATCTAGCCCGAGATTGCCCCAGCCGACCCCTGCAACAGCGGTTCGGGGTCGCGCCAATGGCGGGTGCCCCCATCGCTAACGGACCAGGATAAGTCGGAGCTTTAATGGAAGAAGTAGAGGGTGGGGGAAGTGCCCTGGCCACCTCGGAAGAGGACGCCGAGCTAATCCCGCTAGACCAGTATGTATCACTTGGTTATCCCGGACTTGGAATGATCGGAACAATCAGACCAGCGCCAGAACCGAAAGAGGTGGCAGAGTGGCGACCTTCTCTAGGAGAGATGGAGTCGGGAGGACCCACCTTCGTCACAGGAGAAATCGACGTACTAAACATCGTCCGAGCCTTGGACCATCGGATTCCACTTCCGATCGGCCACCTACTCTCGATCTCTGAACAAGCCAATGAGCGAATGCTACAACATTGCAAAGCGAGCCGAAAGCGATTCGCCCTCGCCCGAACACCAAACATAAAAGCTAAAAGCCCCACGCCCGAAGAAAACCCATCAGGCACGTTGGATCCGATACGGGTAGGTTTAATCCAGAAAGACGACCATTTTCTGTGGATTAAACCCATTCCGTAGAAATTCGCAGAATGCGATATAGAAATTAGAAGAATTCCTTACAACGCAATTATAGATTCGAGAGCAGATGTGCTGGCCATTTCACTGAGAGTGGTCGAAAGGGCAGGTAGGAAAAACGAACTGATCATGCTTTCCGAGAAAGATCAACTCGTTTCGGCGGACGAAGAAAGGATTAAAACCGTGGGAAGGATGACCAATGTCGCGTTCCGATTAGGAAAGGTGCACGCGCTTGGAGATGTCGTAGTACTAGATGTTAATACGTATGACGTTCTTTTCGGACTACCTGCTCTGGTGGCGTTACGAGCAAACCTGGATTTCGAACAACGATCGATCGTCCTCCGAAATACAGGAGGAAAACCCCACGCTGTGCCCGGGCGATAGACTCTTCGTACTACCATTAACGCGGTCCCACGGGTTTCGCCAATGATGGTAGGTACTCTCCGCATGATCTACTGGGATGAATCCGCCGATGAAAAGTCATTGACAAATGATCCGGACAACAGTGACGAAGATGATCCAGAGATCTTGAAACTAGCATGACAGCGCGTTTATTACCCGCCGCCCAAAACAATAGCGAGAACGATGCAACTGACCAGCCGAAAAATTCAAAGGACCAAGGCGATGATCTTGGGTGAGCCCCTCGTGCAAATTTCGAGGATGGTCGACTCTTTGGAACGCCTTCAAGCTCTGTACGAAGGAATCACCCCTCTCCTCGCCCGGTATAACGACAAGAAACATTATTGTGACATTACAGATTTACCCAAGTCCTTATTGACATCTGCTAAAAAAGTAAGATTGTTACGCTTGGGGGCGGAAGCAAGTTCTCTGGAACCCCCTGGGCGTCTCGAAGCAGCAACAGATGAACTAGGGATAAAGATCGCCACTAAGAATGTGCCATGGCAGGATATTTGTGACGGGATTACCCCGGAAGGACACGTGGCAATCCGGGAAGAAGACGCCCAGATAATGGCCACGGTGTTCTCCTGACGATTGGACCATTCGTTCATCTCGGCGCCTCCACCCGATGTGGCGAAACAAGCGCGCACGAAACAGATTGATGTTCGGATCAGGGACCAACTATTCGAACTACACATTCCACAGTACGTACCGGATGAAATCCACCAGGTGATTGCGGACATTCTAACGGAATACCAAGGAGCGATTGGTGTGACAGACACCAACATCGGTTTGTCGTTGGTAATCCAACATGAGATTCAAACAGGAAATCACTCTCCAATTCACTGCAAACCTTACCGATATTCCTTGATTGAATGCAAAAAGACTCTCGAGCGAATTCGGGAGTTCGAAGCCAGCGATTGGATTGAACCCGCCACCGTCGATAATTTGCTGGATGCGATTGGATGCGCTAATTCTTTTAGCAAGTTTGATATTCGGAATGGTTTTCATCACATTCTGGTTAAGGAGGAAGATCGGCCAAAGACAGTCTTTGTGTTGTTTGAGGGCACGTGGCAGTGGGTTCGGTGTCTGATGGGGATTTGCAATGTGCCTGCCACGTTTTAGCGAGCGATGAACATGACGTTCCAGAATTTCGTCAACAAGACACGGCTGACACAAGGGATGGTTAACTTCTGTGTGATCGTGTACATGGACGATATCCTGGTCTATTCGGAAACCTATCACGGGCACGCACAACATATCGAATGGACATTGGGCTCGTTGAGAGACGCTGAGTTCAAGATTGTGCTCGAGAAGAGCAAATTTTTCCTCTCGGAAATTTCGTTTTTGGGCTACGTCGTGACACGTGGAGGACTGCGACCGGACTTAAGAAAGGTTGCGGCAGTGAAAGAAGCCCGGTTTATTATGTCATTAACGCAGGTTCGAGCCTTCTTGGGGTAAGCATCGTACTACCGGTGCTTCATCAAGGGTTTTGCCGTGATTGCACGACCACTAACGAATCTGTTACGAAAGGACTAGCCTCTCAGCTGGGACGCGGAGTGCCAGCAGGCCTTTGCAACCCTCAAGGACGCTCTGGCGACGACCCCTATTTTGGATCTGGTTAGATTTTTGATTTTTTAAAAATAATTTAAATTCTTAAAAAATAAAAATAAAAATATGGGGATGTAGAGCGCAAAACACTCTACACCCCCATATATATATATATATTGTCACAAACAGAACTGCCCGGTAAACCGTATATACATATATATATATATATATATATATATATATATATGTATATTTGAGTATTCTTTATCAGCCAAAAACAGTTTCGCGGGTCGTGTTGTACCTCGTTCTAACGCGGTGTAACGCGGAGTTATAACGGGGGTTCAACGGCCATTGAACCGTTCAACGGGAAACCCCCGTTCAATCGAATTTCGGACACATAGATCAGAAGCACTCTGAAACAGCGAATGACAAACTTCTTCAGTAGTGTCAGAAAAACCAGAAACGATTCACGTACCAACATGTTCAAAGAATGCTGAAGAAAAAAGAGGACGGCGAAGCACAGGTAGACTGTCTTCCCTCGGAACCGATACCCACCGTAAACATGCTCGACGCACCTCAAACTGCTTAGCTCGCTACCATTTCGTATGCAGAGAAGGATCACTTTGTCCATACTCGATCTATTCTATGGAAAAGTGCAGAATGTGATTGTGGGGTATGGGGTGAGCCGTTCAATGCTCCCGTTGATACCGGATCATCTGTGGTGGCGCTATCCTTGGAGACTGTTTGAAAAAATGGTTGATTGAATTCGATCCTTCCCCTGCCCGGGAAAGACAACCACGTCTCTGCCGATGAAGAAGTCATGAATATAGTCAGAATCATTAAAAACGTAGTCGTTAAGGTAGGACGAGTACATGCCCTGGTTAATGCGTTAGTCATCGATGTGCAGTCATACTCCGTACTATTGGGATTACCCTGGACAATGGCAGTAAGTGCGTGGATACATTTCAACTTCTAACAGTTTATCCTTATACACATTGGAGGAAGGCCTCAGACTATTCTGCTACAAGTTTCCACTCAAGCGCAAAGAAAGAATCCCAGTCTCATCCGAGTAGGAATGATCCAAAACTCGAGCCCGGAAGATTCGTCCAAAAATGGCGACGAGGACCGACATCTTCTTGATGATGACGGGTATGACGAACGAGACTATGATGAACTGTTAAATTACACACCCACTGAGGAGGAATGAAGTCAGTTAATGGAGTTGTTCGATCACGAGGTTAAAGAAGAATTCCGGATGATACCGACTACCGCACGGACATTTGATCTAAACACCGAGAGCAGCGAGCTTAGCCTCGCCATGCGTGTACCCCCTCTCGCATGAACCGAAGCACGGATTCCAGCAACGTCCTTCCTGGGAGAACCTATCTTGCACATTTCAGATATGGCTGACCTCTTGGAACCCCCTTGGAGCTTGTACGAGGGTGCGCTTTTATTACGGGAAAGATATCAGCAAATGAATCAGTACCTAGATTTCTTGGCTCCCACCCAGACCGGTCACCGTTGTTCACGCAAGGTGCGATGATTGCATTAATTTGACAAGAGGTCGAAGCCTCAATCAATGATGTCCCCAATTTGATGCAGGAAATGGTTGGACTAACTGAGTTGTAAATCGCAGTGAGCACAACTGACCCCGAAACCAATGTCGAAACTAAGGAATTTGAAATGATCAGCCTGGCCGAATCTCAAATGCTTGCTACTGTTTTTTCGGTCCGAACCAGTAGCTCCATGTTCTCCAGCGTGGACGGTAAACGGCCAGTGAGACCAGATTGGATCGACATACGGCTTGACATTTCCGAATGGCCAGCGATCACCTTACCTGGTCACGTGCCTAGAGATATTCGCAAATCCTTGGTTGATGTACTGCATGGATATGCTGAGGTATTAAGTGTGCGTGATAATGATATTGGGCTGTTAACAGTGATCGAACACGTGATCCTCACAGGGGATCATCCACTGATTAGCTGCGCTCCCTATCGGTACTCTCCGGTGCAGCGACTGGCGGCGTTCCAGAGAGTAAAGGAGTTTGAAGTTAATTGATGGATTGACCCCGTCGTTGGACCGTGGTCGTTTCCTGTGGTGATTGCTATGAAACACCCGCGGACGCGTCCGCGGGGTCGATCTCGTGGTGGGTAGCAGGGGGGGTGGGGCGACTGCTCCCCCACCACTCAATCAATCAATAAATCAATCAACGAAAAAAGAAAAAAAAAAGCAAAATCAAACGAATCTTCCGCTAGAACATGGAAATATACAATACTGCTTGTGTGTGTGCGTGTGTGTGTGCGCCTGTGGGGGGTGGGCGGGCGACCCCACCCCCACCAATCAATCAATCAATCAATCAATCAACAAAAAAAAAAAAGCAAAATCGAATGAATCTTCCGCTGGAACATAAGAATATACAATCCTACCTGTGTGTGTGTGTGTGTGTGTGCGCCTGTGGGGCCAATCAATCAACCAATCAATCAATCAATCAATCAATCAATCAATCAATCAATCAATCAATCAATCAATCAATCAATCAATCAATCAACCAGTCAATCAA
>BFEA01000082.1:1706636-1721145 GCA_003427395.1 Chara braunii
GCACACACACACACACACACACTCACTCACTCACTCACTCAGTCACAATCAATCAATCAATCAATCAATCAAACCCCTTTTTTGTTTATTTATTTTGAAATTTTGCATCTGCATTTTTTTAAAACAGCTCGTACCCGTGCAAAAAACAGAAATTCATTTCTAAAAAAAAATACAGGTGAACTCAGGGACCATATATCTCATGATGAAAAATGCCAAAAAAAAATTCTTGCTTTTCTTTATAATCTTTTTTTTTTTTTCTTTAAATCCAATTTAGTTTTTGATTTTTTAAAATCTTAAACAAAGTCGGATTCCAAAAAAACAAATACAGGGTTGTAGGGCTTAAAATTCTCTACAACCTGTTTTTTTTTTTTTTTTACCAATTGTTTAATTCAGGAAAATTCTGGTAAAATCGGGGTCACGGCGCGGACCAGGACGGCCGCGGACGCGGCCACATATGCTGCCGCCATCCGAGATCAGCCCCGTGGACGCGTCCGCGGGTGTTTCATAGCTGTGGGCACTAGGAATTTTGGTGCGATTAGCGCGATGGAATTTTCGTTTTTGAAATTCGAACTAATGTCGAGGCCCCGTAGGCTTTCGGAATCGTTTTTCTTTTGGGATTTCCTTTTGCAATTAGGATTTACACTAGGAATTTAGGCACCTTGCAATTTGGCTGCACGACGCTTCTTGCTTGACCGCGCAATGCCTCGACAAGGTCCAGGCTCTGATTTCCATCCGCACCTTAATCTTGTGTGTAACTGTAGTTTTTGGCGGGCGCAATCGCAACTGTAATCTTCTTGTTCTTTATGGCCTTTGTGTTTTCTTCTTTCCCGCCTCGTCTTCGCATGCACACTTTCTTCCTTTGTTCTAAGTGGTTCCCACGTTTGCACGCCAAGATCGATGTGTAGAGAGTGGCTCCGTCCCCCGCGCCGCAGCCTGGACGTGCAGACGTAGGCACTTCCTCTCTTTCTTTGCTTAGGCATAATCCCAAATTCATTACGCACACAGGTATGCTATAAATTTCGCAAGCGCGATTAGTTGCTCACTCTCCGAACTTGGAAGGTTAGCGCGGTTAGTGAGGATCAGCTAACGAGTAAGTCCGATGGATGCTTGTACTTTGTCACTCTCTCTTTGCGGTGTAATTGTCATCCTCAATTTCTTGCAAGATCAATGGTTTCTGTTTTAATGGATGTTGTCTTTCCTTTCGACCTAAGATGCGCACGCTTGTCGATTCCTCACCCTCACTAAACATCAATGAGTCTGATGGGAATTTTGTTGTCCTAATAAATGCACGGGTGAGAACTTGGGATTGCGAGTCTTTCCTGCAGATCCTTCGGATTCGTGTGTAATGGTAGAGCAGATATGTGTACGTGGAAGTCGCGATTGTACGGACCCGTGATTAGTTGTTCGGGATGGATTGTTCAAGAAGGACTAAGGGGGGATCGCACACGGATAAGACATGTGCCTTAGGAAAGGGGAGGGCAATGATGATGGGTACTAGAAAGTGACGAAATTTGAATTAAGCTAACCCGGATCGTATCTTTTGATCGACCATCGCTTGCGCCCACTCCTGCTAATCCGGAGCCAGCCCCTCACCTAGCCGTAAGCAGAGCTTGTGCACGCACGTGTAAGCCTGACCGAAAGGGACAGTGCCTACACGCGTGTCTGCAGGATCTGCGCGTGGGCCATGGCGGCATTTTCGTCGTATTGACAAAATGTTTCGCATCAGGGGCCAAGAAAGTTTGCGGGACCCTGAATATCGGAAATATTGGGAACTGAAGAACACGTACTTCTTGCCTCGCTCGGATCCTCCGAGATTCCCTTACCTGCGAGGAGACGAACGTGTCTGCGATTGGGATATAGGAAGGGCATTGGACGTTGTTCCTTTCACAGCCCAATTCCCTGAGTCCCACACGAGCCACGTCTTCTCCGAACCTGGGGTCGTCGTACTAATAACTCACTGCCCACCGTACCGAGTGGTGCTGCCCTTCCACTACCTCATCGTTGTTCTGTGGCACGCTATCGCTCCCTACTGGCCTCGACCCCCTTGTTCTGAGTGCCAGCGAGACCGCAAGTATCGAGCCTCGGAGTTCATACGCTGAACCCAAACGGAGTCTGAATGACGGGCACGCAACCTCCGGCTGAGACCTTCGTTGTCCGATTCCGAAGTTTGCAGCGATCAATGACAGCAGCTGATCTGACGGCGTGATACCCATAGCGTGCACCCTGTCCATCAGGTTTGTGACCGACCGCAAAGGCGAAACAAGAGGAGATGGTGATTCCCATCTCTCGGGCCTAAGGCATACGAACCATGCTTGAGATCGATGACAGGGGCAATGTTGTGGGGGATTCTGTTCAAAGAATGCAAGGGTGTCTGGATCTGCTAGCAACGTGATTACGTCGGGACTCTTATCCCTGGGATACACTGCGCATGCCATCTGCCTTATGCTGCACGACATCTGCAACTTTCATTTCTTTACACAGTCTGGGAGGCGGTCTATTTGCTCATAAAACCTGAAACGCCGCGCACGACGCGAACTTGCCCTCTTGCACTTTTACCCCTAAAACTTGCCACAGGAGACCTCTGTTCTATCCTGGGACTCCACCACCGACTTTCCTTAAATCCTTGGCACACCCCCTTTTTCGCACTTCCGAGCCCCCATCCCACTCCGATCAGGAAGTCGCGCTGGGCGTGAGGTTGGGCGTCACATCCCTACGCTCTGTTCTGATATAGTCGCGGAGCCTAGTCAGGAATAGCAAACTTACCATTGAAGCTACCGCTCCTATCCACTCGTTTAATGCAGCAATCCTGTTGCCGTAAAAAAATGACAACTGTAAAAAGGAAAAAAAAGTTAAAAAAAAAAAGGCAAAAGAGACGAAAGGAGACAAAAAAAGAGGGGGGGGGAAACGAAAAAGGAACCCAAGACTAATGTACCAAAGACCTATTCGAGGTCCCATGCGTCCCACACCCATGTACTAAACCAGCGTCCAATCTTTCGTCGTAATCTGAGAGTGAGTCTCTCCCAATGCTCCCATAGTCTGTATTTGGCTGTTTATATTGCCCGAGGCCCCAGGGGGTCTTTATTCGAGGCCCATAGCACACGTAGGCAGAATAGAGGCCCGAGGGGGGTCCTGAAACAACGAAAAAGAGGCAAAAAGAAAAAAGAAAAAAGAAAAAACAAAGAAGAAAAAGAAAGAAGAGAAGGAAAACGAAAGGGAAAAAAGGGAAAAAGAGAAAAAGAAAACCGAGAAAAAGAGAACAAAAGAAGGAAAAAAGAAAAAGAAAAAAGAAAAACAAAAAAGAAAAACAAAAAAAGAAAGAAAAAAAAAAAGAAAAAAATGACAAGGTTAGCAGACCCAATCACAACGCAAATTACGGTTAGATTGGTGAAAAGAGGAGAGAGACGGAGTGTGTGTGCGCGTGTCATCGCGGAGTTCCTCAGTCCCATGAGCTCGGATGCTCAGCTCTCCTTCGCTTGCTCTCCCCTTTCTCACCTGTATACGCGTGTGTGTGTGTGTGTGTGTGTGTGTGTGTGTGTGTGTGTGTGTGTGTGTGTGTGTAATGGGTGTGTATAACACGGCAGCCCCATAATCATGAGGAAGCAGACCATCCTTCAGTCCAAACGCAGCATCACGTAGCGTTAGCTGCAAGCTTAACATAGCACAGGTTAGGGGGAGGGGTTATCCCATAATCATCAACTCCATACGAAAGTGGAGGATTAATTAGAGGGGAGCAGATTAGGGTGTTAGGAAGAGCGGGGAGCAACGATGGCATAACCATCAAGGTTGGTGTAGTGACCAACAGAAGAGGGATGACACGTCCCTTCATACGCTTTTTGGCGCTTGCTCCCGTCAAGGCTCATTAGAAGGTGAGGTGTTCCCATGCGCCCGGCTAAGATACCCATGGAATACCACGATGCAAAGGCCATTAAGGCAAAACACAGTGAGGCAGATGACGGCGAGGTAACAAGGCACTGGACAACAAGAGGTTGCAAGTCACATAGGGTGGAGGACATGGGGGAGGACGACTGACAGGTAACCAACACAAAGCAAGAAGCGAAAAAGGCACAAGTATTGATACCAAGTTGGAAAAACGGAGAGCAAAAAAAATAAAATAAACAAACGCTGATGATGACAGACCGTTTCGTCGGAGTTGCACCGACTCATCAGGAGGCTGAACCCTCGACGATCTGCGGAATCTCCGTATTTGATGGTTTGGGTCATGAACTTTTTTACCCTTGTTGAAGGCAGACTGTCCCCAAGCGGAACATAGCAGCGGGTAGCAACCTTGTGGAGCACCAGGCAACACAGTAGAGGCAACACGGTTGCACAACGCCAAAAATGACTGCAAGGAACGACATGCCACGCAGCACATGCAGCGCGGCAACCGTTGTAGTGAAGCACAAGGCAACACAAGCGAGGCAACCACACTGCAAGGGACGACAGTGCAAGCGGACCAGCAACCCGACAACCGTGGACCGAAGCACAAAGCACCCGCAACAAGGCAACCATCGAGCAAGGCCCGCAGACAGCAACCACGGAAGGCACGGCCAACGAAAGGGCAGCAAGGCAACAGAGCNGGTGGAGGACATGGGGGAGGAGGGCGGGCAGGTAACCAACACAAAGCAAGAAGCGAAAAAGGCACGAAGTACTGATACCAAGTTGGAAAAACGGAGAGTGAAAAAAATAAAATAAACAAACACTGGTGATGACAGACTGTTTCGTCGGACCAATGGGGCACTGGCCCCTACTGGTCAAGTTCCTCGTCCAACCTCGTACTGAGGACCGTTGGTTTACAAGAAAGGAACTTCTCAAGTCTGCCAATTCAGTCGTGCAGTTCTACAAGGCTAAACATACTGGGAAATTACTCAGGCGGTACTGTATACTAATTTTGTCCCTGTCGATCCCACAACCTTTGTTTGCTGTATTGCCTGTTTGTTTGCTATTTGTGTGTTTTGTACCTTGCGCGACTTGATCTAGTGACCTGTAACCTGTGTTTGTGTTTTGTTTGTGAGTGTTGTGCCCTATGGGGCTTGATCCCTGCATCTGTCACTAGTAGTCTCTGTTTGGTAGCCCTAGGCCTTTCAGCTTTTTCGTTTGCCTTGTCATAGGTCTAGGCCCCTTTTTCCCCTGTGTAGATCTAGATACAGATAGGTCTTGGGTTGTTGCTTTGGGGAGTCTGCCGTATGTCTAGGGGAGGGTAGAAGTAGCGGGGAGGTTTTTTTTTTTTTTTTTTTTTTTTTTTTTGGACCATTTCTCTATTTATGCGTGTCATCCTTGCGCAGGGGCCATGCTAATCTTCTCTTTCTCTGTATCGTTCCAATTTTAACGGATGTCCCGAAGGACGGGGAGGAAATTAGTTCGGGTCTTTTCCTCGTTTTTTCGTTGCTGCGTTATTTTGGGCGAGGGCATCTTCTTCCTCGAAGCCCAGCCATAGCTGGGCCTGGGACACAAAGTTGGAGATAGCACTGCTGCTACTCAGCAGCTCTGCACGAGAGCTTCACCAGGACTGTGTTGTTGGGTTTGGATGCTGCCTTTCTTCACTTGGCAGCCATATCTGCTGTTCCTCCTCAGGAGGAACTTCGTTTTTGTCTTCTTCGAAGCACTGGATTGGTTGTCTCCTTCTTCATCAGGACTTCCAGCGCTGCACGTGCAGGCGCTGAGCTGGTGCTGCTATTATTGGGGTTGCTGGTTCAGATTGGCAGGCTGTGACAGCTGTGGGGTTACTGCTGCTACGGCAGCCATAGCCAGGGGTATGAGGTGGCGAGGAGGAAGAAGAAGACTTCTGCAGACTTCATTGATCACTTGTTTTTGGTTGCTCGGGGTTGTCGGGTTGTGATTCTTGGAACAAGTACTTTGGATTGGTTGGGGGAGGACGAGGGGTTACAGACTTGACATTCGTTTTTCAAGTCTCTGTGTATTTTGAGCTTCCGCTGTGCATATCTTCTCTCCGGTTTTGTGTGGATTTGCCTCCTTCAAGTCTACTCTGCAATTGCATGTGTGAACGGGAACGTTATGAATTTGTTGTGGATTGAACCTCAATCGGGTACATAGCACGGACATCCTCCGAAGTCCACGTCTCGCTTCTCCATCATCCACTTACCTACGCTTCTTTGGCTCTCCGGTGGTGAATCGTTATTCCCCGCCCGCCTTCCGGTCCTCTGGCAACGAGTTATGGGGCTGCGTGTCTCGAGCTCGATGACGATGGTGACGGTGATGATAGTATCGATGATGATGATGGGCATGCCGTTACGGATGATAGTGGCAGTCGGAGCAGATATGAGTTGGACAGCGCAGCAGAGAGGAGGGAATACCGTTGCGGGAGCGGAGAGTGCGTATGATGACGTTGGTGATATGCAAGGAGCGAGACAGCTGCAGGTGGATACTTCATTGCCTTCTTCATTGCCTTCAATTGCTTTCTACATCATAAACACGACTCTTCTTGGAGCTCCCCGAGTGGTTTTGACAACCACTCAGCTCTTACGTCCAACAGCCCGTAACGTTGCGTGTTTTCATTTCATTCGGGGTGTCGTGTTTAGCTCCCAGACGGGGGTGTTCTTCTATTTGCAGCAGGATGCCTGCTTCGATGGTACTGCAGGACGTGAACGCAACGCACGGTCGATTCACAAGTGTGATATGCGCGGCATGGCCGGATCTGGGCCCGCTCAGGCCAACTCGTCCTTGCTCACTGTAGAATGGGGGGACGATAACGGCAACGGCACAACGGTAATGCCGATAAGTGACTTGCCAACCTCCAGACGGTATTGGTTGCTTACGCTCGATCTGTAGCGGAGCGACCGGCATCTCGTTCTGCCCTTATTGGACAAAGGTCTGGCATTCGTCAACACCACGGATGGTTCCAGAACCACGTACGAGCTCCCCAAATTCAAGGGTTACGCGGGTGCATTCAATCCTGAACGCACTATTTTCTATGTGGGAAATGATACCTGCGTTCTGTACTCCGTCATGGATGGGGACTCTCCGGGGAGCTTTGTCAACGCTTTCCGAAGTAAATCGTGCTATGGGGACTCCAGATTCCTCTTCGGTCATCGAAATTTTCTCCAAGATGGGACCTACCTATACGCTTGGGGCATGTCTAACAGAACATTACTAGGTGTTGACCTCATTAGTGGAGAGGTGGATCAAGTAACCGAGATCCCGGAAATCAAAGAGCTGGGGTTGGGGGGTTCTGTGTTGACACAAGACGGATGCAGCTTGTTCGTCGTTGCATATGCTGGGAAGACTATCATGCGGGTGGCTTTCGATAAACCGAGAGGAAAGGTGGTCACCGTCGAGAACGTGACTACTTATGCCTCAGGAGATGGCTGGCTCGTGACGGTTGCTCTGGACAATGACGACAGTCACTTGTACGTGTCTACCCGCACAGGCCAGCTGTTCGAATTTCCAATCAACAAGTTAGCTCTAGGCGAATGCATCCCAACACCGTACGCACCGACCTCGACAGAATCATCATCATCATCATCATCACCATCACCATCACCATCACCATCACCATCACCACCGTCGGCGCAATCAACCGGTGCATCTCCAACAGCCGGACCAAGGGGAGGTGTCAGCGTCGGCGTGCTGGCTGGCAGCCTTGTGGCGGCTTGTCTAGTCGCCTCTGTTCTTGGTGGCGCCTTTGTCGTCTTCGTTTCGCGATCTAGAAAATCAGCGATGGTGGAATCTGGGGGTATGACTGCAAGGTCTACTGCTCTCGAACTCCCGATTTGAAGCTACATACAGCTGTCCTTACGTTCGCCTTTCTTCTTTTTCTTGTGTGTGTGGTTCTTGGCTGCAATCTTAGAGATCGAGCAGCCTGTCCCTCCGCTCCACCATTGGTCACCCCAGCGGCGTTTCTTGTCTTGTCCTTTGCTGCTGCCGAGGCTTCTTTCGTCTGTTTGCCAGGGAGCGAGTCCGAGCGACCGCTGTACTTCCCTCCTTACCCGCGTTTGGTGTTAATTCAACTCTATTGACATGTACAGAACTTTGCCTGCTTTCCTTATTTTCTATTTTCTGGGTCTCTCGCTTGCGGTGGCGGCTGGGGGTATGTTCCTTCTGGCGAGGGATAATTTACCGCTGTACGTCTCTCCTTACCCCATTTTTTTATATTTTTTTTGTTGGCGCTTTCTTCTGAGGGGGTATCCCCTGCCCTTCACTCTATCGAATCCATCTGGGTTTGAAGTCATTATAATCTGGGTCTATTGACAGTTACGCAACTTTGCCCGGCGCTTTCCTTATTTTCTATTTTCTGGGTCTCTCGCAGGCGGCTGGCGGCTGAGGGTACTTCCATTCTGGCGCGGGATAATTCACGGGTAACAGGACCTGGGAATGAATTGCACAATTAAATCCACTTATCTGATCTCTGTTGAGTCGTTGCATTGATGACTAAACATTACACCTTTTCCGTTATCAGTATGGGTGTTGGTTGCTCCTCGAACAGTCGCGAAGGGCATTGGGAGAATGATGCGAGAAGGGAGGGGCATCGAACTCTCAATCTTCTTTTTTTTTTGTATGTGATGTGCTTATCATCAATTGCTCATGTGACTCGACGTGGTATGATGGGGATTTGGATGATGTTAGGATTAGGGCTGTGCAGTGGAGGCGAGTAGAGGTTACACGGAGGTCTTTTATGGTGGTTGTTTTTTTTTTTATGTTTTTTTTTTTCCCCACCTTTTTACCGTGCTATTTGGGAAAAGTCATAAGACCTCCCCGCGAGGAAACCTTCCTATCCATTTCCCCCCAAACGAGCAAAAAAGTGCCGCAAGTCGCAAAATCACTTTTGGTGTCATTTTTGCAGCCGCGGTGTAAAAATGGCGGGAACGTGTTTTGCAGGGTGCAAAAATGATGCGGAAAGTGATTTTGGGGTCTGCGGCACCTTTTTCGCCGTTTGGGGGACACCGATAGGAAGGTTTCGTCGCGGGGAGGTCTTATGACTTTGAATCCCTATTTTGCTTAGAAGCTGTGAAAGACGGACAGTTGCTTACAGCTGTGCATCCCTCTCTCAACTTGTGGCGACGTAGATCCACGAGCCACTACTCAGCATGTCTCTGGACTGCTCTATGCACCAGATACGTTCACACTGATCGAACGTTTGTTTCGTTTCGAATGTCTTTTGGTCCTTTACCTCCTCCGGATACAGTAAGAAATTTGCGCAGTCGAGCGACGCCCTTAGTAGCTCTCGTCTTTGCTTGACTTCAAATCTTCTTTCTTTCTTTTCCAACCAACAAAACTTGTTTCGAAAAGAAATCCTTATTTTAAATTTCTTGACTGGACCCGTCGGAATAAAATTCTCGACTCTGCGAAGTCCTTCTAGGTAGACCAAGTACTGGGTCACTCTTCCTTCAAATGACATTCGCTTCGGTTAAGAAAAAAAAAAAAAAGGAAACAGAAACAGAAAAAAAGTAACGAAAACAAGAAACGAACGGAACCAATCTGCGCTCAACGTGGCGCCGCGCTGCGCCTGCACGAGATGAGGGCAACTGGTTCGGTTACCAAACACCTAACCCTAGCAATCCACCATAGCCAGGCGGAGCTCCGCACAAAGGGGGGCGGAGGGGGCAGACGCGTTGGCTTAGTCTGGCTACTACTGCCTTCCCCCGAGCACAGCGCGCCCTCATTCTGACTATGTATGACTGTGTACCGCGCACAGCGCGGAGGCGCAGCCCGGAGGGAGAGAGGATGAAGGTGCAAGAGGGAGAGTCCCGGAGGGAGAGAGGATGAAGGTGCAAGAGGGAGAGTCCTCAAACCGTTTTCTTAGAAAGAAGACATGTTCCGATCGAAACTTGCTTTTTTTTTTTTTCCCATTTCCATTCCATTCCGTTTCTTTTTCCATTCCGCTTTTCTTTTTTTTTTTTTGGTGGGGGTGGGGGGGGCGAAGTTGTCTCATTATATTCCTGAAAATAATAGTGGTCGAGGCCGGGGACCTCACAATTCTCCCCGGAGTTGACAAAATGGCCCAAAAAATCTTTGCTGGAAACCCGGGGCCAAGTCCCACTAGCAGCGTTGAGCTACCACAAGGCCTGAATGTGGACGCTTTTGCGGAGATGTGCAGAAATGGTGTTGAGTTTCCTGAACTGCACGTCTCCGCAAACACGTCCACATTCAGGCGTTGAGGTAGCTCAATGCTGCTAGTGGGACTTGGCCCCGGGTCCAGCGTCCCAAGACCACTAAACCCTCAAAAGGGAATGACACTTCTCAAAAGTAATCTTGAAGCTCAGAAAAGGTGACTGAACTAAAAATTATTGCCTGTCGAATCCTCCAGCCAGCGACTTGTGTCCTATAAAAACAACTAAGATGGCCATTCAACTGAATAGGGAGAACCCACTCTTATTTCCAAAAAACACTGTAAAGCCAGTGGAATGCCCTGTAACACCTGTGCAATGCTTCTACCCAGTGAGTCAGTGACCTATGGCGGCAGAGTGCTGCCTAACTCTAGTCTCACCTACAATTCTTGTAGCAACCACTGAGCATACCTCAATTTACCGTCACCTGACATAGATGCGAAGTAATCCTTTTTTGCCCATGTCTTAGAAAATCAGAACAAGCCTTTTGTTTTCCAGTCTGCTAACACTACTAATCTAATAGCATACTTAATCTGGTTGAAGGTCTGTTGCGCGGGAATTGCAAGAAAACTGTAGGCCTATGCCAGCGGCCTAATTCCTATACATCTGGGAGGAGCCAATCCGAGAGACATAGCTTGCCTTCGACAGAGATTGTAGCCCAGCATTCATTCCTCAGAATCCTGCCCCATGTCTGTGTTCCCCTTTTTTCCCTACCTGTCATTCTTTTTTTTTCTTTTGCGTTCCATCTTTTCTCCTACCTGTCATCATTGCCTTCGCCCTCCGCCACGCCTGGTACGACCTTCACCCATGGCCACTTGCCATACACTCCCACAAGCCTCACCCTCTTTCTGCAATCGCGGTGGTCATTCGCCCGCCATTTTACACATTGGTGAGTAGTACAGTGAAGCCTGTATTCAACTGCAACTGGAGAGAGAAAACTATTCCATACTTTCTGCTGAAATACTCACAGTAGGGCTTTTTTACTTATTTGTGGACATAATTGCGGTCAGGTACATCCGGCCCGCAGTAAATGCGGTCAGATTGATTCATTCAAGTTACGGCATGGCCACACCACTCTTGAAATGTGCAAAATGAGAATGAACTTCCCCGTAGAACATGGCCAGATGCATCCGCCACATTTGTCTTTTTCACATTTCGAGAGTGGTGTGGCTATGCCCTCAGGGCCAGAGAGAGTAGGCCCTGAGATCAGAATGATGCTCGAATTACCCTCTTCCCCCAAACATAGCGCACCCTGAAAACGAATGTATCCAAGGTATGTTTCCGGCCGGATACAGTCAAAACGCAGGTGCTTTGTGTACGGGGGAAGACGGCCTAAGCATCACTTACCTTCGCCCGCCACCACGCCTGCTCGATGGCTCTTGGGGGAGGAGGGGGGGGAAGTGTGGGCGTGGTATGGAGGTCATTTGCGGTTTTGACACTGCTCTCTACGCACATTCCGCACTATGCGACCTTCCAATCCAACATTCCGCACTATGCGACCTTCCAATCCAACATTGGCACGCCTCTACGCACGTGCACGGGGTGCTAGACGACCTCCCAGCATCTTGCTACGCCTCTGCACGTGCACGCGCTGCACGATGCTTTTCCAACATTTAGTGACTATGGGCCTCGTTAGACACTCCTTGGAGACCCGAAATCCACAAGGAAATGATCGTTCCACCTGTCCTTGGGGACGATTCTCCAAAAAAAATGTGAAAACACCAGAAGGAGAGTTCCTTGTGGCGTCCTTGTGGCCACAGCCAATTTTTCCTTAGCCCCAAGGGACCTCCCGAGGTCCCTCGTAGCACAAGGAAGCGCGAATTTCGGAGCGGCGAGGGCATGCGTCGACGTTCAATTTCGGTTCGAGGATGGTCCAGTCGTGGTCCAGCGAACCGGAGCACGGACATCCCTGCGTCCAAAATGTGCACGGCGCCCCAACGGCTCCAAACGGTCACGGGCGTCGGGAGGCCTCCGTCCGTCGACACGAAATGCTGTCCGGCGTCCACTACGGTCTGCTGTGGCGGGCGATCGTCGACAACGGTCGAAAATTCGAATGCTTTTCCCACCGGGCGCCCTTCGAACGGCGACAGTCTCATTGGACAAGATCGTCGTTTCTTCGATTGTCGTCATGCCTCGCACGTTGGAACACAGAACTTTCACCGATCTCTCTTCTGTCGACGGGCTTCTTCGTTGAACGGTCGACTGCAGACGTCACACTGCAGCCCTTTGAACGGCCCTTACATGGCCGTCCTGCTGCACAGGCTGCCTCTGCTGGTCCTCGTCGTCGTGCTGCTTCTCCTCGTTGTTTTCTTCCACGTGTGTTTCGTCGGCCTCGTCCCGATCGCGGCTCGCAGAAGGACATCTTCGAAGAAAGCCCACAGGATGGATCGACGACTAGGCAACGGCAGACCGGCAGGCACAACCTCCGGAGCGAGCAATGCGGGTTCTCTGGCGAAGTGGCCGTACGACCCGAGGTTGTATGCAGGCCTGCCTTCTCACGATATTCCTCTGCCGCCGTCGGATGACGAGGGGGGAGACGCAAGGTCGTCGACTTTGCCGTTGGGAAGTGGGTCTACGCAGGAATGGGCGGCGACGCAGTCGTGCGGAGGCGGGCGGGTGGAGACCCCGTGGACTTACACGTCGCTGCTTAACGAGGGCTTGTGCGACGGCGACGACAATGCAGCGGTTGATCTGAGCTTCCAGTTGTCCAGCAGCAGCGGAGCAGCGACAATGCACACTCGGATCATCAATCCCCACCCGGGTGTGGATTGGGCGGACAACACGCACGGCGGTGTGTGCGGGCCGCGAGACGGTGGTCTCCCTCAATCGCTTTGTGAAGGTGGCAGTAAACGAAACGAGTCCACGTCGACCATCGGCGGAGGAGTTTGTGCGCGTGAACATCCAGAGTGGATGCGGTTGTCACCTTTCGTCGCGGAGCGGATCCGACGCTCCTTGTGCACGGCAGCGGCCGGAGGTTTTGCATCAGGAACGTGCGGACGTACAGCGCGACGGCAGGCAGCTGTGGGCAGAGTGCAGGCAGGCCTTGCATCAACGTGGAACGGAGACAATCACAAGAGGGGTGCAACGGCTCCACGAGGACGAAGGGGACGAAGCTGCTGCTGAGGAGGCCCGGGGGTGTGACGACGTTGATGGTGGCGACGATTGCAACGCCGACGATTTGCCAGGCATAAGGCCGCTGGGGAGGAAAGCGATGAAGGGCGGAGCGACTGCGAGGAAGGGTCCCGCTGCAAAAAGTCGACGGAATAAGAAAATGGATGACGACACGGGCCGGAGCGATGGCGAGGGCGGCCGGAATTTCTGGTCGGTGGGAGACACGATCGCACTCATCAGGGCAAGAAGGGACCAAGATCTGTATATCGCCGGCATGGGCACTAGTTTCGCCCGCATGAAAACGAGGGAGTGGAAGTGGGAGGACGTGCGGGCGAGGTTGCAGTCGATGGGCGTGACGAGGGATGCTTTCGACTGCGGGAAGAAATGGGACAACTTGATGCAGCAATTCAAGAAGGTCCACAAGTTCCAGAACCTCTCCGGCGGGAAAGACTACTTCAAGATTGCATCGAAGGAGAGGCGGTCGGAGGGCTTCAGCTTTGTCATGGACCAAAGCGTGTACGATGAAATGGAGGCCATGACGAAGGGGGATCACACGATCCACCCGAAAAAATTGGCGGACACGGGGGCGGCCGGTGGGGTTCAGATGTCGGCAGGCGCTGGGGCTGTAGGTGACACCATGGGCAGTGAGGGTGGAGGGGACGCAGCCGATGAGGAGCAGGGGTCGACGAGAGACTCCACATTCAGCGCGGGGAGCGGCGGCGGTTATGGGAAGAGGAAGAACATGCGGCAACAAACCTTTGAGGCCGTCGCCGACGTCATGGAAAAGCATGGTGCGCTTATGGCGAGCACAATGGACAGCGCGAGCAAGCGGCAATGCTCGATGATGTCACGTCAGTGCAAAATCCTGGAGAGCGAAGTGGAAGTGAAGAGGAAACATTATGCTGCGGCGGACGAGGCGAACAGAATGATGTGCCAAGCCCTTATGGAGATAGCAAAAGCCATCCGCGAAAGATCATGACTGATGCTGCTAGTAATGTCCACCGTTACTTTCTTGGCCTGTCTCTCCTGTCGTTGCGCCTGAGGAGATGGCGACGTGTGCGTGTGTGTGTATGTGTGTGTGTGTATGTGTGTGTATGTGTGTGTGTGTGTGTGTGTGTGTGTGTGTGTGTGTGTGTGTGTATGTGTGTGTCATCGTATGGTCAGCAACATCTTTTTTAAAATCTTTGTTTGTTTTTTTTTTTTGTAGTTGTTGCGCTTCCTTTTCGAGGACAGTAGTAGGTGCTGCGTTCGCGGTCTCCACAGCGAGAGGGCCAGTTGTTGGAGGGGTTATGGGGTTCGACGATTGCGGTGGACGGGGGTGTCATCGTTCGTGTCCA
>BFEA01000082.1:1762223-1772831 GCA_003427395.1 Chara braunii
AGAGAGAGAGAGAGAGAGAGAGAGAGAGAGAGAGAGAGAGAGAGAGAGGGGGGGGGGGGATGAATTCAATCCGTGTAGGCGCGCAAGAGCGGCAAGACGAGTGACAGTCGAGTCCAGCGGGACCTACTGGTAGGAGAGAGAAGATAACAGCAGTAATCTAACCCAGGGAGGACGGAAGGGGTGGTACGGAGTGGGCGACTACTGTGCGTATAACGTCCTTGAAACAGTGGAGACTCTGAGCAATCTCTCCGCGATCTCCTTCGCTGCTCTTCTCTTCGTCATTTCCGCTTGCTTCTGCATCGTGAGGGCCACCGTGAAGTAGACACGGGACCTGGAACATAGAGAAGAGGTTAACAGAGCCCTAAATTCTCAGGATTTTTTCAGGGTCATTATAACAAACGTCCCATACCTTTTACGCCAGACTTGTCACCAGTCCATAGAGTGGACACCAAATAAACCAACAGCAAAAAAAAAATTAAGGTTAACCTTTGGTGGGAACATAAGAAGTCTACCTTGCTTGTTGAAAAGATTTTTGCTCTCGGTGGAAGTAGGCACCTCGGGTCGAGCGTAGCTGGGCCGAGCTGGCCTTGAAAAGCACTGCCTTTTCTTTCTTTTTCTTGAATGAACGGCGCAGTCGCTTGAGCTAACCTTCTCGCTGATTTGAAGTTTGAAAACAAAAACACCCTTGCCGATTCATCAAAACGACCACCGCCAGGTAATTCAGAGTTCAGGACATACTCAGGGCATGCTCACACGGCGGAAGGGCCGATTTGAGGTTTTGGGCATGGTTCACGTCACACTGCTGTACCTTTTCAGATGGGACAAGGTCGCGGCCGTCTGGAGAAATGGGGATTTGGTACTTGGCTGGTCACACGGCGGCGCCGTCCACAATTTCGTCCACAATTTGTGCATGAACGTTTGTGAACGAGTTTTGCCAATTTTTGAAGAAAATGCAAAAAAAAAAGGGGCATTTGCGGCCACCTCCAGGGCCGAGGTCCCACTAGCAAAAAGGATAGGATCGAGCTCATGAATCTGGATGTGTCTTATCCAGAAATGCAGAAAAGCAGTTCAATCTCTATTTCCTGCACCTGTTTACAAACACGTCCAGATTCAGGCATTCTATCCGAAGCTGACCCCAAAATCCCTTGCCCTGCGGCTTCCCAGGCCGCTGACAAATGGGCACAGGAATAGTACATTTGCGTATTTGGTAGATCGGTGTGACCGGGCTTTTCCCCTTTTTTTTGGAATTTTGGGACCCGTTTGACCAGGCTTTTCCCCTTTTTTTTGGAATTTTGGGAATAAAGGTCCCCGTGTGAGGCCCCGGTCACCTCTGGAGGTGCCCGCAAATGCCCTTTTTTTTTTCATTTTCTTCAAAAGTTGGCAAAAATTCGTTCACAAAAGTTCTTGCACAATTTGTGGATGGCATAGTGTGACCAGCCAAGCACCAAATCCCCATTTCTCCAGACAGCCGCAACTTTGTCCCATCTAAAAAGGGGCAGCAGTGTGACCTTTCGGACGGTCATCACACAGGAGGAGAATGAAAGGAGATTGGAAAGGATGGAGAAAGAAATGACACAGCTGAAAAGAGAGAGAGATGAGGCTTTGGCGGCTGTGGAAAATTGGAGAACAGAAACACTTTGACCTGGACTTAAGAGAGTTGGAATAATGGAATTATGGTGGAAGCTACACCATCGACAAAGGCGAGGGTGAGACCGAGATGTGTTTCTCCTAGGTGGGTGCAAAAAATTCATGCAGCAGAAATGGCGGCTTGTCATGCGAGAGAAGTTGCTACGTTGAAGGAACTATGTGCCCAAGAATTGAATAGTCAAAAGGAGAAAGAAAGTGAGAGAAGTTGGCAAGACTGGAGATGGAGCGCCGGCAGAAGGGACCTGCAACCGACTTGAGCGAAAAGATGGATGAGGCAGCAAGGGCGGCAGGAAGCAGATCTGTGAAAGGGAAGTAAAAAATGGAGCAGGCAGAGTATTCAACGAAGGCAAACTCGACACTTAATCGAACGAAAGAAGACATTCTTAACAAACTGGTGCAAATCGCCTTTGGTGACGACCTGATTGAGGAGTGGAGATTAAAGAGTTTGTGACGAACCACTTCACGAACCCGTGCTATCTTTCGTACCCTTTCTTTTGCTTGTATCATACCAACCCCAGGAAAAACCCATTTTGATTTCTTGCTTTCGGGTGCCGCATTTTCCTTATTGAGAGCTTTTTCGACAGCTGTGTTCTGTTTTTCTTTTTGCAAAGTTGGGAAATACATGGGAATTTGCGCGCGCCTTAGCGAGCGCACTGGGAATTGGGCTCGATAGTTGGGAATTCCAGGATAAGTGGAACCTCGACGTGTCCTTTTTGGGTGTGTGAGTGTTCTTGGGCGCGTCGGGGAAAGCTCTCGGAATTTTGCATGAATACGAATAGGCGTAAGATTTTCTTTTCCCCCGTCGCTTTTTCGCGCGCGGATATGGTGATTTCAATTTTGAATTAGGAGAGAAGCAAGTCGTAACTGTTTCGGTGCCTTTTTCTTTCTTTTTGTTGACGGCACCGCACATGCAGAAGCTTTCTCCTCTCTGTCCCCCGCATCGCTCCCTTCCCTTCTCCCTCCTTTTTCTCTCTCCCCGTAACTGTTTTCCTTCTCTCTCTCTCTCCCGCCTTGCTTTTTGCGCGCCCATTTCCCTTTCTTGATCATCTGAATCTTCGACCCGTCTTGCGCCACCTCTCGCGCCTTTTCTCTTCCCACCCTCTAAGTCTGGCGTACGACGCCCGATCGATCCCCGATAACTTCCGCTCGCCAATCAGGTGCGTGGATCGATAGGACCTTCTTATCGCGCGACGAATCTGATTGGTTGAACCTTGAGTTCCGAGGGATCAGCATGGCGCTCGTAGAACACTCTTCTCAAAGTCTTCTCCTCCTGCTTCTCCTCTTACACCTCAGCTTTCCTATCGCCTTCTCCCCCTTCTATCTCCCCTATCGCAACTATAAAACCCGCAAGCGCATCCGCAAAGCTCTCTTACATTCTCGACTCCTAAGCCAGCTTCCGGAAAGCAGTGGCTAGGCAGAGTGGATTGATGCGAGTCGGAAAGTCCTGTCGGGCTGACGATAGGCTTGCCGGTTGCGTTCTTGATCGCCACGACGGACTGTGGGATCCGAGCGAACCGTGTCGAGTTTACGACAGCGGGGTGACGATCGCAGTGGTGGGAGTTAGCACACGACGGTCGGGATCGTCGGTGCGGGTATGAGGTTCCCTGATTGGAGTTGAGTGAGTGATTGGCCCGGGGCCATAGTGGAATTAACGGTGAATGTGCCTTTATTGCGGATTGTTATCCTTGGCATGAGTGTAAAGCGGCGACGCCAAACTTTTCTCTTTTCGGACCTTGTCATCGTCTATTTTGACTCTCTTTCCCTCGACTCTCTCTCTCTCTCTCTCTCTCTCCTCTTGAATGATGATGCGCTTGAATGATTGTCCCGCTCTTGAATGGGAATGAGTCGGCATTTTGTGTGAAAGAACTTCTTCCGGAACTCTTCCATTAGTTTCCTGGGTAGTCCTCCTATGCAAGGACCCTGTCTTCTTGTCTTGTGAACGGTGGATGCGTGTGTACTGAGTAACGCGATCCATCTTTTCCTGTGCATGTCTCATTTTCGTCGGGATTTTGTTCGAGAATGCAAGAGTGTTTAGATCTGTAGCTCTGTTCGCACTGCGCATGTCATCTGCCTTATGTTGCACGACATCAGCAGCCGAGCCACGAGGCGGCCTTGAGAAACAAGGCGCCCAAGGACCAACGTTGTGTCGAACTAATCGGTCCAGTAGCTATACGCGTGATCAAGCTGATCTGTGTTTGCTCTCCCTCTCCTGTGTCAAAAATATTGATTGGGGGACGCACGAATCGCTTTTGTTCTTAATGACGTCTCGAGATATTTTGTGATGGATTGACATGTGGACTGACAAGTACCCTTCGATTGGGCGCCAGCCTCCCGTATCTCCCATCCCAACGCGAATTTTTCCCTACAGTGAGGAAAGGACACGTGTATGTGAGTGGGACGTACGAGAAGCTGTCGCACAAATCGGCTGACAGTATTACTTCCCTCCGGCCAACCGTTGTTCTGGATTCGTAGAAGCCGGGTTTGTAATTATCGATACGCACTTCCCACCGTACTCGGTATTGTCGCCATTTAACGAGTTGATCGTCATTCCGTGGACGGCAGTAGAGCCCCACTGGCCGCGCACTCTATGCGTCGAATGTTAGCATTTTGAGCGCTACGAGTCCAGGGGTTTTCACTACTGTGTGCGGAGTGAAGACGAGCATAAAGAAAGAGCCACGCGTCTGAGACCCTCCACGTCAGACTCGGAACTAGCCAGTGAACGATGATGGGATTTGATACCAAAACGAGACACGCGAAGCGTGCCCAAGCCCTTCTGTTCCAAACGACGAGTTGTGGCCCGGTGGGAGGCACGACAATACTTTTTGGATTGAATTTGGGATCTTTCCCTCTCTTTCCGCCTTGCCCGCGCACGCATTCTGCAACGCGCAAAAACGATTGACTTGCTCCATCGGACCAACACGGGGGATTTCAGTTCCGTTTGTGTCCCCACACTCAATTTCCAAAAATCCTTGGCACACCCCATCTTGCTGTTTTTTTTGGGTCTCTTTTCCGCACAGCTAACACTCCGAACGAAAGACAGCACAGGGCGTGAGGTTGTGCATCACAAGTTATGCGAAGACACAAGGTTGATGCATAAGAAACTTCATCTTAAGGTCTATCCCGAACGCGGCTTATGTATGGGGGTTGGCAAGGAAGATACTTATCTCAGACATTCTGACTGTACTCTTCTACGTTGTAGAGTACTCAATAGACTGTTGTGTTTTGTGGTGATATGTTTAATTCTGTCTAATGAAATTTAGTGGGCGAGGAGGTTAGGCAATAATGTGTCAAGCTTGATGTCAAAATAGGTTGACTTTGACCGGTGTAAAGGACCCTTGGTGTATGCACTAGTACCATGGTGTAAACATGTTTATGTCGGGAGCACAACTTGGGATTTGTTCGTTACTATCGTTAGATGTAGGAATAATAAGTCACTGGTGTCGTATCACTCGAGTGTGGGGATAGTATCGTATCAACTAAGTAGTATTCTGAATTGGTGTTGTAAAGAGAAGAGACATAGATGTGTTGTGGTGTGTCGCGGCGGAAATACGTTGGTTGAATCCTCGAAAGTGGTAAAACAATGGAAAGTCGTAAAATGATGATATGGCGCGACAACAGTGTCTTGCGTGCATGAATTGGCCAACTTCGATGTTCCCGAGAATCGATAAGGGGAGAAATTGTTCTCACTTTCATTTATATTTCGTTGTTTATGTGTCGTTCTCTACAGTACAAGGAGTCTTTGATTCGGTGTTTGAGCAATCCTGTGACACGATGTGATTTATATCAATAGAAACAGGATAAACTAATCTATGCATGTACGACTATTCGTTGTTTTAGTGAAAAACGGACAAGGTCACGGTTGCACTTGATTTTGTCTCGTGTAGCGAAGGTTATTTGATGTCCATTTGACAAAAAAGTTAGCGATCCATCTGGTGTACGACCACGGTGTAAGCAAAGTTGCTGGTCGGATATTGAGTGCGAAGATGGTGAAAAAAATTCATGTGTCAATTGCATGGCAAGACTTGTTCATCAGAAGAATGAGGGTGGTATGGTGCAAGAATAAGACTGTAGGAGACTTAATTCATAACCATCGAAAGGCTGCACAAGAAGTAGTAGTCTGTCGGTGCAAAGGTGATGAGGTATCCTTTCCACGAGACCAGGGACATGTGGCTTTTCGTTTGAGTGAGGTGGCTTCACTCTTTCCTGAAGTAATAAGAAACTCTAAAAATATCTTACAACCATCGAGAAGATCTATTTCTGGGATAAGGCGCCAACTATGTGTAGCTTTCAAATCTTTTACTCCTGATATTTTCATTTGTGTCCATTCTAATATTTTCTATAATTCTGATTTGTTAAATTGTCTATGCTCTCTTTCTGAAGTAAAAAATGTGATGTATGAGCAGCGGTAGAGTTTGCAGGGATTGGTTTGTTTACCGATCATTCATAATATTGGTGACACTTTTGTGTGTTGTCCAAAAGTCTACAGGAAAGGAATGAAGAATTTGTTTTTAAATAATAAGTTATAACCTACGTTTCGGGTTCGGTGGGGTCGCGTGGGGGTGTGTTGTGCTCACGGGATTGCTTGAAGTGAATTTTCAAAACTGTTTTTGCGACTGCGCCGAAGTTACCTCTCTATTTTATATTTGATTTTCAGTTTTTTTAATTATTATTAAAAAAAAAATATAGTGTTTTTATCGAAATGCAAATTCAAGGCTGGGATCTCACAATTCAACCCAGATGCTCACAACATTACTTCGCTAGCTTATAGCCCTAAGTATTGAGTCATCCATCCTACAATCCATAACATAAAACTGTATAAGATTCCTTCTCTAACTCCATTCAAGTTATATCTAAGTGACAATTTACGTGGGTCACTATCAATTACTGCTTTAACAAATTATAACTTAATTGACAGCAATGCCTACCCTATCGTTGTATCATTCTTCAACCCTAATTGAGGTTAATTCAACTCCTAAAATTTTAAAACATTCATTGTTACATTGCGCCTTATCCGTCATTTGTTTAACGAATTAGAAATTAAATTGACAACAATATCTACCCTACCATTGTACTATTCTTCTACCCTAATGTAATTCTTACAATTTTGAACGATTTAAATTGTAAATAACACCAGGGTTGTCGGCATTCGAGACGGGCCGAACGCCCAAATCCAAACGCCCGAACGTTCGATACCCTCTCTTGAAAAAAAAAAAAAAAAAAAAAAACCGAATTCAAAAAAATCTTAAAAACATATGTGTTATACAGAAGAATCAACTAAACAACTTTTGCCTCAGCGTTACATTCAAATTCTTTACAAAATTGGAAATACAAATAAAATACTAAAAATAAATAATAATAATGAAAAGTTTTTAAAAAATTAAACGAGAATGAAATTATTGAGTGGGCGAGCACGTTTTTGACACCGCCATCTTTGGCAATTTTTTTTTTTTTTTTTTGATGTGACAAATGCAATAAAATTTTATATATGCGTATCTTACATAATAAAAAATCCACAAATTAAGTTTGAAAAAATAATAATTTGTTTCATATCCCGAAATAAAGGAAAAACAAAAAGTGAAAAGAGAGAGAAAACAAATTAGTGAGTGCGTAAGCAAGTTTTGACAACACTATTTTTGAGGATTTATTGTTTTTGTTTAGCTAAACAGAATGACTTTAAAATTGAGAGTAAGATACCTTACATCATAAAGAACACACAAAAAAACAAATTGAAAAAAATAGTAATACTTAGGTGCCTAAACAATTTTTTAAGGGGTTCGAACCCCTTCAAGTTCAGGCCCCGTACGGGGACCCGAACGCCCGAATGTTCGAGGGTCCACTCAGGGGCCTCCGTACGTTCGGCCTGGCAATCCTAAATAACACTAAAAAAATAATAACAAAAAAGAGAATGAAAAAAAAGAATAATGACTAGAATCCAGCATGCATCGGTTAAGGGAAAAAAAAAACAATCTCTGAATCCACAAAAAGGAGGGACAACTAGGTTGCCGCATTGTGGAATTGATGATGAGCCCTCAACACTGTCTCTTATAACTTCTAAAATGGCCACTACCCCTTATTAGCAAACTCGAAACGCAAAAATACTATACATTGCATTCTTCTAAGGTCAGGCGTCACCCGACCAAACTGGCTGGTGGCACAGGCAAAGAAAAAATAAAGTCCGCACTGGCGTTTTAGGAAAGCTTGATGCACAGTTTTTCCTTTTTTTTTTTTAATCTTCTCTCAATCTCTCTATGGCATCATCTCGCTACTCTATGGACCTAATTGCATTACTCACCATGGTCCATAATTCATGGCGGATGTGTGGAGAGTAAAAAAAATAGAATTGTGTCGAGCTGAAGGCCCTGTTGCACTGACTCACCACTATATTTCTTCGACAGAAAAGTAAAATGTTTTTGCCTTTCTGATCTCCACTCTTGAAGCGCTCTACTCGCCAAGAAGTTGTTTTGTGGTGAGGTCACGAGGATGACCCTCCACAAAATAGCAGTAGAGACTCGGCAAATCACCGCACTCTGTGGCGGATTGAAAAAGGAAACTCAGCAAAAGTTATAGCAGGTTTTGGGTCTCGCTCCACTACTATCTGTTGTACGATATCGAATAGTGGGACACCCTGCGCTGCCACTTGTATGCACCCTCGTACGAGTACGGATTCGTACTCCGGTGCTCGTACGCTAGGGGCCCCGTACATTTTTTTTATTTTTTATTTTTTTAATCCGGCATTCTTTTTATTTTTTTCCACAAATTCTAAGACGAATCTTGAGATGATGCTCAGCCAAATGTTGCTTGTTTCGTACTGTTTCATCACGTATTTTGTTTTCGAACTTTTTGGATTTTTTTTTTTTTTTTTTTTCCGTAGGGGGCGTACAAGACGTACAGGTACCCGTACAGGTTCATGTACAGGTGCACTATCAAATCCCGTACAGATATTACCTACCTGAAATGTACGTCTACGCTACGTAGCACGGCGAACGTGTTCGTGCCCCTTCACGTTTGTGCGAACGTGTTTGCGTGTTCACGGGAACAGCTCGCGAACATGTTCGGGCGAACAATTTTTTTTCTGTTAAAATATATATATATATCGTCAAATATATATATATGTCCTCTTCTCCCTCTCTGCCTACGGTTTACCGGGCAGTTCTATTTGACGATATATATATATATATATAGTTTGTCACAGCCCCTCATTTGTTGTCCTCTTCTCCCTCTCTGCCTACGGTTTACCGGGCAGTTCTATTTGACGATATAGGGTTCAGCCTCCTGATGAGTCGGTGAAACTCCGACGAAACAGTTTGTCACAACCCCACATTTGTTGTCCTCTTCTCCCTCTCTGCCTACGGTTTACCGGGCAGTTCTATTTGACGATATATATATATATATATTTTTTTTTTTCGTCTTTTGATTTTTAACTCATGATTGGTTACGAATTTGAACAGAACTCCAAGGCAAAAGTTTCTTGTATTATGGTTTTACATAACATATATGTTTTTCAGATTTTTCTGTGAAACGTTTTTTTTTTTTTTTTTTTTTTTTTTTTTTTTTTTTTTTTTTTTTTTTTTTTTTTTTTTTTTTTTTTTTTTTTTTTTTTATTTATTTATTCGCGTTCGGAGGGTTTTGGGCGCTTGTTTCTGTTCGGGCGGACATGTTCGCGTTCGCCTCCGAATGCGAACACCGTGCCACGTAGCGTCTACGTTATGCAACGTAGGGGACATCGTTCCACTTACTACCTGAAATGTACCTTCGAAAATCAGTGTCTGCGTAGCACAGCGAACGTGTTCGCGCCCCTTCACGTTTGTGCAAACGAGCGAACAGCTCACGAACATATTCGGGCGAACATTTTTTTTTTTCGTAAAAAAAAAAAAAAAAAAAAATCGGTTTTTGATTTTTAACTCATGATTGGCTACAAATTTGAACATGGCTCCATTGCAAAAGTTGCTTATTTTGTTGTTTTACATAACATATATGTTTTTCAGACTTTTCTGAGAATTTTTTTTTTTTTTTTTTTTTTTTTTATGTTCGTGTTCGAAGGGTTTTGGGCGCTTGTTCGCGTTCATGCGAACATGTTTGCGTTCGCCTCCGAACGCGAACATGGCGCTACGTAGATCAGTATATAGTTGTCAAATGACGCCTTCCAGATTCACCATATGATCACGTATTGTTACCAGCCTGTAAAAGTCGTTACACGGAAGGTGGTTGAAGGAGGTTGTGTGAAACCATGTGGCGCACCTTGAGTCGGCTCCCACAAATTATTGTCTTGTGGTGCTGTAAGGGTGTTTTCTACTAAACTGAGGAATCAGAAACTTGTATAGTAGATACTAAGTGGAGCAACAATGGGTTTTATACCTTTTTTCACGTTCAAACAACTATATGACAACTATACAAAATTCTATATCGCGGAGAGTAGTGGACCGAGACCGTTTCTCTCACCAAGTTTGGCGAGTAAGTGCAACCATACACATACCCGCCAAATTTGGCGGTGTGCGAGTTGTGCAACTAGGCCCTATGTAAGGGGAACACCAACCAGCCTACATCTTTTCCACGTCAACAAAAAGAGGCTCGGAGGTAGTGGTGGTTAGACATAAAAAAAAATGAATAAACTCTAGTCCGAACCTCATGAAAATCATTCATGCCACATGTCACGTGGGAAATTGGTGGTACTCTGAGCAAGCAGAAATTATAAGAAATTCATTTATGCAATTCTTGCCCACTATCGTAGCTGCTACGGGAATACTACCGTTTTCCCCTCAACACAACACACCTTGTGGCGATAGAGTACAGGGATTACCTGAACGAGGTCGCAATGTACAGGGTCTACGTGGACCCCCCCTTGGAGGAGTGGGAACATCTCCACAACGAGTTGGGTGAGATTGACAAAAACTTCTACTAGCGCCTACGTCGGATTCTTGCCAATAGGCACGACCGTCTTCGGGCAAAGTGAATGAGAAGGAT
>BFEA01000082.1:1788049-1790549 GCA_003427395.1 Chara braunii
TTGGATTGTTTTTTTTTTTTTTTTTTGCTGGGGCCTTCCCTGGTCCTTGCACGGGCTGGCCACCGGGGACCCGGGCGGCCCGGCTGGTAGCCTAGCTTTTGGGGCATATTTGCACCCTGTAAAACACTTTCCCCCCATGTGTGCACAGAGGCGTTACCTCCCAGCCAGGGTGCAAAAATGACAGGAAATGTCATTTTGGGGCCTGCCACACTTTTTACCCCATTTGGGGGAAATGAATACAGCGGTTTGGCCGCGGGAAGGTTTTGTAACTTTTCCCTTTCTTTTTCTATCTTTTTAAAAAATATTTTATAGAGAAAACTACGCCACAGTCAGGGTTTGAGTTTGAAAATGCACTTGAGGCAAAAAGGCTGGTAATGGTGAATGTATATGACCTACGTTTCGGGTCCGGTGGGGTCACGTGGGGCTGTGTTGTGCTCGCGCGATTGCCTGAAGTGCATTTTCAAACTGTTTTCCTGACTGCGCGGAAGCTACGCCCCTATTTTATATTTGATTTTCATTATTTTTTTTAACTATACAAAAAAAAACAACAGTTTTTATTTCAATGCAAATTCAAGGCTGGGGATCTCACACGTGACACATCAACCCGGATACGGACATCATTACTCAGCTAGCTTATAGCCCAAATTACCGAGCCATCCATCCCACAATCCATGACAAAAGACTGTATAAGATCCCTTATGTAAGTTCATCCAAGCTATATCTAAAAGTGGGAATTTGAAAGGCCGTCCTGTCCAGATTTGACAGGTAAAGGAATTGGTTGGGCTTAAGGAATTAGCCTCTAAAAAAAAAAAAAAAAAAAAAAAAAAAAGTGGGAATTTACGGGGATCATTATCAGTTACTGGGTTAACAAATAAAAATTGAGTTGACAGCAATTCCTACCCTATGTTGTACCATTCTCCTACCCTAATGTAATTCCTACAATTTCGAAATATCCCTTGTTACCTGGGTCCTTATCTGTCACTAGTTTAACAAATTAGGAATTTAATTGACAGCAATGCCTACCCTATCGTGGTACCATTCCCCTACCCCAATGTAATTCCTACAATTTTGACAGATTTGAATTGTAAATGGGACCCAAAGAAGAATAACAAAATAGAAAAAGAAAAAGAAGAATCCGAATCCACGAAAAGCAGGGACAACTCGATCGCCGCATTGTGCGATAGATGCGGAGCCCTCAACACTGCCTGTCACAACTTCTAAAATGGTCACAACCTTTCACAGGAATCACAGCCAAACTCCAGACACAAAAATACCGTACATCAAATTCTTCTGAGGCCGGGCGCCACCCGACCAAAATGGCTGGCGGCACAGACCAAAAAAAACAAAAGTGGCACTGGCTCTTCAGCAAAGCTTGACTTGAAATTTTCCTTTTTCCTTTTTTTTTTCTTTTTTTTAACTTTGTTCTTCTCTCAATCTCTCTATGTCATCACCACGCTTCTCTATGGGTGTAGTTGCACTACTCGCCAATTCGTGGCAGATGTGTGGAGAGTTATAAAAAACTAGAATTGTGTCAAACTGGAGGCCTGGTTGCACTTACTGGCACTATATTTCTTCAGAATCTACAGAAAAGTTGAAATTTTTTGTCTGCCTGATCTCCACTCGTGAAGCCTTGCACTCGCCAAGAAGTTGTTTTGTGGAGAGGGCGCGAGGATGACCCTCCACAAAATAGCAGATGACCCTCCACAAAATAGCAGTAGTTTGTGGAGAGGTCGCGAGGATGGCCCTCCACAAAATAGCAGTAGAGAGTCGGGAGCTCGCCGCACTCTGTGGCGGACTGAAAAGGGAAGCTCCACAAAAGTTCTGACAGGTTTTTGGCGAGTAAGTGCAACCGTGCACCTACCCGCAAAACTCGTAGGGCAACTACCGTCTTCACCCGAATAGAACGCCCGGTCATTATAGCTGCATTTGGCACAACTTTCAGTCCAGATGCAGCGATAAATACGGGGCGTTCTATTCGGGTGAAGACGGTAGGCCCTATGTATAGTACAGGAAACACCAACCACCTCAGATCTCCTAGGCCTGAGCAAAAAGAGGCTCGGAGGTAGTGGCGGTGAGACACAGATCGGAGGTAGTGGTGTTTAGACACAGAAAAAATTAAATAAACTTTGGTCCTGCAGCTCCTGCTCTCATCAAAATCATTCATGCCACATGTCACATAGGGAATTGGTGGTACCCACTGCCCAGAGTACAAGCAGGAGCTATAAGAAATCCATTGCCGCAATTCTGGCCCACTACCGTAGCTGCTACCGTCTTCCACCACCCTGATACTTTCAAACAGCTGGACTCGTCCGAATGCATCTGGTCCAGAAAGCGGCAAAATGCATGTACAGCGACGTACAGTGTTGTGCAGTGGAGCGAGGCCCTCGGGCTGGTGGGTAAGGGACAGTGAAATGGAAAGGCAGGCTGCTTAAACTCGGAGTTTGAACCCAGAAATACGCAAATGAAAGTGGGGCCATATCCACACCAGGACCTTTTGGAC
>BFEA01000082.1:1795549-1801558 GCA_003427395.1 Chara braunii
AGGAAGAAAAATTTAATTATAAAAACATTCTACAACTATAATGTAGAAGGACTAATTTAATATTAGGCATCTTGGTTTCCCTCCTGAAGATAACAAGGCACTGAATACTAGGTTCTTTTTGACAGAGGGAACCGCCCAACAGAAAAGAGATCCCCACAGTTTCTTAAAGGGTATGGACTTCTGTTCATCCGTTTTGTGTGACTTGTTTATCCGTTTCCAATCCGCCTGCATGGTGAGTTTAAGCTCAGAGAGCATCTGGAACTTGAGAGAGGATATACTACATACTCGTCCTTCAAAAAGGTAGACATTCCTTTTACGCCATAGAAGCCACAGACCCAGTGCTCTAGCCACTTCTGCTKGACGAGTGGCCTTGGTTACCCTTCTGAAGTTGCCTGTCAGAATGGTTCCTTTGCACCACACTTGGGAGACAAGGTCCGTTTGATATGCTAAGGTCCATATCTCCTTCCACCAAGACCAGAATTCATTGGCAGACGGACAGTCCCACCAGATATGTGGGATATCTTCGATGGCCGGAGGTTGACATGATGGACAGAACATGCTGATTCTCATTCCTCGCTGTACGCACCATTTACCTGTTGGTAGATTCAGCATAAAGCTGAGCCAGAGAAGGCTGGCATGTTTAACCATTGGAAAGGTTTTGAGGTGCTTACCTATTCCGAAGCAGTCTGCGTGACGAACCTTAGGTATGTCGTTCAACTCAGAAAAGTCCTCCCAGGCCTGCAGATTGGACATGGAGAGTTTGTATGGCTTTGCACCCAGACTGTAGCCTGTGGAGACACAGTAATCCAGAAGAGTACATTGTTGTTCCTTCAAGGTAGGAGTTACCCAACCCCAAGCAACCGGGTTAATCTTGCAGTCAAGTAGAGGCGTGCCATGCATCTGGATCGTATGTGTCAAGATTGTCTTACCTTTGATCTGTTTTACCTTAGACTGCACCAAGATTTGTCTCAATGAATCATTAGTTAAGACAACTGGAGGGACTTTCATTTTGGCCAACCCATCGATGGCGCTTGTCCATTCTTCACAAAGAGTACTTTGGTCGTCAAGAGGTTCCTTGATCCTCCAATACTTGGATGGTTCTTCAGTAGTTACCGCCCATGTATCTTTCTGCATTCTTCCGTTGGACAGACTCTCTTTCCAGGCGACAGGGATGGCTTCCAAAATATCGGCAAGGTGGGACTCCACATTCCGCAGGCTACCCTGTTTGGAGCGTAGTTCCGCCGCGGTGAAACATCTTTTGTGTTCTGTGTTCCATAAGTGTCTAATCTGGGACACTCCCTTTTGGCACCAGGTTCTGCCAAAGTCTGCTGAACTTGAGGTGACTGTGAGAATCAGGCCATTGCTGGTTCTGATCACTGGGTTGTCAAAAATAGGCTGTACTGATATTTCCTGGTAGGTTTGAGGTCAGTTGATAATATAAGGCATCAAAGATTGCCAGGCTGCCAAGATTGGTTTCCAAACTTTCGATTTAATGCGTTTGTTTAAAAAACCTTTAATGAAAAAGCAGGGCCAGATATCTTCTTGATTGGCTATTCCTCATTCTTGCGAAAGAATATGCATAGCCATTTTAATCCACGGGCGATCAGAATCCAAGATCGATATCCTCACAACCCATTTAATGAGAAGTGCTTTGTTTTGCAAATCCAAGTCCAGCAGACCAAGACCTCCCGCATTCCTTTTCTGTGTTATTTTCCACCACGCCACCTTTGGGATTGCTTTGCCACTTTCTATAGTCCCTTTCCACAGATATTTSGTGATCTCTTGTCTGAGTCTCTTACCTGTTGTAGGGGCAAGACTTACAATAGACAGTATGTACCAGATAGTTGAAAGGACCATGGTATTAACCACCATTGCCCTACCGAATAAGGAGACAGACCACACCTTTGACCAGGTAGTGAGCCTTTTCAGTATTCTGTCTTCAATTATCTGATTTTGCTTCCGCGAGTTGTCCTCATATGAGATCTCTATACCCAAGAAACGTTCCGAGTGGTCTCTACTCTTGACCTTCATCCCAATATCACTCCCCAGAGGCCTGTCGTCCCTAGAGATTGCCACAGACTTATTCCAATTGACCTTGGCCTCTGAGGCTTTGCCAAACAAATCCAACGTTCCTTTAACTGCCAACAGAGAGGATGGTGAATTTACTGAAACCACCGACAGATCATCAGCCAATGCCGATGATTTCAGTTGGTAATTAGCAAGAATGTTCAGTCCCCGGATTTCCTCATTACTTCTGATCATTGAAAGGAGGACGTCTTGTTGTATTACATAGAGCAGAGGGGCTAGAGGGCAGCCTTGTCTGAGAGAACGAGACAAGGTGAAATGAAAATATTTATTACCGTTGGTTACCACTGATGCAATTGAGTCCAGATAAAACATTTTCACCCATCGTCTGAAAACAATCCCAAAGCCCCTCCTCATGAGGGTTTCCAGAACGAAATCCCAATTGACTCTGTCATAGCCTTTTTCAAAGTCTATGAGGAGAATCACATGGGAGTATCTGCGGACTCCAATCACTTCCATGGCTTGCATGATAGTCATCACAATGTCAAGAATCAGTCTGCCTTTAACAAAACCTGACTGATCTGGGTGGACAAGTGATGGTAGAAAATTTGTAATTCTTCTTGATAGTGCCTTGGTTAGGATCTTCCCTGAGGCGTTCAAAAGTGTAATAGGTCTCCAGTTACGAATATCTCTCTTATCGTTCTTTTTGTGCAAGAAAACAATGGCTCCTTCCATCATGTATTTGCTGAGCTTGGAACCTTTGATTACCGCATTGAAAAGCTCCAGCAGTATGGGTCTAAGAAATCCCCATGTACTAGAGTAGAATTCTATTGGCAGGCCATCGGGCCCGGGACATTTCCCTATGGTCATGCTTAGGCGGGCACTAGTTAGCTCTTCTAAAGCAAGCTCTTGGTCCAACAGTTCTTTCTCATGTGCAGTAATGATTTGGCCAAAGTTGCTCCACAACTTGTCTTCTTCATCGGGGCCCACTATTGGAGCACCTATCGGTTTTTCAGTAGATAAGAGATTTTCATAAAAGATTCTAGCATGGTTGCTTATCTGAACGGGTTCTTGGGCAATCGGGATCGAAGGGTCAAAGGGGTGTAATAATTCTTTCATAATGGACTGACCCTTTGGTTTCGTCGCATTATTAAAGAACACCCTTGTCATTCTATCTCCATCTAGAATTTTGGAAACCTTTGCATGATTCTGCCACTCTTCCTCTCTTGCTATATGAAAATCTCTCCATCTGTCCATCCACATGTTCCGCTGTTCCATCCAATACCAATCTTGTGAGGGGTACACCCCCGACTGTCGTTCTGCATATCTTACCTTGTGCATGAAGGATCGTTCTTTGACTGCGCGTTCCATTGCCTTTATCCGGGAGAAAGAAGCCAACATCTTGGAGGTTTGTTGGATGCCCATGTCAAACCAATCATGAGTGGAAGAGCATTGTGATTGTTCTTCTTTCCATTCAGTCCAAAAAGTACTTATCCATTTCCGAACCCCCTCGTCATCCATGATGTGGGGACTCAGTCTGAAGAGGTCTTTGGAGACTTCATCGACCGACCCAATTGTCATGTCCAAAGAAATGGGGTAGTGATCTGAGAGGGGATCAGTATGTATTTGGGTGGCTAACACCCTGTCCCATATTGATTTCCTGACGAACCAGTAGTCCAATCTTTTGTCGGCGATTTGTCTTTGTTCTGTGGATGAGGAGGAGATCCAGGTAAATTCCTGTTCGTCCGGATAAATAGCACGGTAAGCGTCCACTAGGTCCTGTTCTCTCAAGAAGGTTTTCAAGCGGCGGCATTCCTGGTCATTAACTTGGCCATTGGATGAATCCATTGAGGGGTCAATAGCTATATTCCAGTCCCCCCCAACAACCAAGTGGTCCACATCTGGAAAACAGTTGGGAATCTGTTCTAGAAAATGATACTTTTCCTTGGAATCAGTAGAGGCATACACAGATACGAAAGCCCATTCCTCTCCCTCAATAAGGATTTTAACCCAAACCCATCGTCCTAGAGAATCAGAGAAGCTATCGATTAGCTCATAGTTCAAATCCTTATGGATTAGTATCGCTACTCCACCCTTACTACCATCGGCGGGTGCCAACCATTGGTTACCAACCCACCACCTTCCTAGGTTATCAATCTTATCTTGATTAAGCTTAGTTTCCTGTAGCATCATAATGTTAATCCGTTTTCTGTGAATCCAAGTCTTCAATCTCGCTTTCTTCTTTCTGCGGTTACTGTCGTCAATGCCTCTGACGTTCCATGAGTCTATCCTAAGCTTGGGAGGAGGCATGGTTGCCTCGTTGGTTTGCCATTACTCGGATAGGCTCGACAGGCTGCTCCGTTTGAGCGTCCACGTCCCAAGGACCTCTCAACAAGTTTAGCATAAATTTGCTCTGCAGTTTCCTATCTGCAGGTAATTGCGAATTCATGTCTTGCAAACAGTCCCCTTTGAGACCATCGTGAACCTCGATCATGGCATAGTCCCTAGGATTATAGGATTTCAGCATATCAGCCTGAATACAATAGAGACCACTATCAATGTCTGGAAGAGGGTTCACAGAGGTTGGACGAACGCCCATCACTACCCCGTAAAAAAGGGTGGGCTTGTCTGTCGAAGAACGGATAGGTCCTATCCGCATCATGCTGTACGAGGCTACCAGTCTGACGTCATATCGTTTGTCCAAATATGGACGGACCAACTGAATTGCCAGTGTAGATGTGGGTGGCTCGGCTAACTCCCAGGTGGCCATCTTCAGAGGACCAGCTTGAGTTGGGATGATCATCAACTCAGTTTGCAGTGCTGCCAGTCTGAGAATCAGTGGAAAGAGGACGTGTACCACTCGTTCTGCTTGTTGGTGGATTGACGTCGGGATGGTATTCATACCATCCCTTGTCTGCTGGAAGGAAGTGCCAGAAGACCCACCTAGGCCCCCTGCCAGTGAGACTTCTGCTTGAATTGCGCTGTTTTCGAAGGATGAAACCTGACGGGATACTAAGTTTCCGCCTTCACTATTTACATTGTTGGAGTCAGGAAAACTCCTCCTTGCATACTTGGTGGGTGATACAGCGGTGGAGTCTATAATAATAGTTGCACCTATGCTCACGGCTCTTGGAGATGAGGAAGAACCTAATTGTGTCGTAGAGGAGGAGGACAGCCTAGAATTAGCGCGACCTCTCCCTCTGCCTCTTGCAGAGGTGGCGTTGGCCTGAGTGAGAGTACGCTTGTCAGAGCCTGGGTTGGATTGAGAGACCCTCAGTCTACCCATCTCTTTGAACGGGGGGGCTGGCTGGCTCTGATGATTGGTACTAGAGACGGAAATGGGTGGAGGTCGTTGAAGTCTTTGACTGGAATTAGGGGTATTATTGGCTGGGATGGTAGAGTTCGAAAACAGAGGATCAGGGGGGGCAGAGGAGTGTGCTGAAGGATCGGGGGAGAAATTTTTCCCATTACCTGTAGATCCTGCCATTCCGCCTGTGTCTGGGGAGCCCATTTTGCCTGATACAGCCGTCGTACATGTGACATGTATTGACCCTGGGTCTCCTCTCACAGCAGGAACACCCGTCGTACTTGGTGTTCCCCTTGTACCCGGTACACCTATCGTACCTGGTTCCCCCAACGAGGACTGGACACCTGTTGTCCCAGACCCCCCCGGTGTTACCGGACCACCGTCTGTGTTGCTCATCCTATATCCAGGGTCGCCTCTTCCCAAAGTGACTTGCACACTCGCTTGAGTCACTCCTCTCGTCGTGACTGGGCTTCCCTGTGCTCCCGAGTTCCCTAAACTGTGTGCTCCTCCCAGCGTGTCTGTGTCTCCTAACATCCCCGAGCCGCCTGTAGTACTTGGTCCTCCTTGTACAGCTGGAACACCCATTGTATCCTGTCCTTCCGTGCCGCTTGTCATAGCTCTGTCCATCATGGCTGAATCTCTAGATCCAGAGGTAGGAGCAGGAGGGGGGGGAGGAG
>BFEA01000082.1:1811187-1828421 GCA_003427395.1 Chara braunii
ACCTCCCCAGCATTCTCCCCTGGTCGCCCATACCGAGTCTGTCTGATCGTGTTTTTGGATGCTTTGTCTTTTGCAGTCTGTCTTCCTTTGTTTTGTTCGGCATGTTTGTTTCTCCTTCACGGATACAAACCGTGCATCTGCTACAGTACACTTTGTCTTCTCCGGGTTGTTTTTCCTCTGATTCTGTTGAGCGTGTATGATCCCCCCTCACAGAAGTTAAACGTGCATCTGATACAGTAGACACCTTGGTACACCGGGGGCACAGTTAGGCACGGGGAGGGTGGGGAGGTGGGACCGAACAGAGGGATATCCCCCGTGCATCTGCTACAGTACACTTTGACTTTTTCTGGCTGTTTTCCTTTGCTTTGTTGAGCGTGTATGACCCTCTCTCACAGGAGTTTCTGATACAGTAGACACGTTGGTGCACCGGGGGCACAGTTGGGCACGGGAAGGGTGGGGAGGTAGGACCGAAACAGAGGCATCGGCCCCCCGGGATGACGATCCGGAAAAAGGGACAATGGGCCGGATGGAATACGATTTTCCATCAAGAAGCCATGCGCCACCCGCCTAAGGGGAAAAACTTTACCCGCCCCGAAACACAACAGACCCTCCAACAGGACACAGCCATGACAGACTCAGGAGAGCGGCCATTGCACGAGGGCGCAATCTCAACACGACAGCCCTTGCAACAGGACATGGCCATGATGGACCCGGGAGAGCAACAACATCACGGGGAGGCAACCTCGCCCGCCCAACCCTTGAGAGAACTACAGGCCTCCAAGGAAAAGATTGAATCACAGGGGACTACAGCCTCCTCTTCCTCCTCCTGGGCGGGCAAGGCAAAACGCATGTACAGTGGCGAATCCCTGTCAATCAAACGAGGTGAAGGGGAACACGGGGATTCCACATGGCAAATACCGCTTGGAAATGTCACAACGGCCAGTGCCTTCTTTCTGACCCGGCTTCTCACCAAAACAGAGGATCGCCTGGTCCACCAAGGGGGCAAAAAGCTCCAAGTCAAAACCCTCCCCGCGGACAAAATCCGCGAACAAGATGAACTGTATACACGCCACGGGAGTAACTGGGTTTTTTATGATGACGCTGTATATAAGTCCTCTTTTGACAAAATCAGCTGGATCCCGAAACGATTAGCGGACCTCAAAGGCAGCGAGGAGGGGGCCCGCGATTTTTTTCTGATACAGCCGATTTCGACGTCGGTATTTACTGTGATTAGTGTATTCGACGCTGACAAGAGGCTGATGGACACATGGTGTAGCATACATTGTGGCCGGTCCAAGGTCAGAATCTATCCGTGGTCGCCGCAAAAACAACAAAGCAGGGAGGGAAGGCGAAACCAACTCCTGTCTGATTACTATTGGGTCGAATACAGGCACGTCCCGATAGAAATCCAGGCGGCCTTTATTCAAGATCTGGCACAGAAATACGACATCATTGACTTTATATACCCCCTCCCAGCGTACGCAGCGCCTCGCGACGATTACTTGATGTTGGCACTAAACCTGCCAGAGGACTGTATCTTCCAGATCGACGACGTAATCCCATTCCGGATTGGGGGAAAGGACTTCAAAATCCGCACGGCCCACAAACAGCGGCCGTGGTGTTTTAAGTGCCAATAATATGGTCACGTTGTCGCGGACACCGACTGCCCCCACCATCCCGCCAGACGAATGAAGGCTACCGACCGCCTGATTCCTGACCCATTCCGAGCTACGCATTGGCGTACGGTCGACCCCGGCCATGAGGGCTGGGTCTATGTTGACGAAGCCAAAACAGAGGGGGGAATCAGGGGGTGGGAATGGGAGAAGAAGGACGAAGCGAACCGGGGAAGCAAGCCCCCGGACCACTGGATTCCCCCATACTCAGTGGAAGAACATCTGAGCTCTTAGCAGTACCACCAAAACCCCCCTGGCACGAGCAACACACCGGAACCGAGACCAGAAAATTTTCTCAAGGCGACAAATGTTGGTGAGGTGTGGCAAGCAATCCCCCCGAAAAAGAGAACAGCGAAAGCACAAAACCTGACCGTGGAGTATCGGAGAAAACCTGCCGGCAAACAAGACAAGGAAAACCCGGTCAGCGACACAAATAGGTTCGCTGCACTTGGAAAAGGGGGAAGGGAGCACCCGGCTCAGCCAGGGGATACAGCACAAGGGGGAGGGCAGCAAAAAGAAGCAGGACAAGAAGAACAGGAAGGACGGCTGCTGATTCAGCAACAAAATGGAGGGAGATGAGAGAACGCAGTGCTGGGCTTACAAGAACCTGTGCAGGGGGGATCGGGTGAGGTCCATCAGCAGTGCCAAGAACGATCGGGGTCGGCACAGGAACAAGAACGAAGAGAGATCCAACTCGCACGGGAGGGAGGAGGGGGGGAGAAGGGACCTTGATTACCAGAAGGTAGGGGACTGGACGCAACACACACTACATGGGACCGGGAGGAACACCAGGGCAGGCAGGATACTTTCAGGCTCCCGCAAATAGAAGACCCATTTCAACGGGCCTTCGGCCCCGAACCGATGGAGGTGGAAGAGCCAGACCTGCCGGCACAGGAGACAGCGGCACCGCCACCAGAGGTTATCATGACCGACCCGCCTCCAGAGACACAAGGGGAGACAGAGGATAGGATGAAGGTGCTCACGGAGTGGCTATACGACCAGCTAAAGGGCCACTATGCACACTATGCCCACCTGTCCACTGAGTTTTGGGATCAAACATATGTAGAGCTTTTTGACCTGTTGGACAGCAGCAGGAGCCTCCAACAGGTGCTGGAACACGGGCCTCCCCACGCGGCTAGCTGGCAGGATACCTAGCATCGCGTACGGTGTATTGTTCACGGACACTTTCACTATCCCCCCCCCCCAGAAACGGAAGAATCTTCCGCCCCCCCCCCTCCCCTACCCCCCGATCCTCCCCTGCCCCCCGATCCCCCCCTGCAAGACCCGGATGATGCGGCCCTCCCCCGACGCCCGCGGCTGAGGCACCTGACTGAAAAAGGCCTATACCAGGGCCCACTCCCCGTAGGGGATAAGGTCTTGGTAATCCCCATAAGGAAAAAACAGGCCAGATGGGAAGTGGGAATCTCCCTGGCGGAAGAGGACGGATACTCTCCCAATAGGGGGAGCTTCACGATGCATGGTTGGAGGCCGCAACAGGACGCAGGGTTCAGGATCAGGGACGCCAAGGAATTCATTACGGCACATTATGAGGCAGGGGCAAAAGCCCTCTTACGAGTTAGCTCGGGATCTTGTAAAATTGCGGACAATGATTTGTATGTTCTCTTTGACGAAAAAAAGGAGGCGGAGTTAACCTGGATGTCCCATAATGCCTTATTAGAAATGCAGCATTTCTAAAATCAGGCCAAGCCACATCTGGCCTGACACAGAGATCATGACCGCCCTGTGCGACATAATTAGAAAGAATATTATCAATGAAGGGGTCGCATGGGACCACCACACGTGGCACCATCTTTAGGTCTGGGGGGGCAGTGAGGCATTAGGCGGTAATCAACATGGAATGGGTGGAAGCACTATACGGTCAAAATAAAGCATGGCGCTGTACCCTCCGTGACACGGACTTGGACCTCCGATCCATAAATGTCAATGGCTTGGCCACATTATGTCCAGACAAGAGCCAAGCTATACGGGATCTTCTCCAGGGGGTGGAAGGACGACGTTGGCCAGATGTGGTGTGCGTCAAGGAGACCCATCTGACGGACTCCCCCGAACACAACAGAGCACACAAGGCAGTTTGGCCCCACCAGGCCTACAGGGCACACACGCCACGGCCGGGCACAGCGATATGGATCCCCCCAGACTCCCGACTGGAGGTGGTACACTGGGAAAGAGATATGGAGGAGGGCCGCTGGGTCTCGATACTGGGAGCGCTGGAGTAAGAGGTAGTGTGCATATTCTGTATATATGCCCCAAACACCATAGCGGACCGCGAGGAATTTTTCCAAAAGATTCAAACCAAAATTCCTCAGGGCATTCCTGTCATTCTTGCCGACGATTTTAACGCAGCACCGAACCGGTGGTTAGACCGTTGGCGAGTCTTGCCGTCTACTACGACACTGGCAGAAGAGGACGAGGGCATAATCCATCGAATGTGCATCTCTCTTTCCCTCTTTGACACATACCGCCGCTTTTTCCCAACAAAACGAAGTTTCACATGCATGCGAAATAATGATCCAACTAGACTTTCCAAATCCAGGATTGATTTGATTCTCGTGTCGGAGGACCTGGCTGGAAGTCTAACATTGGCAGCAATCCTTCCATCCAGCCCCTACCCTGGGCTGGACCATAAGATGTGCATGATCGCATTAACCTTCCGGAAGCGACCGGACTAGGGCCCGGGCTTTTACAAACTCAACACCTCCTTGCTCCGGCTCAAATCCTTTCGGGAATACCTGTCCCAAGTATGGGCATACTGGAAAGAATGTTACCCAGAGGTAGACTCTTTTCTCACATGGTTTAACAATGGCCTCTTTTTCTTGGCCAAAAAATGCAACGAGTTTTCTAAACAACTGGCTAAACGGCGAAATCGGCACGAAATAGACCTACTGAATCAACTCCAGGAATTGGAAGAACAACAGCACACTCCACAAGGCCCGGAACACTATGTACAGGCCATCCAGGAACTAAAAACCCAGCTACTTCAACAAGCCCAGTATCGATGGCAGGGAGCTAGAATTCGAGGCAAGTTATCTCACTATACCACAGAAGGCTCAATGGATGCAAAATTCTTTGGCCTGGCTCGCGCTAGAGCCAAACGCACGGTAATTGAAGCACTGTACGGACCAGGGGGGCCTGATACCCACCCCGTTACCACAACGGCCGGATGCGTTAAAATCGCACGAGACTTCTTTAAGGACCTTTTCGACACTCACATTCACCCTGTGGACATGGAGTCTCGACGGAGGCAGGTTGAAGACTTCCTCCAACCCATGGACAGAGCTCTTACTCCCGAACAGAAGGAGCAGCTCGAAGTCCCCCTGACCAAGGAAGAAATATGGACGGCCCTCCTACAGATGGATGAGGAAAAAACCCCCGGCCTAGACGGTCTGCCGAAGGGATTCTGGGAAACAATGTGGGATTGTATGAACCTTGATCTAATGGAATACTATAATGAGGTATGACGCACAGGGGATATGGGAGAATTGGTCGGGCAAGGGGTACTGTCCCTTTTGTACAAGAAGGGGGACAAATTCAATATACAAAATTACAGACCAATCACCCTTCTGACGGTCACCTATAAAATGCTCGCCAAGGCATTGGCGAATAGGATGATCCAGGTCCTAGAGCAGGTGATCCACCCCTTACAGACAGGGTTCATGCAGCAAAGACAAATCCATGAAAACATCCTGCTGGTCAATGAGGTGCTTCAATTGTCCCGCCAGTCAAAGCAAAATGCAGCGCTCGTCTTCATCGATTTTGAAAAGGCCTAAGATCATGTGGACTGGTTCTTTCTCGACAAATGCCTGGAAAAATTGAACTTTGGACCGGTATTCCGTAGGTGGATACATATCTTGCACCGCAATGCCACCACGAGGGTGCAAGTTAACAGGATCCTGGCCCCCCCAATTCAGTTGGAACGGTCGGTGCGCCAAGGCGACCCTATAGCGCCCTTCCTTTTTCTCATCATCATGGAAGCCTTATCGGCCAACCTTCGGGCTAATAAGAACATCAAAAAAATCCAGATTGCAGGAATTCCCGAGAAGGCGGTCCCGATATGCTCGCTGTTCGCAGACGACCTTACCATCTTAGCGGATGCCACTCAGGAGAACATGAGGGAGATCCAAGGCCTCATGAACAAGTTCGCCCAAGTCTCTGACATGGTGGTGAACTGGGGAGCAAGACACAGGGCTGGTGGATCCACCACCAAGGGGGTCGGCCACCTGACTTGCCTAACATTCATTGGCTCCCCTTACAGGCCCCCATTTGAGTCCTAGGAATTACACTCACGGCCCTGGGGCGCCCACCCTTAAATGATGACTGGATCTCGGCACCGGCCTTAGCCAAGCTGTCCACCTGGCGCAACAAGCACACCTCTATCTTCGGTCGCGCGCTACCCATTAACAATGTGGTGTTTGGAACACTGTGGTATAAGTCGGTGCTCTGGCCCTTGACCAAGACGACGTTTCAGAAGCTGAGATCCAAAGTGGCGGCCTTCCTATGGCGAGGCGACAATGAACGGGCCAACGTCATTAGCAGGGTCGCCTGGGAGTCAGTCATACAACCAAAAAGGGTGGGTAGGCTAGGCATTATCGATCCCATAACACAAGTCCAGGCCCTCCGCCTAAAATGGTTAAAGACGCTGATCTTCTCGGTGGATAGTCCGTGGTGGACCCTAGCCCTGGAACACATCGCCCGCCTAGCACCATCAGCCCCACCTGAGGTGAGTCCGCTTACATGGTTGGAGGACCGCTATTGGTCAATCCCGCGTAAAATCCAGGACCAACCAGTGGACCTGTTCTGACCATCATTACTTAAAAGCTGGTGCAGGCTCCCCCTTCCAGAAAAACAGGCACCGGTGCGGTGGGAGGAGGTGAGTCGGCAACCGCTCTTTGGAAACCGATGGATAACCTCTCATCATGGTCAGATCTTAAACAGTTCAACAGCCCCCTGGAAGGGATGGGTGAAGCATGGGGTTCTCCGGGTGGGGCATCTTTGGGATCAAGGGAGAAAAGACTGGAAAACAGCATCACAGCTGCAAGGCACCCTTAGGTACTGCTGCCATACGGAGCACAACCTGGAGACGATCATTGAAGCAATCCCTTTGGCTTGGCACCGGGCGCTCAAAAAAGGCCCCACCATGGAGGACGGAGACTGGGTGGCCAGCACGGACGAAAACTCAAGAATAGGCCACATCCATCGGGTACGGACATCCGATGTGTTGGTAGAACTCTTCACAATCGGGCCGGGGGGGAGGCTTCAAGGATCTGGGGACCCCTTCGAGTGGTGGGACAAACCTGAAGTGTACCGGGTTAGAGTACTGCGAGAGGAACAGGGTTTGAAAGTCTTTCTCCCCCAAACGCCGATACAAGAATTACCTATTGACCCTGATGAATGGCAATGGCAGGTGACCCGGGGAGCAGCAGCGAAGACAAACCCAAAAGTCCACCTGGACACTGTATCTGTCAGAACCATGTACAAGATGCTAAGGCCCAAAAGAGTGCTCCGAGACCGGATTAATGATAGATGGGCCCAGCACATGAATGTGGATCGATCCCTGCTCACCCCCATTAAATGGTTTAAGGAAACGAAAGCTACGCCAGCAAAAATCACCTCACTACAATTGCAGATTGCTCATCGCTGCCTGCCGACAAACGCATGGCTGATTGATCACACACAGTTAGAACAGAAAGGGAAAGCGCATCCGTGGTGCCACCGCTGCTTGGCAGCCTTCCCGGTGCGGAAAAGGAACGAAACCATCGAGCACATCTTTATGCAATGCCCGGTGACTGTGCTGACGTGGAGATGGTGGGACCATATTTGGAGAAAAGCGACCCCCGACACCCCCTGGCCATGGTCCTGGCAGTCCATATGGGCGCTCTGGTGGCAGCGTTGCATTTTAGTCTTGGAGGGAGTAAGGATTGAGGGCCCTGAGATGACAACGCAGATAAAGGAACTAGTGCAATCGGAGCTATCACGGTGATGGGGTAACCTCAGACCACAGCTGGACATCTTTCAGACCGATCGGGATATCAAGATAGCAATCACGGGGTTCTGTATGGAATGGTTGGGTGGGCAGCGGGGCGAATGGATAGCTCGCATTGCAGTTGTCCGAAACCTCGAACTCATAGTGGGCCCGCGGGGCCCACCGGACCTTCCCAAATCCCGTTGGCTGCTCCAACCGCTGCAAGACAAGGGAGGGTAGCCACGGTGATGGATACTGGAACAACGAAAATGGTGACCCCTGCGGCTACCGAGATAGGGCCCGACGAATACATGGCTGCGGCGATGTTCGAACCCGGGACCATTGGAGTGATACGTCACGTCCAAAGGATTACCGAGGAAAGCGACCTCGGGCCTTGGCGGCCGGGGTTCGAAGATCTCACGGCGCCTGGCCCTGAGTACAAAGACGGTCACATCGATGTGTTGGATGCATTGAACGCTCTGGATCTGCGGATCCCCATCCCTATTCCCTATCTGCTACCCATTTCTGAAGCGGCTAACAAAAAGTTGATCGAACGATGTCTCAAAACAGGCGCCGATTCGAGGAAAGTCGAAAGGGTAAAGAGCCGGTCCTACGAGACCTACCCCCAAACGAAGAATCACAACCCTCGACCTCAAAGGTGCACGAAGCCAACCGGATAGGAATGATCCAGAATGTAGATTCTGCCTCGGAAAAACCCGAGGTATTGCTCCGAGCCTATTCTATAACCTGGAAAAGCGTTGAGTGTGACTGCGAGGTCTGGGGAAACCCCTTGGCCGCCATCCTAGACTCGGGATCGTCAGCGGTCGCCATTTCTTGGAGATTACCGAAACGATTGGGAAGGGAAGGACATGTTCAGCCCCTGACCAGATGAACTGTATATATCAGCTACGGAAGACAGCATTCATTGTAAGGGTTGGATAACGAACGTGCCTATACGGGTGGGGCGGGTGCATTGTTTGTGCGACGCAATTGTGCTGGATGTACAGGCCGTATGATGTTCTGCTAGGCATTCCATGGCAGGTGGCGGTCGGAGCGCGAATGCACTTTGACAGCTGTAAGGTGGTGCTCACATCGGCCCACCCCAAACCACAAACGATATTGATGAGATTGGCGGTGCGTATGCGCACCCAGCCGGCGCCTCGAATCACCACGAAAGCCCGTCAAATCAACATGATCCGACGCCTGTTACCAGGTGAAAATGAAACCTCGTCGGAAACGGACGAGACTGACGTTCCCGACCGATATCCGATCCGGGTTCAGGATCGGTTGCGCCATTCCTGGCGACGAGAACCCCTGGAAATAGTTCGGAGCGAGTTCGATTGGTCGCCCTCGTTTTCCTCAATAGTGCAGGGGGAACCCCTGCTGAGGGTGTCGCGAATAACTGACCTTTCGGAACCCCCTGCGTCCTTATATCGTATAACGGACCCCCTACCCGAAAGGTTTACGGAGCTCAGGGGGTTGTGCGATTTAACTTTTCGGCCTCCCAGGCCCCTGCTTACAAACGCAAAAGCCGCCCTGCTCTTGAAGGAAGGGGTGTCATTTCAACCCCGGACGAGGGAATATCGATGGAGGCCGAAGGAGCTGATACATGCCTTTTCAGTGGAACCCTCGGCTGAAACGGAGCTCGAGAACGAAAGTGACATGGAAAATGAACCGATAAGGCCCGCAGACAGTCAACTTATCGCGACCGTGCTTTCGGCAAAAACCGACAATTCTCTGTTTGGTGCCTCACCCGAAGCCAACGCGGCAGTCCCCATGGCTACGACGACGATCTCCCTCCTTGAGGGAAACATGGACGTCCGACTGCTGGTCCATGTGCCTGACGACTACAAACGCCTTCTTTTGGCCGTTATACGGGCCTACCCAGAGGCCGTTAGTATCCAGGACCACGATATAGGACTTACCCACCTGATCCAACACGCAATTGATACCGGTGACCTCGCTCCGATACATTGCCGACCGTACCGTTATTCCCTAAAGGAAAGACAGCTGGCCTTGGACAGGGTACGGGAGTTCGAGCGGTTAGGGTGGGTTGAACCATCGCTGGGACCATGGTCATTTCCTGTGGTCCTTGCCTCTTCGTCATCCACCTCCTCTCCTTCTTTCTCCTCTCCATCCTCGCCGCCGTCGCTGTCGCTGTCGTCATCCACCTCCTCTCCCTCTCTCTCCACAAACTCCTGTCCATCCTTGTCGCCTTGTCATCGTCCTAGTCCTTCATATTTTCCTTATCTCCCTCTTCGTCCTTTTCATCCTGTCCATCCTTGTTGTCGTTGTCCTCACCTTCGCCATCTGCGTCCTCGTTCGAGTCCTTAATCTGCTCCTTCTCCTCCTCCTCCTCGTTTTCGTCATCTTCCCGCCCCTCAACATTGTTGTCATCCTTGTCCAACTCCTCGCCGTCGTCCCCGTCCATGTCCTCACTCTCGTCCTCGTCATCCCCCTCCTCACCATCGTCTTTGCCCACCCCTTTGTCTGTCTCGTGTTCCTCTCCATGTACGTTGTCCTCGTCGGACAACCCCTCATGCTCATGAGCTTCCGTCACATATACTTCAAAGTCATCCACTGCATGAGAGTTAAAGACTCCGAGATGATCATGCTCGTCCCCAAAATGCTTGTAAGTATGCATTCGGTTTGGACCGTCACGCGCAGGCATGACATTCGTCGCCACGGCCACGTCGCCAGGACGCACTCCACCAGTTGGCCTTGGTGTGCTGCATTTGCGGGCATTATGACCGGTAAGCCCGCAAAGCGAACACTTCTGCTTGTTTGCCCTTGGCTGGCTGACCCTCTCATTCTCAAGACAACTCTTGATTCGACTTCCACTAGAAGGACGCCCTTTTTGGCGCTTCGTTGCGAGAGGGAGAACGGTCTCCTCACTGTCCATGGGCGTTCTTGTGTTTCCGAAGCACGTCGGGAAGACGACACCCTCATACGATGCTTGTAAGGCGCTCGTGGTGTAAAAGGCGTCCACATACCACGCTATATCCTCGTTTCGTTCCGTGATGGCTGCTGCAGCATAAATGCATGGACGGTGTTTGTCCCCCCAAAAGCGACACGTGCACAAGACTTTGCCATTAAGGAACTCCACCAGCCACGATTGATGTCGTTTGTGCGCATCTGTCCATATGATCTCATACGCCTCTTGTGATGCCTTTCAGACCTCATACTTCCTCGCCAACTCCACAGTCTCTCTCAAGATCTTCTCCACAGCCGAAGGGAATTCGCCCCTCTCTGCAGCAGCCTTTTCCCTCCTTTCTGTATGCCAGGTCTGCACGATTCCCCTGTACCCCTCGAGCATTGGTATTGGAGGTTTTCCACGAACCTCCAACATCTTGTTGTTCATGGACTCGGCTACGGATGATGTCACTTTACCATACCTTGGATGGACGAAATGGGGGCCTCACCAATGCCTTTTGTCCGCTTTGTCAAAGATTTTGTCGACAATGTTCTTGTGACTCGAATATCCAGCGAGCCGCTGTATGTAGTAGTCGAAAACCTCCTCGCAAGTCGCCCTCGCCGCTTCAAGGAGCATCGTCGCCTGTTCCTTTTTCATCCTCAAGCTCTTCAGGAGGTTCCCACTAACATGGTGGACACAGTATGCGTGCGCTCATCCCCAAACTCCTCACTCACCGCTGGTATGAGCCCTTTGTCCCGTTCCGACATTATTGTGACGATTTTGTGGTCTATCTTCTCTACAGCGCACAAGTGCTTTAGGAGGATGAGAAACCACTTCCAATGTGTCTTCCTCTCGCCATCCATAATCGCGTACGCCAGGGGGAAACATTGGCCATTCGCATCTTGAGCAGTGGCGCCAAGAAGACATCCCTCGTATTTCCCTCTGATGTGTGCCCCGTCGAGCACAATCGAGGGTCTACAATGTGCAAATCCACTGACAAAGGCGGCCAACGCGAAAAACATGCGAACGAAGACGTTGCCCTCGCACTCAAGGTCGACGATGGACCCAGGGTTTGTTTCATGCAACACCCTGCAGACTGCAGTACCTTCGCAAGTCGCTAAACCCCTTCTCCAGAGCCCCATTCAGTGTCCGAAGCACAGACGTCCGCGCTCGCAAACACTTGCTGTAGCTGACGTGGGTCTTGACTGCCTTGTCAAACCATTTCTTCAACTTTGTGGAAGTCGTTCCGCTGTCCTCCCGCAACTTCTTCTCAACCATAAGCTCCACCTACCTCAGCTTCGTGTGTTTGTTGCGTTTCATGCCGGGCTGGACTGATTTTCTACAACCAGAGCGATGCGGAGTCAGACGAATAATCTCTGTGTGTCCATTAGCATGTGCTGCTTTGGCCTCCAATGACCATGGGCAATCTGGGTGAGCACATGTGACATAGTACCTCGTCTTATTCGATCTCTTGATGCGGAACTCAAAACCAGATGCTAGAGCGCAGAACACCACCACGTCACGCAACGCATCCATAGACTCATAACGACCTCCCACTTCCAACAGTTTGAAATCCCCCGTGAGTGTTTGTTGTGTGGGAGGTGTAGTCTGCATCGCACCATCAGCTTTGGTCAGATCAGCGCCTGATGAGAACGCCTCACGGTCAGAGGATTCATAAGACGGTTGCTTTTCTGTGTGTCTCCACGTCCGACCACACCTGTTGTGTGCGGGGATCCTCGTTGACGGTCCGCTGTCTGAAAGCTTTGGAGGCTATTGGGATCTCTATCCAACGAATGTCGCATCCTTGAAGGTCATATATCTGCGCAATGAGGCTATCTCGACGTGTTCGTTGTCGTATGTGTCACCTGACATTCCAATGTCGCAGTCGTGGCTACCGTCCGCTGGGATATCTCCCAATGGCAAGTCCGACGCACATGGCGTGCGGCCGCTGATGGTATCAATTGCTGCACTTTCGACACGTTCACGCATTCCACGCGGCGTATCCAAAGGCGTTGTGACGGTGGTCCTCAATCCATGTGATGCTGTGTTGTCCAACGAAAGTGAGGCGTCCACATGGATGGGAGTGCTTGTGTCGCACTCGTGCGTTTGTCGGGTGGAATCTGCAAGGGCCTCGCCACGCCACGAGGCAACTGTGGTGGGCGTTCTCACCGGTGCCCATGGAACAGGTGGACTGCGGTAATCAAACTGTGTGGATGGTGGAGTAACATCAGAGTCCTGATTCAGATGGCCAAGTGAATGGGAAGGACACGTGTGATGAGGACGAAGTGATAGGGATTAACAAGGGTGATGAGGTTGGCTCGACGACAATCCATGCATCATCTCGTGCGTTGGATGAACGTGATGTGTCATTGGGAGAGAAGTGGCAGGTGTGTTCGGTGTTGTGCCTGCAAAATATGGACCCGAAGCATGCACGCAGTGTGGGTCACCATGGTTTCCCCCATAGGCATGTGCAAAGCCAGGAATGGCAGGAAACATGTAGGCTGGGAAGTGCAAGGAGAGCATGTGGGTTGGATGATAGGGAATGGTGGGGGTGTTAGGAATTGTCGAGAGCGGTGAAGCAGCACACCGAGAATACTCCACACCCCATGGAAAGAGTGAAATTTGTGGTCTCGGTGGAGTCACGGGAGTACGCATCGCATGAAAAGAGGAACGGGGACCGTGGAGAGGGTTCGAGGGACCCATGACATGCGATGAAGAAAATGCAGGTTGACTCACGGAACCCGACAAATGCACAGCCCCAGAGGAGTTTTGCCTGGTATGCTCCCCAGGTTCTGACCGGTGAGCATCACCATTCGACGTAGGCATTATAACCCTTGTGGATTGGGACACACTGTGCACAATGCACAACACATATAGGGACAAAAGACAAAGAAACACGAAGAGTCAGGACACAACAATCGTCAACAATTCCCACCATAAACTTCGGCGACCTACAATAGCACATAATTAAGACAGAACAACACACACGTCGTTTGCTTGTTTGCCTGCTTCATACTTGCAATCCGATTTTCGTAAGATGAGTCCCCTAGCCCTCGCCCGGTCCCTCATGCCAAAACGAAACGGTTCAGTCCGAGTGTGTATTGACTACCGCAAATTAAACGCTATTACTACCAAAGATGTCTATCCGCTACCGCGGATTGACGACCTGCTGGATGCTATCGGGTCCGCTCGGGTCTTTTCAAAGTTCGATATCCGACACGGTTTTCACCACGCCGCGGTCCGACCGGAAGACCGGCCCAAAACCACTTTTGTCCTGTTCGAGGGCACGTGGTTGTGGATCCGGTGTCCCATGGGAATTTGCAACGCCCCCGCAACATTCCAGCGGGCCATGAATATGGCCTTCGCTGAGTTCGTTAACAAAACCTGTTTGACACAGCCGTTGATAAATTTTTGTGTGATTGTGTACATGGATGACATTTTGGTCTTTTCCAAAACCTACAAGTACCATGAGGAACATGTCGAATGGGTGTTGCATGAGTTGAAAGATGTGGGGTTCAAAGTGGCTCTGGAGAAAAGCGAGTTCTTTTTGTCCGAAATTTCCTTTTTGGGCTACATCTTCACGGTCGAGGGACTGAAACCGGATCCCAGGAAGGTAGGAGCGGTTCGAGAAGCCCCGGCCCCGGTCACGCTCACTCAGGTTCGAGCCTTCCTCGCCAAGCCGCTGACGAACCTGCTGAAGAAGGAGGAGCAGCTGATGGACGCCGGAATGCGAGGCGGCTTTTCGGGTACTCAAGGAGGCTCTGACATCGGCACCCGTGTTGGCGCGTCCTGATCCGACACGACAGTTTGCGCTGCATACCGACTGGCAGCCGCAGACGATATCGACGGTACTGACTCAGCAAGGAACAGATGGAAGGGAGCATGTCAACGAATATGCGTCGAAAACACTAAGTCAGGCGCAGTCAACCTACGAGGCGTGCAAGGGTGAATGCTTGGCGGTGGTGTGGGGGGTTCAGCACTTTCAACCGTATCTGTACGGCCAGAAGTTCGTGCTCGTGACGGATCATCAGCCATTGCTATCGTTGCGGAACAACACGGACTACACGGGTACCTTGGGAAGGTGGGCGGTGGGATTGCACGACTACGACTTCAACATCCGCCACCACGCCACCAGGCAGCACGGGAACGCCGATGGTCTGACGCGCCTCCAGCCACCGAGCAAGAGTCCCGCGAACGAGAAGCTCATCCCGTGGAAGCCGATTTCGCCTTCAATGGAACCCGGCTATGGGGAGACTCCCGCTGTCCCTCTCAACATCCAAGCTATCCCCCCTGCCCCGTACTAAATGCCTCCCTTCTTCTCTTACACCACTCTCCCCTATCAACTCACGGAGGACCCTTATCCTATGCGCGAGTTCTCGTAGTATTTGGTGGAGCTAACTGATGTGGAACCGCTGCCCTTCGCAGACGAAGACGCGTGGGAGTTGCACCGTGCGCTCTACAAGTCGGTGGCGTTGGGGATGTTCCGATTCTTCGTGGATCACGAAGACCACTCCATCGGGGAGCACTTCGTCGTCTACTACGTCATCACACGGCCCAAGCCAGCGCAGAAGGAGGGAACGGTGGCGCTGTATCCATTCACCCAGCTCCAGACGATCGATCCGGGATTGTTGGAGCCCATACATCTTGAGCTCCTATCCATTGCGCAAGTGATTGCGAGCGAGGAAGAGGAGATCCAGCCACGATTGCAGACGACGGCTGCACCCGCGGAGAACGTACAACGCGGTCGTCATCCCGGATTACATTGCGCAGCGCGCGGAGAGGTTGGAGGACTTCCCGGAGGAAAAGCCGTTGCGACCTCCCTCGTCGTATCCCAGATCGGCGCCGCCAAAGGCCCCCAAGAAGACGCCGAAGAGGAAGAGACGCCACCCGTCGCCAGGAGCGCAAGGCAACAAAATCGGTGGTGGCGAGGAGGTGGTTCAGCCCGTGCGCACGCGGAATCTTGACCCGGTGCCTGGGAGTGCGGCGACGCGGGTTAAGGAGATCGTCGTGCCATCACCGCCCTTCTCGCGTGTGCCCGATCTCAATCTCGATGGAGCCGGGCCATCAGCCGCAGCAGCCGGAGGAGGGAGCCGAATGGGATTACCGGATCCCGTATCCAGATCCCCCGTCCTCGCGGGACCTTTTCGCTTCCGCCCGCCACCCCGGAGTGCCCCGATCATTGACATTAGTAGTTCCTCCGAGCCGGACTGTCCATCCGACAGATGTGGATTTCGTGGTGGAGCCCACCACCATCAGGCTCGAGGCCATCGCGGGGGCGCCGCGCCCTGATCCGGCGTGGGAACCATATCTGACACCCCCTTTTCAAGGGTGTATTGCGGCGCGACTGGCAGGGACGCTCATCTACGAGACCGGGCAGCGTCCCAATGTGGTGTATCACTTCCTTGTCTTCGCGGCGCAGAAGCGGGAGCGACAACCCTACACCGAGACTCATATGGTGATGACGGGGCCTGGACCCCGGTCGGTGCGCAAGCGGGTGGTGCGAGAGGTGGCGGGTCTGGGGCCACGTGTCCTGTCTCATGTGCCAGGGGCCTTCCTCTATCCTTCGTTCGTCTAGCACCACTTCCATGAGGAAGACGCGCCGACGATTCCCGCGGCAATGTCCGCTTTTCTTCCACCTATTCCGCCCCTTCTCAATCCCGACATCGATCACTTCCTCTGATCACCTTCGTCTACCTCTCCCCTCTTCTCTCCTTCTCCTTCTCTTCATCGTCTCCTTCTCCTATGACCAAAGTTTGCGCGTCGAGACGCGCTGTATATAAAAAAAATTCAGTGGACTACTTACCGATCAAGCCAGCTGACGATGAAGGGGCCCCCCGATCGAATGTATAATAAGAGGGAGATGGCTGACGATGCGAAATGCATCAAAGTAGGATAGGAGATGCTCGGGCCAGCTGACGATGAAGAGCCCGCCCGAGCATCCAAAATATGATGACATCAGCAGTCAGGAGACTGCTAATGTTTCGGAACCCCCTGCGTATCACAGATGTGATAAGCTCAGACCCGTACCGCACGGCTTGCCGTATCCCTGAGGAAAAATCCCCCGGAAGCCCCGAAGTACGGATGCGAAAAAAAAGGGGTTTTTCTTTCTTTTTGCTTTTGTTCTCTTTTTGAAACGGCTTTTTCATTTTTTTTTGGCTAATAACTCCCGCGCGGGGGAATAGCGGTCATGGTATGACAACCAAGAAACGGTTTCAGTTGGGACTTTTTGAATTTTTGCGCGCGCACGCCTAAGCTCCGATTTCTTTGCGCGTCTCGCACCCCCGTTTCTTGCTTTGCGTCCCCGCACCATCTTCCTCTCTTGCTGCGCGCATTTCCCTCAGGCCGGACTCTTCGTCTTCCCCTACAGCTTGATCCTTATCCCGTCTTCTACCGCGAAGTGATTGGCTGCGTAGTTGGGATGCTCGGATCAATGTGGAGAGCGGAAAACCACGCACCACTTGAACGAACACCCCAATCACGTAGGACCATGCAACCCCGCGGGTCGAACCCTCTGACTCCCTACCTTTCTTCCTGCTCATCTACACCCTGCGCTGCTCGCACCTCGCGCTGACAACCCGCCGCTTCCCGCGATATAAATTCGCGCAACCCTCTCCTCTCCTTCTCTTTGATCTCGGCTGCAATGCTGCGCGAGCTATGCGCGAAGTCC
>BFEA01000082.1:1898169-1909074 GCA_003427395.1 Chara braunii
ACCCCGGGCCACTCTGGAAGCCTAGGTTTTCAGTTTTTGCCTTAGCCTTTTGTTGGCCTTTGTCAGATTCGTTCAAATGGTGTATGCCTTGAGCCATCTGTGACAACGATTCTTGGGGTGACCAGGAGAAATGTTCAAGACTTTTTAATGGACCCTGAGGCCTTCATATGTATTTGTGGTCTTCATATGTATTTAATGGACCCTGAGCCAACCGTGGGATCTATTGGTTGATTTAATTTTCAAAAATAAATCAATAATGATTCTTGGGGTGACCAGGAAAAATGTTGAAGACTTTTTAATGTACAACCAGTAGATCCCACGAGCATGAAAAAAAAAAAGAAAATCATATGAAGGCTTAAAGCTTTTTCAACCACTGAGAATCACGAAATCCCGAATTTGTGCCACCCTAAGGCCCCACCGCCCTCATCCAACCCCACTCCGCACAAAGTGCCAAAAAAATAAACAGCGTATTTCAACAGTACTCGGTGGACAGAGAAATACCCCACCAATCGCTTAAAAAAAATAAAATTTGAATTTTAGAACCATTGAGTTCCAATCAGAAACAGCTACGACCATAAGCAAACAAAAAGCAGCTATGGTCGCAAGCCACACATGTAGTGCTCTCTCTCTCTCTCTCTCTCTCTCTCTCTCTCTCTCTCTCTCTCTCTCTCTCTCTCTTTACTTCGATTGCTGTCTACTTTAGGATTGCTTGCACACCCTCTTTGAATGCACTTGCTACTCTTCCTCTCTCAGTGTCTCTCTCTACCCTGACAATTGTCTGCCTGGTCACATGGCAGTTTCGGTGAAAATTCGCCGAAAATAACACCAGCTATTAACCACAAGTGACGTCTGGAGACACTAACTTCCTTAGTATAGTTATCTTCTTTTGTACTGAAGAATATGATTTTGTAGCTTATCGTTGTCTGTGATGGTCCTCTTGTCATGGTCAATCTGGCAAATGACCATGAGAATGAAGTTAAACCGCACTTTGTTCATGTACCTGCACGAGTGACACCATACAGTACAGGTGGAGATCCAAATTAGTAGGCCTGATTTTTTTTTATGTAATACTTTTTTTTTAATAATGCAGACGGATTTTTTAGAGCTATGATTAAACCACTATATTACTCTAGAAGTGAACTAGATGAGAGAGAAGAAGAGGCAATCTAAACCAAAAACGTACATATGGAGCACATAATTGGCAAACATTATGTGTTGATCCACTTACACTAGATTTCTCAGTGTCCTTGCTCCCTGACAGGACGAAGGTCTACCAACCTCAATTTGAAATAAAAATTAAGAATTGTTTTATTTTTTAAAGCAGCTTTGCAGAAAGACAGTACTAACTTAGTCGTAATAGCATAAGAAAAAGTCAAAAAAAGACAAATCAACCCGTGGTAGAAGAAAGCCCGAGCAAGCGGAGGTGGCAGGGAGGAGGAGGAGGGGCACAAAAAAAAAAAACGAAGGAGACACTCGAAGTGCTCATACAAGCTCAAATGGACAAGTAGGCTAAAACAGATTCCAAAGGGATTCAAAACAAGTCCGAAACTAGCTCTAACTATCTAGTAACAGTCACAAACTGACCAACAAACTCAACAAAGACTGAAACAAACCCAAAATAGACTGAGAATCGAACATTAGCAACAACAGTAGAAGACGAAAGAGAAAAAGGCACTTTGAACAAAAAGAAAACGAAAAGAAGAAATGAAAAAAAAAACAAAAGTCACTTCAAAAAAAAAAACTTAAAAAAAACGATACCGCCTCCCTATCCACCGGCCCGCAAACCAAAATATTTCATAGGATCGACGCACATGCGCCGTCCATACACCTGTCCTCAAGACCTTCCCCGCTAGAATGTAACATTCTGGTAAAAAAACTCTCAGACTCATCCCCGCCCGCGGATCGAGCCGAGCGGACCACCGCAGTGCATTTTTGGACCCTGCCACTAGAGCGCAGCGAGAGTGGGCCTCCCTCTCACGGCCGATGCAAATTAAGGGGTATGATATCTTTCAAAAGAGAATTTGCTTACCTCAATGAAGTCTTATATCCTGCAAACCACTTGAACCTTTAGTCACAAACTGACATGTTTGCAGAGTTGAGCTCATCATATACTTCAGGATTAACGTTGTTGTTGCACCACTGACCAACATGATTCTTTCGAAAGTGAAAGAAGTCAACTACATTGGCGGAGGAGGACAAATTGAAAAAGAAAAAGAAATTAGATTCTAAGTTGTTGGCGCAGGCGTCGAAGACCCAACTTGGACCCGAATATATGTCTGTGTTTCTGGGCGGGCACAAAGTAGGGCAGGCTTTTGAATGCAATCAACCATGCCAACTTTATCAGCAAATCGCACGTTGTATTGCACTGAAGTCATTCTCAATACTTGGATACAAGAAACAAGATGACAATCAGCGCAAATCGAAGGAGATCATATCCAAAAACAATTGAATTATACTAGTTTCATGTTACAAGGCTATTGCCACCAATAACAGAATCAGACAAGCATCTCTACATACCAAAAACCATATAATTGGATCGCCAACTTTAAAACAGAAAGGTGTTTTTTTCCCCCACTGTGCTCCCTTCATTGACTCTCAACATGGAGAAGGGGAAGTCACCACCACCGAAGCCAACTGAGAACTTCGCTTCCCAAGGGATCCGCCACTGCTACTCATGGGGCCAACAGTCCCCTGAGAAAAAGTTCGATGCAGCAAGCTTCAGCGGATTTAGTCCATAGCAAGTGAACTCAGCATTCGAGCACTCAGAAAACAAATGCTCTCGATAAAAAAACTCATCGAGGGCATTTGCTTTTTGAGTGCTCGAATGCTGAGTTCACTTGCTATGGACTAAATCTGCTGCAACTTGCTGCATCGAACTTTTTCTACCTACCCTACCAGCCGGGCGGCCCGGGTCCCGGGTGGCCAGCCCGTGCAAGGACCAGGGAAGGTCCCGGCAAAAAAAAGAATAAAATTAAAAATTCTAAAAAAAAAACCAAAAAAAAACATGTTATGCAGAAAAATAAACTGAAAATCTTTTGCCTCAGGGTTACATCGAAATTCTTCACAAATTCTAAAATAAAAAATAAAACTCCGGTAGCCTAGTATATATATAATATATATATATATATAAATAATAGATATATTTAATAATATATATATATAATAGTAAAACTCATAAACATCGGCATGAAAAACAAGGGTGTCTATTAAGTCCTTACCATACTTACCGACATTATGTATTCTCTCTCTGTTGTGAATTCCTTTGTTTTGGTCGTAGCATTCTGCCTCTTTGCGTTGAGTGCAAACCGAAGTGAATGGCACATGTCATCATAACCAATAAACTCAGGAAATGGATGATTTGCAAAAAGAGTTAACAAATAATGATACAACAGAAAACAATTCCAGAATTAAATAATCATTCTAGAGTAAAATGACATTCTAAATTTCAAATTTTCATTCCATCTTAAAAAATGTCATTCCAATTTTAAATTTTTTTGTCTTACTTGAAAACTTTCCTTCGAAGAATGGGGTATCCCTTCTTATTTGAACTGCATGCTAGAGATGAAATGAAAGTCTGGATGAGTTCATGAAATATTTTAATTGGACTGTCATTCTAAGTAAGGATTTCCAGTCATAAATAGGTTAATCCAATCTAAATTAGACGATATTTGTTGTAGTAGAATGAAAGTCTAATTAAAACATTTCATAAACTCGTCCTCACTTTCATTCCATCTTGAACAAATAGATGTAGTTGGAAGGGAAAGCTCATATTTAGACGTGAATTTATCAAACTAAATTGAAAGTTTTAGAATTGGACGAACATTTGAATGATAATTTATAAATATGAAGGATGTTTTTTTTTATGGAATGATTTTTCAACTTTCGTTTCTTATGGGAATTTTTTCTGTCGTACACCTGCAGAAATCGGACAATAATATACAAAATTCAAAAACGTACGAACACCAGTTGAAAAAAACAAAAGGTAGTAAATTTATTAAGGGCAATTGCTGAAAAATAATTGTTTGTTTTTTATTTTAAGGTAATGTTTCTTAATAAGTTAATAACATATATATGATATATGAAATTTTCTTCGCGGCCTTCTTGGCCCCTTAATCGTCAGGATGTGACGGCTCATGGAGGATGCAGCTCTATTTCAATTTGATGGTAGGCAAGACTGGTCGCTTCAAAGCCGACTCACAAACTAGAAACAACAGTCATGATGTCGACACTCTAACACACAAGACAATAAAAAACTCAACAAGTGACATAGGCTAGAGCGTTCGTACTGCCTATTGAGCCAGGGAGACATTTCGACGAACTTCACTTATCAACTGTGGGAAACACATATGTCCTGAACTTAGGAGCCTCCCTATGAGAGTTGTAGGCACTGGAAATGAGGTATGACCGACTATTTGGCACTGCTCAAATGTGCTCCGCTAGGCATATCAAAGGTACTTACAAAAATATAGAGAAGATAAAAAAACAAAATTGCAAGGAAAGAACACGAAAAAAAGAAAATCGAGCAGCCTTAGTCAGTTGGTTAGGCACGCGAGCGGCATTTAGGAGGTTTTGGGTTCAAGTCAGATGAACGTCTGCGGCGCACTTAGTGCCAACGGACTGTGATAGTCCTTTGGATACCCCTTATTGGTATTAGCGGGGTCTATGACCAACACGGGTGTGAGTGCGAGAGCGAGTGGGTTGTGTGTGGTGTGTGGGAGAGTATTGGCCATAGCCTTTGCTGCTACTTGATGAGGGGTGGGGGATGATGAGAAAGGGAGGCGCAGCTACTGGCAAAATGCTCGGTCTTTGTATTAGCCGGACCCCCACCGGCGGCCCCAACCCTGCACCCTTAACCACTAGGGCAAGGGGCAAGATGCAATATCCCCTTCACAGTGAGAGGTAGCTATGCTTGCAGGGGTCTCCTCTACATAGCCCCACGAGTAGGTAGGTAGTGAAAGATGATGAAAAAAAGATTTGAGAGAAGAATATAGCGTATTTTTTAATAAAAGAGAAAAAAAGAAAGAAACAGGAAAAAAACCCAAAAAAGAAAGACATACATAAAAAAATTGATTGATTGTATATGTGTGTGCTTTTGTGTATATGTGTGGGTAGTACTGGAGCTGTGCAGTCCAGAAAAGAAAAAAGAAAGACATAAAAACGCGAAGTGTTGGGGAAAAAAATAAAAGCAAAGCTGTACCCGCCACTCGGCTGGCAAAATTGGTGAGAAAACGCCCTTCACTTGCCAGAGGGCCGCCTCTCACGGCGGGCAGGCGGGCAGATAAAGGGCGTTGCTAAACTATTCCCCATGAATGCATCTTTCCATGTTCCTGCTAAGGATTCAGTCTCACTTTGCACATTCGGAGAGTAGTGCAGCGAGGCCCTTAGAGAGCTGGCTTTTCTCTCTGATTTGGCAACAAAAAAAAGGAAAAAAAAAAAGATCTGATTCGTTGCACACTAAATATTCCCGAGGGCAAATTCAGTATGTACACCCCTGAACTGTTGAGATACAGATCCGAGTTCTGTGATATCTTTTTTTTTTTTTTTTTTTTTTGGGTTCTGTGAGATCTGATCCGTTGCTCATGCGCTATTTCACATCGCCGACCACTGTTTCATGTGGTCGACCACGGGCTTGTGATGCGAGAATAGGGGCCTCGCTGATCCGCTTGCTTTTTTTTTCGAAAGTATGTGGTTGGCCGTTTCTAATGTGCTCCCCGTGAGAGACGGGGAGCAATCAATGCTTCTGTCGTTGTTTTTTTTTTCTCTCCACTGTCATTTCCATAATGCACCTGACTGCATTTCTGGCCGCCTTGAGCTGATTCACGAGTGAAAACGGTTGTTCCATTTCGCACCAGCTACTGACTGCATGTCCAACATTAGGGGCGGTACCTGTGCCATTTAGAAAATTTCCCTTACATGTTCCCGCCGCCTCCAGGCTCGGCAAAGCTTGGCGAGCAGGGGCATATTCAGGCTCGGCATCAATAGTTGGGCCAAGTACTGATGGTTTAAAGCAACATATTCCAATCTCCCTATGTCAAAAAAAAAGTGGCGTCATACGTGGAAAACAATGACACTAGAACTGCACTAGTCACAGATAACGCCGTAGGGATGCACCCTGTGGTCGTTCCTCGAGCGGTTGCCTTCGTGTGTGCGTTCAAGGTACGTCATGCATTTCTGCATGATAAAACGCTAGGCTTAAAACACAAAAAAATCCACGATCCAGGCCTAACAGTTAGTCCCTATCATGCACCTAGTTGGTCCACAGGTTTAACACAGCAACATACAAGACAAGAAAAAAACAACAACCGAAGAAAACGGAAAGCAGTGAGACAACACATAGGCTGGAGGGCATTAGGGGAAGGCAGGCGGCCAGACAACATGAAGCACACCGAGCTGGGAAAGTACAACAAGGAGAGTAGGCTGAAGGACAGTGAGGGAGGTGGGAGGTTAGACAACATACAAGCCCTCAAGGCAGGGAAAACACAACAAGCGACTTAGGCAGCAGGCGCTCCCGGATATCTAATCCAGCTACCTAGGGAAATTTGGCATTACGTATTTGGACAACCTGTGTACATGACTCTGCAGGAACCATTTCCATTGGTGGAAGCATGAAACTGCAAGACCACAAGCAGTGGACAGTTCCACATGTATTCCGTTTCTTCTCATCAAAGTTCCGTGGAGTACATGATGTTCTCTGCAATGTTGCTGCCTTGGTTCTTTCTTGCTCAAGTTCAGGACGATCATCAGTGCTTAAAGGTCCTTGATAAAAATCGATAGGTAATTGTTTCTTCAAGAAATCGTTGAGAACTCTTTGTCCATCATCCCCTGTAAAATCATTCTCATGACACCAGATCGACTTTGCATAGGGCGCATTCTTCCACTTTACAAGGTAGTACAAATCCTGCATTCAAAAACAGAAGCCACAAATCACAGTTAGTTTATTTTCATTTGCAATGTGTGAATAAAGGTTTTTTTATCTGCATTATGGTTAAGTTCTCAAACAATGACACTAATTTTGGTATACAGGACAATCAGTGATGGGATGCTGGACCCGGTTTCCAGCATGTGTGCTATCTCAAATATCCCAACTAATCTCATGTTTCTTTCTATGTCTTTTTTAGGGAGGCGGCGCCCGGTTCTCAGCACGTGCTGCTCCCCACGATAGATTGGAGCCTGTGTTAAAAAAAAAAAAAATAATAATAATAAAGGATGTTAATAAAATAACTTGCCTCGTTGAATGTTCCACATTTGTCATTCGTGCCTATGTCTTAAACCGTGTGCGAGATGCGACTTGTTCTTTGATATCTGGCACTGTAACTTCAATTTCTTTGTCCCAAACTTGATCTGTTGTGTTATCTTCGGCTTCAACCTCTTTCTGAAATTGAGGAAGATGCTTTGAGCACCATCTTCTTCGTGGCTCCGGAGTTTCAGGGAAACCTTTGACAATCGCACTAATCGCCGTCTGATATAAGTCAACATCATTGTTTGCACAACGCGATCTGCATATTTTGAAATGGCCATCGAGTTGACAATATCTTCCACAGAGCTTATCATTGCAGTTTTGTGGATAGATAAGTGCCTCCTCCAGTAGATGATTCCAGAAAGCATCTTGCACCTGCATCATTAAAATAAGCACCAAAGTGAGTATCTATTTCACTTGCAAAGTACAGAAAAAGGTAGTCATGGCTTACAAAATCGTTAATCAAACGATTGACAAACCTATGACAACCTCCGTCCTGGTTTCTCTAAACGTTTGCTCTTCATTTTTTTTCTATTTTTGCCAAACCCCGTAAGCAACTCCAATCACGCCTTAAACACCGGCCATCACCCCCCAACACTGAATAACCCACAAAGAATACAAAAATACTTGCCAACCACGGCACCTGAACTAAGTTTATCACAATGAGACAGGAGGTGACATTTTTTTGTACATGAGGAAAGTTGCTCACCGTGTTTCCCGTGGTCTAAGACCTACGGTATCGTTGAGCAACAATGTTTTTTGGGGCATAGGAGGGTATAAAAAAAAAATTAAAAAAATCCAACCCCTCCATTGGTATATACCTCGGCCCCGGGCAACCTTAGCCCCGACAACACTAACCCCCACAATCCCACCCCCGCAACAGCGGCCCCAGCTGCCACCGTCCTCATACCACACAGCCCTGCAACCCCTTCCTTGCAATCCCCCCTGAGCGACGCTAGTCTCCCCCACACCCTCACGGGGTTGGGGGGTCCCATCATTTCCCGGGCGGGGACCCGAAGAAAAAATCAGTCCCCTAACACCCCCCCCCTCCTCTTGAACCTCCCCCATAGTACCCCCTTACAACCCCCCAACAGTTCCTCCCTAAAACAGTCCCTAAATAGCCTGCAAAGAATAGAAAAACACCCGACAACCAGCACACCTGAACCAGGCACAGACCACCACCGAACACTTTGTCGTCATTCCCTGAAGGGCCTAAACCTTCGCCATACCAACAAATTCAAACAATTTTTTTTAGTTATTAAATTACAAGGAAATAAGAAAAAAAAAAAAAAAGTTATCACCTGTTTCAAAATGTTGTCGTATGGCATTGCGTAGTTGAGGTGTGGAATGGGCATGCTTCTGTAAAAACAGGGACACCCTCCAATGGAAATACGCTTCTTCAAGCCTTTTATGATTTAAACTGTATCTTTGTGTCTGTTTCTCCTTTGAAATATCACGCTGAAAGTTACTCAAATCAAGAAATCAGGTCAAGCCTTCCCTATCGTTGTGGACTTCGGCTGTTGTTTCAAATCCAGAATGAAGTTTATACTTGCAGAACAATCACATGAGAATAAAAGGATGAGAAATTGGATAAAAATAGATTTTGTTGAAGATGAGGATTATATCAGAGGGGAACAATTCTTCAAACACACTAAAAAAAAATAAACAAGGAAAACTCAAGGGAGGTTAATAGACAGACAAGCAAGCGAGAGCGGGTAGAGGGGAGGTAGAAATTTTTTTGATGGCCTAATGATGTGCGGCGTAAGGGTCTGCTAGGAATGTCTCCCCTACGCTCCACACTCCTGGGGACTCCCCTGTATGAGTACATCGCAGTACCTGCGCATTCATATAGGCTTACAGATGCGGTTGAGTGCAAATTTACAGTTGACGCCGAGTGCAGATTTGGAGTTGAGAGTACATAACATATACATCATAGAACGAGAGTATGAATACATATATAGGATGCAAATCTAAGCTACCAACCGGGTGGCCCAGATCATCTTGTTTGCCAGGGCGACCCGACCGTGCAAGGACCAGAGATGGTCCCAGAATCAAAATAAAAAAACTATGTTATGCAGAAAAATAAAATGCGCTACGCTTGCCTCAGGGTCACGTCGAAATTTTTTACCTTTTTTCTTTTTGCCTGGCCGAGCAAGTGTCTCGGGCCACTCAAGTACTCTAGATGCAGATAATACAGTAGAGGAATGCACACTTACATAGATTAGCTGATATATACAGTAGAACATATACATAGATGTCCCAGCTAACTAAGGGGGAAACAGATGATCCAGCCATACTCCTGCGAGGATTGATGAAAGTCAACAGGCAGAAACCTGAAATATTGATGGTAGCAGAGGTTATCAGAGCAACATCTAAAGAAAGAGCAATGGAGAATATCAAGATAGCCCTCTTGGCGGATCTTCACCGCTGCAGGCACGCGGAGGAGGGAAAGGAAAATAGGTTTTAGGAAAGATGGTGCCCGTACATGCAACTGCTGATCCAGGGACACACAGACAAGCCAGATGCAGTTTGACCTTCTTCTGGTGCGCTATGTACCTCGACCGAAGAATGGGCTATCTTCAGCCGTCCATAAAGCTAGAACTAGCAACATAGGCCTCATGGGCAGAACCCGAATCATGCGACATGTGAGAGTGCTACAAGCTCCCCGACCCCCGGGCCATACCCTCCTTGGGATCCTCCCGCTGCGTGACTGGGCGCTACCAGTAAGCTTCCCGGCCAGCAGGAGCACTCCTGAAGGATGGTTAAAGTTTGGGGGGTGGGACGCTCAATAGCAGTTCGTCCCTTGTACATGGGACTAGTATTGCAAGGGCAAGGTCGACCGATTACTAAACTACTCTTCTTTTTCTCATGCTTGCCGGTAATAAGTAACCGAACTGTTGCCCCCAAAAATAATGTATGTGTTTCTGTATAAAAAATGAAAAAAAAAAGCAATGCACTGGAACTTGGATCAGAAATCTTACAGTAGTTTATCATGTTGACGAAGAATCGCCAAACTGATGAAAGTCTTGGAGTTAACCTGAAACCAACTTGAGCCTTCATCTGTTGTCTCATAAAACCTCCGCTCATAATTCCAAAGTGTATAATATAAAAAAAGAATAGTCAATGGAACACAAACTGCATCTTTTTTCACAAATCGTACCCCTTCCGGGAATTCCTTGCATCGGATAGAAGAATGGCAGCAATTGTTTGATGCTGAATTCAAGTGCACTCTTGCATTCAACACATGATTTGATTGCTGGTACGAGAACATATTTCGAGTTCGCAACATGAAGAGCATGATCAACAACAAGGACAGGATTCATGAAAAGACTGCTGTCATGAAAGTTCAACTTCTCAATCACAACTCTAATTGTATGCTCCTCGTACTTCTTGTCTCTCCATGAATTTTCACGACAGTTCATGACATTAGCAATGCGTGGATATAAATCAGGCAGATCACGTGGAAGAGCATTGCAAATCTGTATCACTTGAATAACATCAACAAGGCTCATGGGTTAAATGAGCTCATCCATTAACGTCCTTGGAAGTCCTTACAGTTGATTGCAATTTGTTCGAGGATTGAGAATCAACAGCCTGCAAAAAGACAGATATTCACACGCACACACACACACGCACACACACACGCACACACACACATACACACACAC
>BFEA01000082.1:1909138-1924257 GCA_003427395.1 Chara braunii
ACACACACACACACACACACACACACACACACACACACACACACACACACACACACAAACAAACAAACAAACACACATGCATACACACATGCACACACACACGGACACATGAGCGCACATAAAGCCACATACAGACACACACACAGACACACACAGACACACACAGACAAATAAGTTGTTAAAACAAAAAGGTCATATATTTTTTTTTATTGAAAAATCACATGCATACATACAGGCGCGCGAACACACACACACACGCACACACACACACACATCCCCTTATGGCTGGCAATGCAGGCCAAAAGGTTCTGGGAGGCTGGGGGAGCGAGAGCTCTTCAAGAGTACTGTGGTGTACAAATTCGAATTCGTCATCGAAATTTGTCAGGGAGACCTACTGGTGGTTTAAAATGAGGAAAAAAGAAAAACGACACAGATACCATAACCCCTCTGTATTATATTCAGGGCCCATTATAGTACTTCACTAGGCTACCAGTTGGGCCGCCCGGGTCACCTTCTTCGCCCGGGCGGCCTGCCCATGCAAGGGCCAGGGAAGGTACAAGGAGAAAAAACAATTCTAAAGGATCTCAAAAAACTGTTCAAAAATTATATTGAAACAGACAAAAAGGTCGGCAAGATTGTAGACCAGGTAAGAATATTACAAGAAAGTACATGTTGTGGATACCATTGAAACTGAGAAAAAAATAACAAACTTAACAACAACAAAATAAGTAGTATAAAAAACTGCAGACATAGAAAAACTTAGCTTTGCAAAATTTGAAATGAGTGAAAATGCATGGGGGCTAAAAATACTATGAACAAGAACAAATAGGGCAAACTATAAATTTGTCACCATACCACTGACCAACAAAATCAAAAATTTACCAAAGGCACCAGCAACTCTTTCTGTACAATTATAATTTTTTATTGAGTTATGCAAAAACAATACGTATTTGGACACAAGACTGCAGTCATTCTACAACAGGCATTCAACAAAATGGTACAACTCGGCATCCACGCTCTTTCTGACCAAGATGTGAAGAACATGCCCTTCATCGTGAAGACAGGACCACAGGATCCCAAATTCTATGGGATAGAATATAAACATAATGCAAAAAGAAACGAGTAGCAAAATAAAAAGAACCTGCTTCAGACCCTGTTTATAAGGGCGACCGAAGTACACTGTACGCTTCATACATGCACCATACACGATTGCACAAGTCTTGTCCATGAATAATGGCCATGTCAAGAGGTAAGATAATCCAAGAGGCCGTGGAAAGCGACAACTCGAAAACCCTTCTCCTTGCCAAAGTCGCCACCATTCGTCATTGAGTGTAGTATGCCACACATTCAAGTTCCTTAAAGTTTACCCATTCCAGGAAGAACCTAGAACCATGCATAATAAAAAGAGGGTTGAGACATCCTCAACAATTTGAATACAGCGGACTACTGCAGAGGTACTACCTACTGAGAACCGTTGTAGAGTAGAGTCGCTGTCAACGTCCAGACCACATCTCAGTTCCTTGCGAAGTTCGAAAGATCGTTCATAAAAAAACAATTTGAGAACCCTTTTATACAGAATTCCCGCCTGAGTGTCACTACTTGGACTGGAATACGAGACCCAATTGCAGTATTTCGGTCAATCCGGTTCAGGCAATCTGTAATCCAGACCAGCTTCTACTTTCGGGAGGACGAGGACTGAAAGTCCTCACCTATCCGAAAGATCAAGTCATCAGAGGTCCAAAGTATCCATAGGCAAAAAAAAATGTATATTGAAAAGAAGCCAATGATGATTACTGCATTGTCTGAGTTCTGCATCTGCTTCCTACGCGATTGCCTTGAACGTGAGACACTTGCAGCCGAAGTTGATGGTTGTTTCCTTTTCCTGTTCTCTTGAAGACTTTCAACCATATCAACCTTAACATTATTCTAACATATTCTTTGCGTCTCGACCAGTCTTCTTCTGTTTCAGCTGTTTATTATGTCGTTGAACTTGTCGTGTTTGCCGGTACTGCGATGTCGTTGCTTGACTCCCCTTGGAAGTTCCTCTGTGTCGAAGGATATTAGTATTCTCTGCCGATGGTGAGCTACTTTGTGACCTGAGGTCTTCGATCATAACTTTATGTTCATTGTTCACTTGTGATGCTTCGCCTTCAGGGTGTTGAGCATCTGCAATATTTGTGTCTTTATTGACATCAGCATCAAGCTCATTTTGTGTTGATCCTTGTCGCTGTGACTGTTGAACATCTTCAACATCTGCAACATTTTTGTCTTGAAGTTCATGGGTGTCAGGTTTAAACTCGTTTTCTGCTGATCATTCTTCTTGTGACTCTCGACAATCTAGAATACTTTCGACATGAGTTCCAACCCACTTTTCTAGTGATCCTCGTTGCCGAAACAGCCGAAGTTCGGGAATGTCGTCATCCTCATCATTTGCAACTTGTGTTCTTGTAGATACTTTTTTGCAAGCCGGGTTCTGCATGTCTGTTGCCTCAAATTGCTCTTCATTGGCCTCTTTTTCAGTTGCAGCCTCTTCTTCAGTTGCAACCTCTTTTTCAACTGCAGCCTGTTCTTCAACTGCAGCCTCTTCTTCAACTGCAGCCTTTTCTTCAGCCGCAACCTTTGCAAAATTCTGATCGTCATTTTCATCAAATCTTGATAATTGGCTATAATTACGGAACAGTGTCCGTCCTTTTTCATTTGGCCTGCTTATGGACATGCAAAGTCATTCAATGCAAAATAGAGTTAGTCCAGATGTTTTGATCCCAAACAACAGGCTATTCCAAAATTTTCAAGGAAAAGAGAGAAATTAGAAACATTAATACGACATAAGCTAGGCTGGTCCCCAGGCCGCCCGGTTGGGGGAAGGTCGCCTGGGTACCCTCTCGGGTAGCCCGGGTCGGGCAAGGTCTGGGCAGGGTCCCGGACAGCCCCAGCTCATAATATTAAAAAATTAAAGAATAAAAAATTTGAAAGAAATCTGAAACAAAAATACGTTGTGTAAAATTGCAGCACAAGCAACTTCTGCGTAAGAGTTCCCTCAAAATTCCTTATTAATTTTAAGATAAGAAAGTAAATGAGGAGAAATGAGGTAAAATATACCCTTTTAAACCCCTCTAGTCACTATTTAGAGTAACTTTATACCCCCCAAACACCCCTGGGTGACCCACCACCGAAATGGAAGGTAAGGTCGGATTCTAACTGCTCATGTCGAGCGTAGTCCTGGCCTGAAGTCAGTTTCTTTTCTGGGTGGATCCTTCCCTCTTTTTTAACCTGCCTGGTTTTGTCGGGCGATCCCTCCCGGCCCAGCTGGCCTGAGCATGCCTGGCCGGGCGGCGGCCCGGCCTAGTACATAAGAGCATAGATACAATAGAAATAATCTGAGTATAGCAATTGAAAGCACGCAAGGAATCAGGAATGCCAACAGATACCTAGGGCAAAGGTAATTTTATACTAGGAAGAAAGCTAGAAGGTACCTGGTCCATGGAATATGTCGAAGAAGGGTACTAGATAATTCCTACTTATGAACTAATGAAGGCGACCCAGACATGTAAGTGATGCTCAAAGATATATCTAATTGGGCTAATGAATACTGAAAGAGCAATAATCATACATAAAGGTCGAAAAGAAAGTTCTGACTGTGCAGTTACATCTGCAATCTTGCCGAGCGGACTCAGAGTAAATGAGAAAGAGACCCAACAGCCTCGAAACGGCCGCACAAGTTAATAGAGAGTTTAACACAGTCACACAAATTCAAACAACACAAGGAAATGATTGACAAACAGAAAGTACCCCCTGAGCATCCATAGGAAAACCTCGAATACTAGGTGGATGTTACGTACCGGACGGATTTGCAAAAAATGAGACACCAGATGTAGCAAGAACCGTATAAGAAATAAGAAATGGTTGACAAATTCGAGTGTGAGGTTTTGGTAAACGGGACGCTGCGTATTCTAGAAGGCAATATGCTCAAATGTGTATGGTGGTCTGGTTTGAGAGAAGCATTGTCCGAGGGCTCGCTGACAAAACTTCATTCCAGAGACCGTGGGTTGAGAGTACAGGCAGTAAACATAATGTGAGACTACCAGACAAACTTTGTAAAAAAAAAAAAATACGAGACAAACTACGCTGTCAATTGTCCAATCTGGAGACGTCTCCCCCGGACATCTCAGAGAGACGATCAATGGGGGAGTTGTCCGGGATCCCGAACAACCATTTTTTGAAAAATTCAAAGCAAAAAAAAAAAAAGTGGGTTTATGTGCACCTTACTCAGACCCTGTAAAATTTTAGCTCGTGTGGAATTCAAAAAAAAAATTGTCAAACACTGTGGGGGAGGGTGGTGGAGGTAAGTTTGGAGTTCGCACACCAACACATACACACAGAGGGACACACACACACGCACACACAATCACATAGGCACACACACACACAAACACACACACACATACACACACACGCACACACACACAAACACACCGAAGGTGAGGTGGTGTAGAGAATCGTCATTTGCACCTCTCCGCGAGCTCGTCCAAATTCAGGTATTTCACGCCTAAATCTGAACATGTCTACAGAAAGGTGCATCGATTGATCAATCAATCAATCAATCAATCAATCAATCAATCAATCAAATCTTAATTCATTGGATTGATTGATTGATTGACTGATTGAAAACGAACAAAAAACCAGCCTCTTTAAATAAAAAAAAAAAAGGCCCAATCTAGGTCGTTGAGATCGAAGATCTGACGACCCTGATTGGACCTTTTTTTTTTTTTGATTTGGAGCCCTTTAAAACCTTTTAAAAAATACCCCTCTCCTACCTGTCGAACTTTTTCTTAGTGCTTGGGAAAGGTTCACCCCTTTCCTCTGTAAAATTTATAACACAACCCTTAGTACGGGCTCCCTTCCGGGGTACTTTGTGAAGTACAAGAGAGACATTAGATCAATAGGCTTTTTTTTATAAAGAAATAAAACAAAATTTCCAAAAAAATACAACATATTGTGGAAGAATCCTTATTCAGTACTGATACACAGATATCTACCTCCAGGAAAACATAAACTTATAAAGTCATTGCTGCAGCCACATTCCAATCTGTCAAACTCAATTTGAAGAAATCGTGTAGCGTGTTCAAAAATGTTGTCCTTTTCCTCAGGAGACGGGATCTTCTTCTCGAAAACAACGCCGCTTTTTTTTTTCATGTTATACTGCGAAAAATTCCCTTCAAAAGTTGCCAATGAAGAAAATGTTAATACCATTATTCAATCTAAGCGATAGTTATATATATTATTCGTATTTATTGACAATGTACAAGTGCATTGTAAGAATAACTGTAATAAGGTTGTCAAAGATGTGGAGGGTGGAAATCAAAAGGGGTTACGGATGACTTGAGTTGGTTGTCGCTGGCGGGAGACGTGAAAGTGATGTTGGGAGGGGATGGGATCAGGGGAGAGGTAATTGATTCCGGGTTAGAGATTCCTTCCACCGGTGTGTTTGGTGTGTTTAGTCTTTCTGAACTTTTTCCGTATGGGCTTTGTACATGCTAAACATCATTCATTTTTACACACACGATAACACCCCAAACCAAACCGAGCTCGCATCCCTACATTTCCACACACACTAGCGGGTAGTAATGTAATGATAATCCCGCCTAATCTCAGATACATAAATACAACTACTGTCTTCACCCGAATACAACGCCCGGTCGTTATCGTTGTATCTGGACGGAAAGTTGTGCCAAATACAGCCATAATGGTTGGGCGTTGTATTCGGGTGAAGACGGTAGGCCTCCAGCTATACACATACGCACAGACTGCTATAAAAGATTTGTGGCAGGGTATGTAGAGAGTTTAGGGTTTTAGTACAACCAATCATGACACAAGTCTATCTATAACCAGCTTCTTAGACTACCCACAAGAGGCTAATAGGTAAAGTGAGTTATCTTGGAAAGCTCACCACTCAGGGACGCAGAAGCACCAATGGTATAAATTTTAGACAAAGTTGATATTAACCAGAAGAAGTGTACAGGGCTGATGGGTAAGTCGGTGAGTATGCCCTGAGCAACAAACCTTCGAGCATTTCAATCAGCAAATAGTTAAGAGTAACACACAAACAACCCAAAGGGTGAATCCACTAAAGATGGATGCTCATATCACCACCTTAAGTGACAACCTGCACTCAAGTTCAAAAAAAAAGAAAAAAGGAACTGGACTGGTGTTCCACAACTGAGCAGCCATAACTGCAAGGGGTTTTTTTTGTCCCTTTCGGAATACAATCGTATAGTTAGGTTCTATTACGACGTGGTTTTGGACATATAATTTTTCTGTTTGAACTTTAAGGGATAGTAATACTTACTTATTCTCTCGTGATCAGGGTGGTAGATGCCCAAACCCAAGCTTTCCATTGCACGAAACATTGCATCAACTTCGTGCTTCAGGCCAGCCTTGAGTTCACCATTGTTGTCAATGGTAATTTGAGTGTCTCTGTTGTGTTCTTTAGCATTTTGCTGCATTTTTCTCTCATCTTCGTCTATTCAATAAGAAGAAAAACGACATTTTCAGTGTAACTAATAGGGTGTGGAAATTTCACAAATTATGACAAACATATGCAATGCTAATGAAAGAGAGGATTTGACCCTACGGTAATAAGACAATTAGGAGAGAAAAAAAATAATATATGTAAGCATGTTGTCTAAAATTTTCGAGAAGTGATTCAGAACATCTGTATGACAAACACATAGACATAACAATTACAAAGAAGGACAATATTCCTAAATGTGCAGCTAGAAGTTTCATAAAAACATAATTTTGAACTTTAATAATAAAAAGGAGAATAATTGATACGAAACAAAAAAAGTAGTACAAAAAAATTGAAAAACAATTGAGGAATTTCTTTTTTAAGGAAAAAATATAGGCTACAAGCCGCAATACCCGGGTCTCGGGTGGCCAGCCCGTGCAAGGACCGGGGAAAGTCCCAAAAAAGAAAACACAACTTGCGAAAAAACTGTGTTATGAAGAAAAAAAAATTGAAGTTATTGAACAACTTTTGCTTCAGGGTCACATCGATTTCGGAAAAAATGGAATAGTAGCGGTTTTTACCGGCTCCGCTTTACCAAATTTAAAATTTAAAAACAAGTGACTGCGGGCCACTCTGGTAGTGTAGGAAAAAATAATAAAAAGTTGGCAAATTGCAATACAATTTTGCAAATGCATTATTGAAGTGCACTCTTGCAAAAATGTTTGGTGAAAAAACATATATAACACTTCTGATGAAGAATTGCAAGTCATGAATTTCTCAATAAAGGAAGCATATGACATACCGATTCAAAAATTTTGCATCTCTCGTCTCCGTTACGAAGCCTCTTAGGTGGATCCTGATGTGTATTATCGCTGTGATCGGATCCATACTGATCAATCTTCTCAAAGACATACATCAGTTGTTTGTCGTTAATAAAAGCAACCCGTTGCCTGCAAGAAATTTCAAGGAACTTTGTTGCTAAATTCACAATTTCCGGTGAAATAGGAACATCTGTGTCATCGTTTATCTCATCAAGTCCATCCACGATTGATTCGAGACAATATGTGATGACGTGCAAAATTGATGATACGATAATTATCTCCCCCTTCTTCTTTGCGTAGAAACTTGCGAATCACATTTGTCAGAGACAAAGAAAAATATAAAAATTAACGAAAATTCGATAAATATAATAAGCTGTTACTAAACTAGGAGTTCTTATCAAGGGTAAGTTTCAATTTTTTTGGAATATTGCTAACAAATAGCCATAAGACCTAGGTTACCAGCTAGGCCACCTAGGTCACCTTGTTTTCCGGAGCGACCCGACCAAGCAAGTACCAGGGAAGGTCCCTGCAAGAAAAAAAAAACTGAAAAAAAGTTAATAAACAGTGTTAAGCAGAAAAATAAACTGAACAACTTTTGCCTCAGGGTTAGATCGAGATACTTTACCAAATTTATTTATTTATAAAATAATATATATATATCATCACAAATAGAACTGCCCAGTAAACCGTAGGCAGAGAGAGAGAAGAGGACAACAAACAAGGGGCTGTGACAAACTGTTTCGTCGGAGTTTCCCCGACTCATAATATATATATATATATATATATATATATATATATATATATATATATATATATATATTTTAGCCCGGCCATGTAAGTGGGGTCCCGGACCACTCTAGTAGCCTAGAATTAGACAAGTTTTCAAGATTGCAAAAAATAAATGTTAACCATTTCAACTTTTCTGCTTCTCACTAATACGAAAAAGGAACTCTCTATGACACCTTGAAAATGAGATGCGCATTGGCATTTGAAGAGTCCAGCGCCATCCCTGAAAACCCTATCATTATCATAAAGTAGATTGTGGGAACTAAGATCCACAGCCTGTGGAACAAAAATCCAACACAATTGTTGGATGTGTAGAATTTGCCAGACAAAAAATAGTAGATTTAAAAAAAATCAGTACCCTGCAAACTAGCCAGTGAAAAACTGGGCCTAACAACGGGTGAAAAGGCTGGTTCAACTGGTTAATTCTACCTACACAAAATACCCGGAACCTAATTAACGTCCCATTTGCGGCTCAGACCACACATTCAAAGCATCGCGGAACAGAACAACAGGACAAAGCAGATGCACCAGCTGCAAGGAAAAAAAAAAAAGGTGGTGGCCTTGCAACATCTTTAGTAACTGCAAGAGGTGCAACATGTGCAGATGAGAAAAAAAAAGAAAAAAACTATAAAAGAAGTGTGGACCAGATGCAGCCACTGCAGTAGCTGCAACTGTTGCGCCTAGCTGATGCAGTTGTTGCAACTATTGCAACTACTGCAGCAACTACACGTGATGCAACTATTGTATCTTGTGCAGCTAGTCCACAAGCTGAACCTGGTGAAGCAGTTGCAACAGCTACTGCAACAGCTGCACCTCATGCATCAGCTGCCGCAGATGCAGCAATCGTACTGTCCCTTGCCCCAACAGTTCCGCCTTCTGCGTCGCCTAAGTCCTTGTCACATTGTCCCACTATGATACTAAAACAACCTAAAATATTGCTAGTACGGTAGCACCCTAACCCTTAACTGTGTTAAGACTGTATCCCCCGTGCTAAAACCACATGCAATTTTATCTCTCAAACTCATCGAAGCATCCATCCCAAGCATCCTATTTCGTAAGTCCCGAAAGCATGCGTATACTTGTTGCCGTGTTTATAACAAGTCTCATCAGGATCATATCTTATATGACGGCACTAGAAATATACATAAATTTTGCGTAAGAAAGACAAGAAAGGTCATCAGGTTCCAACATACACGAGGCCAAATATAAACAAGGCTTTATAAAGTGAAGCCTAACTCAAAGCAGAATCAGTCAAGATGAGCAGTCAAATCCGGTTTAGACTGAGCTCATGATAAGATGGAATTAAGTTAATGGCCAAACAGAACAGAGGCATTAGATCGATAGCGACGATAGGCTAACTTATGCAAGGCTGAGGGGAGATGCATCATTCCTTTCAAAAGCAATCGATTGGGAGAAGCGTACAGGTGTTCCATTGATCCAAATATTTGACTTATGGGTGGAAAAGGATTCGGGCTGATGTTCCTTAGAATAGATATGGGCCAAAAATCATAAGGTTCTGTTTTTTCTTGGAGGGGGGGACTAAAATTGTAAAAATAAACAACTAAGTTGGAAGGACAAAACGAGGTCGGGTTCGAAATATTATGATATTATATTTAGGTAATAGAAATGATCATGCTACTTACGCAAACATTCATTTCGCTCAATGTAAGAATATTTCCTAAATAATAGGCATGAAGTGCAAAAAAAATTAAAAAATTCTAAACAAGTGAAAGACGTTCATATTAGGTTCGAAAAGATGCAGTTCTGCTCACACCAACAACTGACTCGAAAATTACAAACGAACAAATTCAAATTGATACGTGAAAAATGCGTAGTCTTGCCTCCTTTTCCAAGGCAATGTCATCTGTGCAAATTTCGCAGGATGCTTTGTATGCGGTTGAACTCGAGTAATAAGTTTTCTAATGCATGGTCCTCGATCCAGTATTGGTGCTTTCTTGCTACACCATGATTTTCAACATCGAGGTGGATAAGCCAGATACGCTTGAAGAGCTACACAAATAATGAAATTGCATACACAGGACAAATAAGTTAGAATAATATTCAAAACTGATATACATTTTTTAAATATATAATTTATGTAATGCACTCAATCCATTTGAGAAGCGGATTCGCAATGTCACACAAGTCTAAAACCAGCGCTCGTTATGAAGTCTCCAAAGATGATCACAAATCCATATCAGGATTGATTGCACATTTCAGCTGCAGCGAACCATTATATAAGAGCAAAAGGGATAGGGTAGAGAACATACAGAGAAGAGAGAGAAAAAAACTACATTAATAAGCAATATTACAAGTATGTCACTCTTCAGTCTCACTTCTATTTCGGGCTTCTACCCTATCCCCACCTCATCAATGCATGTTCTCCTTCTGACGACGGTGACATAGTCACTGTGTAGATACTAGCAGAGCCCTCTTCCTCCTACCAATGTTCAAACTTAGCTATGGAGGATGGCAGTATCATTCTTCCCCTTCGTGGAGACTGTCACCAACTGAATCACAATGGCCACAAGCTGAGGTAAGCTTCCCCTCGAACCTCTCATTTGTCCCATACACTGCATCCTCCTACTCCTCGCCCACCTCACCACTTACAGTTATGGCTATGGTGGCTATGGCCACACCAGCATGTCCTCTATTGAGGCGGGTGCCCTCCAACAGTATCTGGCACCAACACCTTGTTGCCTAACCTTGCGAGCAGCAACTTGGCCATGAGTGAGTGCAAGGCAGAATGAGCCTCCCATCACCCCGATCTTCTTTTTATAGCGTTGACTGACATTGACCAGCCTCCCATTGGACCGTGTCGACGACAGAGATTTTCCTAAAGTTGACGGTCTGGATTCAATGCTCTTCCAGATGTCTAGTGTCCCTGTTGGAACACAAATCTTTTGGAAACCATCATACAACCTTTGATGTGCATCTGATCTACAACAGTGGCTGACTACAGGGAAACATTGACTTTGGGCCTGCACTTCTCGTCAGGGTCTGACTCTTGATTTTCCAAGAGTCAACTATCAGACCTGGGGTACTGGACGCAACGTTCTACTCAGGGCCTAGTAGCCCTTGTCCCAAAGGACTTTCAAAGATCTCTAAGGCAGTCATGATTCGACTTTTGACCCCTCTTTCTGACCTTTGACCAAATATTTCGACCCTTCCTTTGACTCACTAGGAACTTGAACTGAGTTCTTGCATTTACATTAGTGATATAATAATGATTTCCACTAGGGGATTTTTGTAATCCATCTCCGGAAAACATCCTTGCATAGTAGACCTGTCAAGCACCGGTGAACATGATAGCCTTTCAGATGAACTGATTTGTCGTTCGGATTATATGTAACGCATCATCCATAGGTGAAAAAAATAAATGCAATAAGAATATATTCATACATACAAATCAGGAAACATTAAAGAAATGACTCACACAAAGCTTGGCAAGAACACGAAGGGCAATAAGAATACCATACCTCTGCTAACAAGAGGGTTGATCGACTCGCAACAGATAGATGTTCATCTAAGTCATCAAGCACATCGCTCGTTTGACCTGATTTTGTGATATGTCGCGGATGTTTTACACCTGACACTGGTGGAGCATAACTTTCCATGAAAACTTCGGGGATGAAAATATTGAATCGATTCATCAACCCATCAGCGTTGTTTGCATGAAGCATCTGAAACCTCTTAGGTTGTATATAACCACTGAATACCACATGTGTGCGGGATAGATGACGTTTCGGATTGTTAACGGTTCGCATTTCCCACCTTCCTCCTTGTTTCAGACTCAACAAACTAGACCTGTCAAGTCCTACTCCAGCTTGTGCTGGTTTGTGGCAAAGATCTATTTTGTTGAATATCGTCGCAAGTTCATCCTCCAATGCAACAAGTTCAGGGTTCACATTTTCCTGCAGGGCTTCGAACATTCTTTCGAATGTTTTCTGCATAGCAAAAAGTACAGTGTGGTTAGGCATTGACAGTTGGAATAGTATTTACAATGATGTGCATACCGAAAGGGAAAAACAGGAAAACTTAAATAAGAGAGACATGACAAAAAAAAAAAAACCAAAGAGATCGAGCAAAACGGTAAGCATATAATGACAATATCGGGCGTAACCATATGTCCCTCGTGCTTCTCCCCCTGCCAGTCTTAGTTACCCGCTCTCGCCCATCATCCTTCTCCCACTTGGGGTCCATCTCCTGATCGATACCGCTCATTGTCTTCGCCGCCACTCCTACTGCTCTTCCTCGCCGACACCATTGTAGCAGTAGCCCGCTGTCCTCTTCGTCGAAGATGACGGAGTAGCTCACAATTGTTTTTTTTTTTAATTAAATTTATGGAAAAATTCATGTGATGTTAAAAAAAAACTACAAAAACAAAGAGCCACATCGTTGTGATCCCTCGTCCCTTTGTTCCCTCGTTGTCATCATCCCTCCTCCCGCTGCTTCCATGGTGTCGTCATCCTTCCTCCCCCTCCTTATCTGAACCTTCATTGTCCCTCGTCAATATTCCTCTTTACACCGATATACACTAGAGTAGTGACAGGTTCGTGAAAAAGCAAAATAACTAGGAAACGGATGATATAGAGTTAACAAATACAGACTGGTCTGCCTTTGAAGTACAAGATTTTCGACAAGAAAAAGGAGTGAAGCAAGATGAAAATTATCATTATGGTCAGGGTTGCATCCCTGCCGACCGCCGACCCTGATCGCCGACCGTATTGCAGTCGACCAATAGGGCTGACTGGTCGACAGTCTGCTGATTAGTCAAAAAAAAAAAAAAAAAACGCTTCCACTGATTTTTTTTCAAATCTGAGTTGGGAGCTATACTGCGCTTGCTGAGTACAACCCAAATCCGCTGAGAAACTTTTGCGGATGGGGGGGGTTGGAGTATAGGGGGGGTATAGGGGGGTATAGGGGTGATATAGGGGGTAATGAGGGTGTTGGGGCGGTTTGGGGGTGTTGGGGGGGTGTATGGGGGTATTCGAGGCTGCTATGGGGGTGTTGGTGGTGTTATTAGGGGTTCTGGACCCCTTTTTTTTCGGGGTGCCGACGACCCCCGACCGGTTGGTGCTGACCAGCCGATCGGTCGGCGGGTGGGCAGCCGACCAGTCAAGGGCCGCCGACTGTCGGGGGGGAGCAACCCTGATTATGGTCGAATAGTGAACTGGTTACAGAGAAAAGTTAGTGTGGACCTAAAGACTGCTCTCTAGCTGGAAACCTCCACACAATTTTCGCACTGAACCAAGGGAAGATGTACGTTGTAATACATTGTCAGAGAAATAAAAAGCATAATCGCTTACCCCGCTCAAGTTGAAGTCGAGTTTCTTCTCGCCCAGTGGATTTTCATCCTTGTCCACCATTGTTGCAGTGTTTTGCGGAGTTGTCTTCGCAGAAACAATCTCTTGAATACGAGATTCAGCTCTGTTCTGTGCAGCTAGTATTCTCTGATGCGCTGGCAACTTGTTCATTCCACTGAAGGCGGGAACAACTGACCAGAAGATAGGTTTTTCAAACCATGTATTGTCGAATAGAAGCGTATATGTTCGACATCCCATCAGAAGCCCAGCTACCGAGATGATGGGGCCAGCAACCATCCATGGGCAACACCCAGCTTCTGCTGCAATTCTGCTCACCAAATCTAAAAACCTGAGTGGCAATATGCTATGGATAGGATCAAGAATAGCCAGTGCTCTTGTGACAACTTTCGCCATTTCCGCAGCATCATCATCGTCTCTAGCCATGTTACGCCTCAAACTTGCCATTTTCTCCGTGAGGTTAGCTAGTACCGATAGACAAGATAAACGACTGTACTGCAATACACACAGCAATGTACCTGCTGAAATGCTAGAGTTTGTCAACCTTATGTTTGATTGACGTACTTATACTCGATAAGCAAGGAGAACAGTATTAAGAGTACTTATACTCAATAATGTGCACGTACTTATAATTAAACTTGCCATTAATGTGCACGTACTTAACAAGCAAGGAGAACAGTATTAAGAGTACTTCGTCTTTCTCACCAAAAAGAACTACAAGGAATGGAGAGGATGAAAGGACAAAATAAAAAGAAAAAAGAATGATATTTTTTTGGACGATAACAATGTTACCATTCATTGCACCCACGTAAATAGTAAAGCATTGAGCCTGCATAGTACCACATCCAACGACTGCAGTAGCTTTAAAAGAAAAAAGAAGTGCAGCCGCTTCAAATTTCGAGCTCAAAAGGTCAAAATAAAAAACACAAAATGACAGTTTGGACAAGCGTTGTGCTCTTCATGTGTTGAGGTGCTCTCTTCTTCTTCGTCTCCCAACCTAACAATAAGCACCATAAGAGAGGAGGAATGGAGAACGACCAAGGAGAGGAAAAAAAAACTCTCCTCTTGTTTGTCTCCCAACCAAGCAATAGGCACCGTGACAGAGGAGGATGGGAGGATGACGAAGGAGAGGGAAAGAGTGAAAAGGAAGAGGAAGCATCCTCAACGCAAAAGTCACATCAAACTTAGATTGACCATAGAGCAGAGAGGAGTACACACAACGGGAATGTTCGCAAGGTACATAATCACAGTTACAAGTCCTTTCATGCATGAAATCTCACATGTGCCATCACCAGGAAATTTTTGAGAGGAGAAGGTGACAAATCAACAAATGGAAAAGGGAGAGAGAACAACCAAGTAAGAAGTCATTCACCTTGATCCAATGCGCGATGTTGAGTTGGGAGACGTTCACATCATAGTAATATGTTGCTGCTTGCTCGCTGGCTGACACTTTGATGCTCACTACTCATTGGATTGGGAACAATCAAGATTCGCAGATGCACTGTTCAGAGGAAAAACATCTGTGAGCACAACCAACTTCTGCAACTCTGAAACGGTATTCACCAATTTGTGGTAGCTGAGACAGATCCCAGGGCTCGATCCCTAGTTTCCCAACTTACCTGTGTACAATACCTGCGTCAACTCGAAGAGTTGAACCTGCGACCTGTAGAACCGCCAGTG
>BFEA01000082.1:1971316-1981923 GCA_003427395.1 Chara braunii
AGCTGTTTTTCTTGCCTTTACTCACTCCGACTTGACAAACCTGCCTACGGAGTGATGTTTTTGCCCATTCGGAAGTGCACCTGTGACTTCAACGTACTTGCCCCATGCTTTAAATTTCGTTTTGTCGTTTTTCGTACCTGTAGACGGTATAGGGCCTCGCTGCACTACTCTTGAAATGCACAAAAGACAAAAATCATGGCGGTGTAGCTGTCCATATTGTAGCGGAGGATCACTCTCGTTTTGCACATCAGCGAGACCCCAAGAGTAGTGCAGCGAGGCCCATAGTTATTGAACTGGGCTCATGATGTCGGGATATGTAACACTCGTCCCTGCCACTGCGCTGACGTGGCACTTCCCAGTCTGTTGCTTCGACGCTGTTGCTATGGAATGTGGGGTTTGACCGGACCGGACCCCCGGGAAGCCATTGGGCATCGCCACACCACTCTCGAAATGTGCAAACTGAGAATGAACTTCCTCCTAGAATATGGCCAGATGCACCCGCCATATTTTTGTCGTTTTCACATTCCGAGAGTTGTGTGGCGAGGCCCAAAGGCTGTGTGTGTGTGTGTGTTTTTTTGTTTGTTTTTTTTTGTTGTGTGTGTGTGTGTGTGTGTGTGTGTGTGAGTGTGTTTTATGGTTTTCTGAATTCATCGGTTGCATGTTCATAAACTTTCGAGGCAGGGGGTTGCATGTTCATAAACTTGCAAGGTCTCCCCGTTGCTCTCGGCCTCCACAACATGGGCAAAACATAATTGTTTTGTCTTTTTACCCAAGAGCCTATCTGTCAGTGGGTACACCCATGAACTGTTGAAATACAGACCTGTGTTCGAATCCAGATGATGGAACTTGACGAGTAAACCAACTACTAATGAATTGCTTGGGGCCGGTTAGCTCAATGATCATATCTCAAGGCCGTTGCTCTTTAAAAAAACAAATAAAAAAAATTGATGTCCCAAGGCGAGGTCCCATTAGCAAAGAGGATTGGATTGAGCTCCTGAATCTGGACGTGTTGTAAGCAGAGCGATGCAGAAAAGCAGTTCAATCTCGAATTTCTGCACCTCTCGGCGAACAGGTCTAGATTCAGGCGTTCAATCCAATCCTTGTTGCCAGTGGGACCTCGCCCCTGGTGTCTTTGGGAGGACGCAGCCTATTGGCTGACTGAAGAAACGATCCTGGAAAAGAGGCAACGAATTCGCTGGCTCCCAGTGGTTGACAGGAGAACCCAGAAAAGGATTTGGCTCTCTTTAAGGGCCTCTCCACACCAATGTCGAAACTCGAGTTTTCGACATTTTTTCTTCGCCACACAGACTGTAGAAGGAAAAATGTCGAAAATTTTTCGACAATGGTCAGAAAGGTGGTTTCGACATGGGTGTAGAACGGCTCCCCTGCAGCGGGTCCAGTTTGGACATCACGGAGACGAGGTGTTGAAGGACGTGCTGATTTCGACATCTATGCCTCAAGATCCCGTTTCTTCTTCTTCTTTTCTTTTTTTTGTTTTTCTTCTTCTTTTTTTTTGTTTTTCTTCCCTTGTCTAGAAACGAAACTGCGGTGTGGCGAAGGCGGCCATTGTGTAGAAACGGTGAATGTCGAAAGTGGTCTGACAGTTGTCGAAAATTTCACCGTTTCGACATTGGTGTGGCGAGGCCCTAATTCATAGTAAACGAGGCTTTTAAATCAGAAAAAAATCGAAAAACCCTAGGCTACCAGAGTCACTTGCCCCGCCGCAGGGCCAAAAAAATAAAAATAAAGAAAAATAAAGAATTTATTTTTGAATTAAAGTTTTTATTGTATTGTAAATTTATTCTAAGTTTGGTGAAGAATTTCGATGTGACCCTGCGGCAAAAGTTCTTCAGATCAGGTGAAGTGGAATGAGAACTGTGTCAGAGAAGGTATCCTCCCAAATGCAGAAGTCCTGGGCCAAGGCTGGGTATATGTCTCCACTGCATGTAGGGCAGCCATCATGCATGTGATCTGATCAAAGTTCTACTCAGATATAGGAATCATTAACTTGGTTTTGGGAAATGTGCCTTCTATGATCTGGTGAGATTGGAGGCGCACCAGAAGGGCGCGTTGTAGGAGGTCAGCCAGGTTTTTTTTTTCCCGTACCTTGGGTCAGAAAGTCAGGGTTTTTTTTTTTTTTTTTTTGGACCATTTCTCGATTTATGCGTGTCATCCTTGCGCAGGGGCCATGCTAATCTTCTCTGTATCGGTCCAATTTTAACAGATGTCCCAAAGGACTAAAGTCAGGTTTTTGAAGACCAAAGCAACCAGCATAATTTTGGAACCATGGTTGATGGGACCGCGCCCTCCCTAAATGTCAGGGATTCAGGGTAATTGGGAGGGCGCCATCGCCGCCATGGTATTCGAGAATTTGGTATTCGAATTTTTAGACCAGTCCCAGCTTCTGATTCGGACACCATTACTGAACCAGTGGGTCCTCTAGGGTCCTGAGGCTCATGATCTTGGAGTTATGAGGATCATACTATAGCAGGCGTATAAGGCTAGTTTTTAAGTTTGTTATGGAGCCTTAGGGTGGTGGAGAGGTCACTGTACGCCCTGTCTCTTATACACATCTAGATGTGTATAAGAGACAGGAACGGAGCCATCGAACAAAAGCCACCTTCGATCTCCTGGGGCTTTTACCACCTATCAGGCAGAAGGAAGGGTACGAAACGATGATTTGAGCCAGAGGGGAAAAAAAAAAAAAAAAAAAGTTGTGCAGTTTATTTTTCTGCATAACACGGGACCTTCCCTGGTCCTTGCACGGGCTCGCCACCCGGGAACCGGGCGGCCGGGCTGGTAGCCTGGGAAAAACCATTTTTTTAATGCGAAAACCACGTCACACACCACTGTACGAGCGTAGCAAACTGTGCTAGTGGGACCCGACCCCAGAGCTGTTTTGCAACTTCCGTCTCTCCATTCAGCGCACTTTTGGGGGATGTTCTTCCTCCCCCCCCCCCCCCCCCCCCCCCCCCCTTCTCTCTCTCAGAAGTAACCTATATTATTTTCTCAATGTCACCTTTCACTGCCTACCGACCACTATCCTTAAGCCTATATAGGTGACCCCCGCAATCATAGCTACCTCTCACAATCAAGGGGATGCATGTTGCCTCCTGCCCTACTCAACCGTGGTCAGGGAGTGGGGTTTACGTTTTTTTTTTTTTTTTTTTTTTTCCTAAAAAAGTCGACGGCCTTGAGATACAGAGTTGCTTGATTGATGTGTTGTGGTATTCGAATCAGTAAAGTCAGGTTCTGTGGAAAAATGATAAGTAGCTGCAGGTGTTTTTTTTGTTTTTCTTTTTTGTGTGTGTTAGTAGCTGTAGGGTTTCGAACCCTTGATATTGATCCAGCGGCCTAGCTCGGTTGGTAAGGCACGCAAGTGGCATTCAGGAGGTCTTGGGTTCAATCCCCATTGGCCTCATGTACCTTCCTGGGAAGCTTGGCGCCCGCCACCTAGAGATATGCCGTTGGTCCCCCCGAGTGGCAWTGAGCAGAGACTGCTGATGTTCATAGGGGGAGGGGAYCGGAGGGGAGGCACAGTGACTGGCCCATCGAAGAAGCTCGGTCCTGRTGCTACCGGCTGACCCCTGGCCGGTATCGCCCACCTGCTGTAGCAGGTATCGCACCTGCTGGTGGGTGCAGCTCCCGCATGTTCCCTCGTTAGAGGCTTGAGCACGGATGTGGCTGCTACGGGGTTCCCCGTAATACTATAATGACAATAAAAAAGGCCTGAAAGGCCGACCTGTCCAGATTTGACAGGTAATTGAATTGGTTGGGCTTAAAAGAATTAGCCTTTGAAAAAAAAAAAAAAAAAAAACCTTCATATTGATTTGTCCCCTCTGTCTGTGATAATGTTTGTCCGACGAGGTTTCGAACCCGTAACTTTTGATTTGTACTTTGCGGAATGGTGGTTTCCAACCGGTAACTTTGCGAAGAGGAGGACGGCTGGTGATTTAGGGTCTGATCCGACTACTGCTACGGAGGGTAGTCTACTGGTTTTGACGGGATCCGACTACTTTCCCATTTTGTAGGTCTCCCCGTCGAGTTCAGCAGCGAGTGAAAACAAAAGTGTACGTGGCAGGTGTTCCGCGACCCGCGGCAAAAGAGAAGTTGCTAAAATCTGTAGAAACCAGCACCGTCCCCGCATCGAAAAAGAAGGCGTTTTTTTGGTTTTTCTTGGTGTCCGGTGGTGGTGCCAGGGGAGTGGCTCGTTGCCCCCCCACGAATACCCTGCATGAACTTCGTAAAAATCCCGCCCCAACAGGGCAAGTGGGATGCAATTTCGCTTTTTTGGTCCGACCGGCCCGGGGCCGAGCAACGCGGTTCTTTTTGGTTCTCCCCTTCAACAGTAGTAGTCGGATCAGCCCCTTAGTGTTGTGCTGTCTGAGAGCGGTTTTTCTGGCGGCGGTATGTCTTTTCAGAAAATGGAGATAGTGTTAGTAGTGTAGACTGGATCTGACGGGTTTCCTGTATGTGATTCTCTGAGGCTGTCCAAGTCCTGCAAGGCTGACTTCTTTGCCGACCTACAATGATAGTTTTTTTTTTTTTATACCGGAAACGTAGGTCATATACATTCAGCATTACCGGCCCTTTTGCCTCAAGTGCAATTATAAACTCTAACCCTGACTGCGCCATAGTTTTCTCTAATTTATTTTATTTTATTTGGACCGTTTCTCGATTTATGTGTGTCATCCTTGCACAGGGGCCATGCTAATCTTCTCTGTATCGTTCCAATTTTAACGGATATCCCAAAGGACACAATGATAGTTTTCTGTCTGCTATAACTACTGGTTAGTAGTTACCGTGGTAAGCTTTGACAAAAGACCTCTGATGATTCCGGTACGGCAATCAGATGAAACGGGTAGGGTCGTACGCCACACGGATGCCCTGCGTCCATTCAGGAGATACTTCACGATGTTCTATAGAATCTTTACTCCTTGAAGTGGCGTTCGGGAATTTTCATGGTTTACTGAGTGTTCTCATCTTCTCTTCTCTTCTGTTATCTTCTTCTTCCTTTCTTCCTTTTCTTCCTCTCCTCTTGACTTCGGATTTTGTGTGGCTTTGAATGCCGGTCTTGCTGAATGCCATTGACGTCAAGTATTTCAACTATTTCCACTTGAGATATCATGATTGAACTGACCGCCGGCTGGTAATTCAGAATCACTATAATCTGGTCATCTGACAGTATCTGGATTCGAACTAGGGGTCTATATTTCAACAGTTCATGGGTGTACCACTTGAGCTAGGCCCGTTGATGGTTTCCAGAATTTCAATGGGAAAAGTCATAAAACCTCCCCGCGACAAAACCTTTGTATCCATTTCCACCCATACGGGAAAAAAAGTGCCGCAGGTCCCAAATTCACTTTTGGTGTCATTATTGCATCCTGGGTGGGTCTGTAATAGCCGCTGTGTAAAAATGGTGGGAAAGTGTTTTGCAGGGTGCAAAAATGACGCAGAAAGCAATTTTGGGGCCTGCAGCACCTTTTTCTTTGTAAGGGGGGGAAATGGGTACAAAGGTTTCGTCGCGGGGACTCCGGGGAGGTTTTATGACTTTTTCCAATTTCAGTTATCTCTGCATAACCAGAAAAATCAAAAGAGACGGAGAAAAGAGCTAACTTTAAGATTTACAGAGATCCTTTTGAGACAACTGCGCCTGTGACCGCTGCACAATTCAGAATTCGCAGATATAACAGTCCACTGCCAGCTCCGGAATTGGACCTCACAGTTCGAAGCCTATAGCGCCCACGCCAAGACCTTTTCAGTTTGGGCACCCAAAGCTCTGCATTTTGGTACTACAGACTCAAACTTCTTCCGCCTGGGTGAAAGTCACCTTCCCGCGGTGGCCACAGCTCCGTCTGCCTGTTCTTACCGGACAGTGAATCTGGCACCGTTTTCGTGCCAGATCTACCCTGTCAAAATACACAAAAATTCTATTCATTTAACCATTAAAATGAATTTGTTTCATTTTGCAAAACATACCTCGTTGCAAAAAGTACCGTACATGAACCGGTAGGGCCATTATTTATGCACCAGTTTCATGATCCGGTAGGGTCCTTGGAGGAAGCTTGGGCCGGTAGTACCCCACATAGAGAAGTTCGGGCATGTAGTACCCATCCGCAGAACATAGGGCGCCCAAAACCGAAAAGGTTTGGCGTGGGCGTTCTCCACCAATTATCCCTATCCCCGACTGTCGTCATCCAGCTGCATTTTGAAAGCATCTCGAGATGTGTCTGTGAGAATGATTTAGGGCCAATTATCCCTATCCCCGACCGCTGCGTTTTGAAAGCATCTGGAGATGTGTCTCTGAGGGATGATTTAGAGGCTCGCCACACAGGCTGTCGAAACCAAGGTTTTCTACAATTTTGCATCGCCACACAGACTTTCGAAGAATCGCGGCTCAAAAAAAATTCCAATTCTACAGCAGTCAGAATGGTCCTTTCGACAGCCGCCCTCCGGCAATCGCTTCCACCAGCCTGCAGGTGACGGAAATTCTACAGTGGCCCGCCAAAAATTGCATTCGAATTTGCGTTGTCAGGGACTGTTCCGTCAACTACCTTGAAACCCGTCCGCCTGGCCATGACCAAAAACCTTGCCCCTATACAGCCTGTGTGGCGAAGGGAGGGGAATCGTCGACCGCCCAACTGTCGAAATTTTTCTGACACCTGTCGAAACTTTTCGACATTCGACAGCCTGTGTGGCGAGCCTCTTAGGGCCTCGCCACACCACTGCCCAAAGACAACAAAACTTGACAGCTCTCAGAATAAATTTGACAGCCTCCCTTTGACAGTTTGCCCCCCTTTAGCCACACAGCACTGTAGAGTGGACCCACTTGTGCATGCACGCCGGAAAAGGACGTACCACAAACATTAGTCCATCCCGACCTCACGCCCACTCGCCAAATTTCGAAGAGAAGTCTATGATGTCGCAGCCGAGGACTGTCGAAAGCGTCACATTAGCAGGAGACTGTGTGGGGATTGAAAAACTATGGACAGGAGATGATGTCGCAGCCGAGGACTGTCGAAAGCATCGAGTAGCAGGAGGCTGTGTGGAGATTCAACAACTATGGACAGGAGGTGAGGTCTGGAGAAGCATTGGGGCTTGCCACACAGGCTTTCGAAACGGGCAAAATCTACGCCGTGTCTTGGCACACAGTCTTTTGAAACAAGTTCTTTCGAAAAAGTTTCCAAAGATGTCAGTTTGGCCAGCGATGAAAGTCATTTGAAATTCTAAGAGATGAGATGAGATCCTCCGGCCTGTCACGATCGTTTCCTCCAAAGACCTAGAGACTAGAGTGGTCTTGTGAAAAGGCCCACTCGAAACATTTGATTGGCAAAAAAGGAAAATAATAAAAACAAAAATTAAAAAAAACGGGGGGAGGGGGGGGACGATTCCAAGGCCCTGGCTCCACTTAGTCTACTCTCGACATGCACAAATGACAAAAATTATGGCGGTGTATCTTTCCATGTTCTACGCAAACATTCACTCTCTCTCCTTTTAGAGGCGTCCAGAGAAGTAGAGCCAGCCCCTAATGTGCATATAGAAAGGCCTCGGTTTTTCGAATGTCTGTGTGGCGAAAGGGGGGGGGGTTCCCTTCCACAAGCAGCCTTTCGAAAAAAAGTATCACACCTTTCCGAAAGGCCTTCATTCTAAAGGCCCTGGGGGGGGGGTCCCTTCGCTTTGTGGGGAGCCCCATTCTCTGACGACGTGCTAATTTCATTCCCGACTCCATTTTATTTTATTTTATTTTTTATTTTTTTCCCCCCCATTCTTTGACGACGTGCTAATTTTATTCCCTACTCTCATTTTATTGTATTTTTTACTTTTCTTTGTTTTTTTTTCCGACTCCAATTTCTCCGACACCCTGTGCGGCAAGGAGAAACTACCGAAAATCGCGTTTTCCACAGTGGAGCGGCTAGACCCTTACAATCCTGCCTGATGCCTGACGGCGACCGGTCCGACTTCTATTTTTTTTTATTTTTTTTTCTGAAACAAAATGCTAATTCTCTAAACCCCCAAACACCGATTTACTCGTTGCTAGTGGGACGAGGCCCCTGGTGCGACTATTTCCTTTGTGCCTTTCATCCTTTTTCAGTTTTTGTTTTGTGGCGTTCGCCTATAGGCGGACGCCTTCCAGAAATTCTCAGCGGCCGTTGGGCCCCTGAGGGGGTTTGGAATATTGTTTTCAACCAGCAATAGACGCGTCTCGGTTAGCCCTCATGGACTGCGTCATTGCCCCAAGCGCAGAGATGAAAACCTACAGTCCTGGATTCGCATTTTGTACTGGAGACGCATCTTCACTTACCCATGGGTCAAATGAAAAGAATGGTTATGGGACTCGGAGGGGGCATGAATACATCGGATTCCGTGAAAATGGTATCCAAGGCGAAGTTTTCCCAAGTCGCAGAATGCCTGGGAGTATAATCCTTTTTTTTTTTTTTTTTTCCCTGGTAGACAGATGGTCACGGAGTGCGGCGGAATATCTGGATCCGAACATGGATCTGTATTTCGACAGTTCATCGAGTGTGCCAACTGAGCAAAGGCCCGCGGGTGAGTGCCTGGGAGGAGGGCGTCGCCTGCATAATAGAACGGTGGGAAGAAAAAAAACACTTGGGAAATGTGAACAAGAGGACAGCTATGGCGGATGTATTTGCCATAGATTTAGTGTAATGATTCATTCGGCCATTTTGTACATATGGTTAGTGGGCAGGTCCGGCGCAGAGTCACTCGCCAGAACGGTTTCCGCAGAATTGAACTGTAAATGGGGTCGGACGCATTCCGGAGGTACCGACCCCATTCCGGAGGAGGTACCTGGTACCTGTGGAAGCCGCCTTCCTTCATTCGCGGCCAGGATAGAGGATTTTTATTTATTTATTTATTTATTTTATTTTATTTTATTTTATTAGGATAGAGGATTTGTTGCTGTGTACGGAAAGTTCCGTCTTTTTTTTTTTCTTCTTTTTTTTCCCCCTTTCTTTTTTTTTTTTTTTTTTTTTTTTTTTTTTTTTTTTTTTTTTTTTCCCCCCTTTCTTTTTTTTTTTTTTTTTTTTTTTTTTTTTTTTTTTGGAGAACGCTGGCAGCCTAATATCATATGATCCAGGCACTCCGGCCTGGTTCATATGATGGCTGCTATTGAATTATGAAAGCCGGAAAACGGGTCCAGCGTCCCTCACATCATAGAAAAAGCTCAACACAACGAACAAAAGAGGAAGTATACACAAAACCCTAACTGTAGATACCAAAATCCTTTATCCTCTGATAATCACCTAACCCTACGTATCCGCCCTACCTCCCGCACGGCAGGGGTCTGGGTCTCAGACCCCGCAAAACCCGCCCACCTCCTCGCGATTTAGAGCGAATCGCACCACCACCATCGTTCACCTACGAGTGCCGCCAACTCCCACCATGATGGCGACTTCGCCAACCTACGGCTATACCCTACCACCCGCACGGCAGGGGCCAAAGACCCCGCTAATCCCACCCACCTCCTCGCGATTCAGGGTACACCCCTCCACTCATCTGCTTGTCGCCTCGCGATGGGGTCCTCACCGCCCACCATGATGAAGCACCGGCGGAGCGACGCTCCCCAGTCCGAAGCAAAAGAACAGGATGTCAGAACAAATTCCCAACCACATATAATGAGACGAACTCGAACCAACAAATTCACCCCTGTGAAAAAGCCCTGCCACCCGCGCGGCAAGGGTCAAAAGACCCTGCAAACCCACCTACCTCCTCGCGATTCAAGGCTATCCACTCCCCCAATCTGTGCCAACCTCCTAAGAGACCTCACCGCCCACCATGACGAGGTCACGTACAAGACGGCACTCCCAATCGCCTCAACCAACCAATACTATGATCCCTACATTTAAGGAGAACAGAAACCACGGAAGGGATCGACATTTTCAAACTACCAACAGAAGGATACAAAAGTTAAAAACACTCGCCTAACTCGGCAAAGCGGACGCACAGATGTTACCTAACACGGTAAACTATGTGCCAGAAATTACAACCCCTACAACAAAAAGTTATTAAGTCCCAGGAATAAAATTGGGATAAACAACAAAACACACCCACTCAAAAGCAAACTCCACAGACCTACGAACTTCATTAATACAAAGCAAAATTCTCTCACACTATCGATCAGGTTCATCAGCTCTAACCATGAGAGCACTCTCTCATACTGTCGATCAGGTTCATCAGCTCTAACCATGAGAGCAAAGCGAACAGAACGTACTACTACACAGAGCAAAACCTAAGCGCAAAGTGACACAACAACAACCACAACTGATACTAAAAAAAACGAAACCACTCGCCTAAAAACAGCGAGGCTCAACCCGAATTGCACCACAGCAACGACGAGTCTCTTCATGGAATACAAAAGATCCAAGGCAAAGCCAAGTCGCCGTCACGCACCTACTCTCTTTCAACATAGAAAGCAAGCGAACAACAACTTTCCACCACCCTCGTACAGATGGCAAGTGATCGACTTGAGGTCCATTTTTTTATTTTTTTTTCCTCTCAATTTCACCTCACACTACCTACCTACCACTACTCCTAACACTACCTACCTACCACTACTTGTAGGCATACGGGGACCAAGTCCCACTACC
>BFEA01000082.1:2015534-2036716 GCA_003427395.1 Chara braunii
ATAAGTAGAAGATGAAGATCATGAGTGAAAAAGACAAGATTTGAGCTCAACAACACAAGGAGATGGATTGCGATTCACATAGAGATGCTAGAATGCACAATACATCACTCAAACACACATTGATATCAACACTTGAGTTGCAATTCACAACCAAGTAGAGAAATGAGTAGAAGATGAAGATCATGAGTGAAAAAGACAAGATCTGAGCGCGACTACACTAGTAGAAGAGTCAGAAGGAAGGTGGAGACGAGGATGAGAGGAAGAGAGAGGGAGGAGAAGAGGAAGACGGAGAAGAAGAGGGAGGAGAAGAGGAAGAAGAAGGGGAGGAAGAAGAAGAAGAAGGGGAAGAGGAGGAGAATGAGAAAGAAGAAGAAAAAAAAGAAGAAGAAGAAGAAGGGGAAGAGAAGGAGAAGGGGAGGAGGAACATCTCTTCACTCACCCCCTTGGACGTCTTGCTCTCAACGAAGCTTCTTCCACCTTGGGTATGGCTTCCCTCTCCCTCAAGCCTTTTCTTCCTCCTTCCTTCTCCATGTCACCACGGTCTCCTATCACTAAGGCAAGGGAGTCCTCCCCTCCAGGAGGCCTAATGAGACTCCTCTCAACCTTTCCTTCTCCTCCACTAGCCTGGGAGCTATGTCGGACTACCACCCTCACTACTACCTGCTTGTAGAGCCTCCTTCACTAGCTCAAAGTCTCCTCCAAGCGTCCGAACTGGCAGGGGTTTCCCTCACTACTCTCCAATTGCCTCTAGAGATCTCACGGGCGCATTTGGGGAGCATGGGCACTCCTCATGCAAGTATGAGTGTGGCGGACTGAATCCCCAGCTTATATAGGCTGGAAACAGCAGTCCGCCCAGCCCTTGGGCCCTCCAAAGTGTCCCCAAGGTGAACCGAGGTACCCCCTTGGCCAAGTTTCACCTCTAGGCCTCTCCGGGGGTACGGGGGCCTCTTTTTGTCTAGGTTCATGCAGTCCGAGTGTTTGGTACCAACTCGGATTGCCCCTTGGCCTACTCCAGCCTCTTTTCTACCTCACAAAGGTTGTCCCCTTGGGTCCTAATGCCCAAGGGGCAATTTTATTTGAGAGAAAAAGACCTAGTGGGTTTTTTTCTTGATTTTTTTTTCAGGTTTCGGCCTCCCTTGGGTAGGTCGGACCATTTTTCAAAGTGGCGGCACCTTTTCAGCCTCGGATCTGGCTGAAATCCAAGACCACCAAAATTGCGAGCTACCTCATGGTGGTCCTTGGATCAATTTTGAGCCTGTAGGCTCAATTGTTTTAATTTTTAGTGCATCTGGCTCTCTTTTTGGGCCAAATGCACATTTTTGTTTTTTTCTCCTTTTTTATTTCTTTTCTTTTTGGTTGCCACCTCATTCCGGATCTAGCTGTTTTGTGCTGGCTCACAAAAACGGTTGTTTTCTCTCAACCATGGGATCTAATCTCATATCCATGGTAGGAAAGAAAACCGGATTTTTTCCCTTTGCATTTTTTTATTTTTTTTGCCCCTTGATTTCAGATTTTGTTGAGATATGGCCCCAAGGGTCATATCTCAACAATCCGGCCTGCACTCCTAGAATCTAGGAGGAGTGAGGTCATCATTGGGACTTGGTAGTCCCTACCGCTGCCATCCCAATGAGCCGGCACACCCTCCTCCCCCCATTTCTCCCTTTTTCTCTCATTTTCCCTTATGTTTCTTTTCTTTTTCTTCTCCTTTTTTTTAATTTTTATTGTGATATGTGTCACTTTGCTGTACACTCTCTTTGTAGGTCTTAGGACCTTGATTGTGGCCAGGTTCATGGCCGGCTGCTGACCGTTGCACCTCGGCTCACAAGGTTGGCACGCCCATGCCCCTAGGGGGTTCATTTTACTCCCGTTGTCCTCCATTTTTAGCCCCCTTGGTTCCGATTTTTCTTGGCTAGCCTATTCTTTGCTTGGAGCCCCTTGGGCTCTTGTTTTCTTTTGCCTAGCTAGTCCGAAATACCCCGGACTGCTGGGCCCCCCCCCCCCCATTTATTATTTTTATTTTTATTTTTTTTGCTTCTTAGTCCCGTTTTTCATTCGTTTGAGCCTCACTAGTGGTGCTAATATTTTCCACCGTCGAGATCCTTGATCTCGACGGCGCAGTTTATTTCTTACGGCCGCTCCGCATCTCGTCTAGTGGTCTCCCCCTTGCGATACCTCAAGTCCATGTCGCTTCCCGCGTTAGTCCCGTTTTTTCGTTCCGCCGGCAGTGCCGTCGACAAGATCCAATTTCCGACAATTTTTATTTGGGTTCATTTGGCCCCCGGCGTCATCCTGGTCAATGCCCAATTTTTATTTTGGGACTTTCCATGTCTCTGGCATCCCCGTTCTTATTTTTTTCTTTGTGCCCCCTACTGCCGTCAATACTTTTCCGGTCGCGGGGACCCCACCGTGCCATTGCCGTTTTATCGTCACACTCCCCTAGGTCCGCGGCACCACTTTCTAATGTTTTCGGTGTGCCGTGACCCGTTTTCCCTTAGTCAGGGCATTCATATGCAGTCCGTAATTTCTCGGACTGCATCCATGGCCAATCCACTAGTCCCACACCCCCATTCCATGCCCCATCCCCAAGGAAAATAAAGTGCCAGTTTTCCTAATGCATCCGGGCTCATTTTTGGCTCCCAGAGCCCCCAAAACATGAATTTGCCCCTCCCTATGCAGTCCGTTGCAACTCAGACTGCACTAGGGGCAGTTTCTCTTGCCCCAATTTCCCTCAAATAGCTCCCTACCAGAAGAAAATCAGGCGGTCACTTCCCAAGTGCATCCGGTCTCAATTTTGGCTCCCGGTGCACTTGAAACTTGATTTTGGTCTCCCACATGCAATCCGTTATTTTCCGATTGCATAGGGCCTTGATTTTCTTTAATTTTCTCAACATAAATTAAAGAAAACCAAGGTCCTTTGTAACCGCCACATTGCCCAAGTGAATCTGGTCCAAAATCCCTCCCCTAGGTGACCTTGTCCGTTAGTGCCCTTTTGACTTTCTCCCCTTTTACCTTTCTTTTTCTTTTCTTTTTCATTTCTTTCTCTTCCACTTGTGGACAGTTGGGACGTGGCAGTCCCTACTTGCCGCAGTCCCAACTGACGGCCAACTCGCTCATCCTCTCTCACCTCCCATTTTCCTTTTCTTTTCTTTTTCTTTGTGTTTGCTAAGGGTCAACTAGTCGTTAAGGCCCTTTTCTCAATTTTCTTTTCTCTTCTTTTCTTTTTCCTTCTTTCTTGGACATTTGGGACTTGGCAGTCCCTACTTGCTGCAGTCCCAACTGACGGCCAACTCACTTACTCCCTCTCATCCTCCTTGTCTCATTCTCCCTCATTTTTCTTTTTCATTTTCATTTATTTTTTGCATGTCAAGTGTCAACTAGCCGTTAAGGCTCTTTTCTTGCCTCTTCCTCTTAGTTTTGACCCTTCCTATGCCCAAGGGTCAGTCCGTTATTTTTCGGACTGTAGTTGTGGCCCTTCCATGCCCTTAGGAGTCATCGCTAGCCCTCCTCTCTCCCAAACGGTAGACCCCCTTGCACCGATTTTTTTTGGAAGCCTATTTTTTTCATGTTCGCTCCGCTTGGCCCTATTTTCTTGGGGGAGACCAATCCGAGATTTTTCGCATTGCTCCCATGCCTCCCACCACTTGTTTCTTTACTTTTTATTTTCTTTTTGCCCTCCCACTTGCTCCCACTTGTGCTTGCATTAGTAGTGCTAGTAAATTTGGCCGTCAAGATCTCCGATCTTGACGGTACATCTTGTTTTATCTTTTTACACTGCATACCATGCCGCCATTTTTCCCTGGGATATCACGGGTCCCGCCACTTGTCCCATGTTGGTCCCCGACACTAGTCCATGATACTAGTCCCTGGCACTAGTCCCCGACACTTGTCCCCGACACTAGTCCCCGACACTTGTCCCCGACACTGGTCCCCGACACTTGTTCCCGGCACTTGTTCCGTGTTAGTACCGTATTTATTATTTTTTTGCTTGGCCTCGTACGGCCCCCGGCACTCGCCCCATTGGTGCCATGCGGTCCCTGACACTTAACTCATTAATGCCGCACTTTCACTTGCTCCCACGTGGTCCCCGACACTTGGCCTATTGGTGCCGCATTTTCTCTTACTCTCACGCGGTCTCCGGCACTTTGTCTATTGGTGCCGCATTTTCTCTTGCTCTCACGCGGTCCTCGACACTTTGTCCCGCCGGTACCGCATCTTCTCTTGGTTCCATGTGGTTCCTGGCACTAGTCCCCGGCCCTTGTCCGGCCGGTACCACGTCTTCTCTTGGTCTCGAGTGGTCCCCGACACTTTGTCCCGTCGGTACCACGTCTTCTCTTGGTCTCACGTGGTCCCTGGCACTTTGTCCCGCCGGTACCACGTCTTTTCTCGGTCTCACGTGGTCCCCGACACTTTGTCCTGCTGGCACCACGTCTTCTTTTGGTCTCACGTGGTCCTTGCTTGGCCCGTGGCCCCCTTGGCCCTCTTGCCGCTGCGTCCTGATGGTCCGCCTAGCCTGGCTACATTTCCCCGTGCCAGCGCCTTACGTCCTACTTACTTTTTGCTTCTTTTCTCTCTTAGCGGCGAGCATCTTATCTTACTACTTTTTCCGATGGTCCTTCTCCGTTTTCGGGGAATGGTTCACCTTCACTATTTTTATTGCGGTCCTCTGCCGCTTCGTATTTCGTCAATTCCTTCTTAGCTCAGAGGTCCCAGCGACTTTGGGCAGCCTCTAGCTCCCTAGCGCCTGTGCCTACGCCTTGATCCTTCCGTCCTTCTTGCCTCCGGTTTTCTCTGTCGTGCACAAATTAGCCATATACAGTCTCTCGAGTGACGGTAAATCATTCGGGACTCACCAATCACGATACATTCCCCCCACTCATTCGCGATGTCCTCATCGCGCACCAGTCCATAGCTAGTGGGGATTTTGGAGTGATAGACGGACGGAGAATGAGAGGTGGGGTGAGATGGGTGGTTAGCTTGCCAGGGTCCTTTATGTCTTTTTCCCATTCCACTTCTCAGGGCTTTCTTTAGCTTCCCGGCCCATGGGTGGAGGAGGGTATGAGAGGAGTCAAAGGTTCTTCTTCGGGCCTCTCTTTTCTTCCTACAGCTTTGACCAGGTTGCTCATTTCCATCATAGCTCTGCCTCTTTATCTTTCCCTCAATCGAGACACGAACTTTCTCTTCAGTCAACTCTGTATACCCAGCAGGATAACTCATAATTCTTTCGACTTCAGTAACATGAAGCAGACGAGGCTCTCCTTGCTTCATGCACACAACTACTAGCATGCTGACTTTATTCCCTGGGCGACAATTTGTTGTCGCAACACAGTTGGTTTTCTCTTTATATGCCTTGACATTGTTGATAACAAATTGTAGGCAAGTTTTCGGATATGGCTCAATGTCAGGCCCTTGCTCCGGAAGGGGATGTTCGTCCGGTGCAACTGCCACCTTTGCTGTGGTGATACCTACTTCGAATCAATGAACACAGGCACAACTTCCCTTAGGTGCTTCGTAATCTCAAATCTATCTTCCCATTTCATTGAGAAAACATTCTCGAGCAGACATCATTTTGGTTTCGTCTCATTCATTACTTTTAGAACATCCACAACTGATCTACTTTTCAACCCGTGCAATCCATTTTTTGGGTACCACTTTTCCTCTCCCCGAGGCTCAGACTTAGCCACATCCACCTGCATTTTTCCCTGGGTCATTCTCCTGACTTTTCTCAGGTCCTGCCAATTTCGCATGCATATCATCCCTTTTTCCTTTCTTGCCTCCTTTTCAACTTCCCATGTACCATACTCTGTTCATCCCCTGTGCACTTCTCTTCTTGGGCACCTTGTCAAAGTTTTTTCTCAAGCCCATGCAAGTCAATTACTCATCCATTTCTCGGCCCACCTGTCCTTTTCTCAGGTCCATGCAAAGTTCAATTATACCAATCTTTTCTTTCCTGGTCGTCTTGCCAGACCCTTTCCTCAAGCTCATATCAATTACTTGCTCAGGTCCTTTCTGCCCTGGGCATCTTGCCTGACCCCCTTTTCTCAGGCTCATGCAAAACCAATTACAAGTCTCTTTCTCTCCTGGCGTCTTGTCAGACCCCCTTTTCTCAGGCTCATGCAAAACCAGTTACAAGTTTTTTTTACATGCGTATTCATTGGTAGATGGCACACCTTCCCCCCACTCAAAACGCGATGTCCCCATTGCGCGACTGGTTCTCACTCGGAGGTACGCAGACCTTTGGCCCACCAACTGCAAGTCAAGGACACAAGCCCATCCGCTTCACAAAAGGAAGAGTGATCAGTTCCTCCCCAGCAGACGACGCCTCATCCTTTTACTCGGTCCGAACTTTCTTCTCTTACGTGGCGAGCGCCAGTACCGAGGTTCCACCTCACGTCTGTCAGGTAGGTCCAATCCAAGCCTGTCAGAGCCTCGTCTAGCCGTAAGAGCGTTCCTCCCGAATCGTTCCTCCCAAGTGGTGATTTTCTGGATTCCGGCCTCTTCCTTTCAAGAGAGTTGGGGCTCTCAATTAGTCCGCAAGTGCAGTTACGAAGACCTCGCAATTAGTCCCGAAACGGTTGTAATGTTCCGGCAGGGCAGTGTCAATGCCCCGTGGTGGTGGCGGACTCCACCCGGTACCTTGCCAGCCTCTCCCCTTGGATAGTGCCACCCAACTTAGCGAGGGCAGCCGAGATCCGACCCAAACGGCCATGACACCCCTCTATGACATGGCGTGTGGTTGGAGAGTAGCAAAGAAGACTAGATGAGAATGACTCTCTCGCCCATTTGGCTCTCTCGCCCTTTGACGTTTAGTTGTTCAACAGGAGACGCAGTTTGAACTCCCCGACTAGAGCTCATTGTCGGGGTTGGTTCCGGGCCGAGTCCAATTCCAAGGATGAGTCTAATTCCAAGGCTGAGTCAAATTCTAAGGCTGAGTCAAATTTCAAGGCTGAGTCCAATATCTTTTCCAAGGTGCAGCCCTTCCAAATGTGTTTTTCCAAGACCCAACTCTTCCCAATCTCTCTTTTCCGAGGCTCAGGTCTTTCCAATCTCTTTTCCAAGGCTCAACTCTTTCCACTCTCATGCGTCTCAAGCAGCCATGCAAGGGGACCTCAGTGCCAATTCCAAAGAATGACCCTTGTCAGGGGCCATTCCGAACAACCTGGTTAGGGTCGTTCTTTCGAATTCCAAGTCGAACAGTCTGGTTAGGGTCATTCTTATCCATTACAATGGGACAGCCTGGTTAGGGTCATCCTTGTCCATTTCGATTGGATAGCCTGGTTAGGGTCATCCTTGTCCATTCCGGTTGGACAGCCTGGTTAGGGCCATCCTTATCCATTGCAATGTCAGCGCCTGAGGGGGTGGGCCTCGAGGACACGGATCCTATTCTCGTCTCAGGGGTTAGAAGGTGGCCATCCTTTCGAGTTTTCACGCATGGTTCTTCCTTTCTCTCGTGTCATTTGTCATTTCTGTATCCATTCGTACATCTGACTCAGCGTCTAATGCTCGGGTTGAGGCTTGCGACCCCAAGCAGCACTAGCCCGTCCGACCGTTCAACCATTACAAGGGTGGCTAACTCATTTCAATGTTTCCCTCCCACTTTTCTGACTTCTCATATCCTCTCAATGCTCTGGACTTGTCTGGGATAGGTTGGATTAGGCTCCTAGGGAAGAGGATGCCTCTTTACCCATAGGTCCCCTAACCTCTCACAAGGACTCGTGCAACGACTCACTCAATCATAGATACATTATTCAAAAAGAAAATTCTCGCCATCAACTTTTCTTCCAATCTTCAATAGTTCACATGCCCTTGCCCGCGTTCAGGGTCAATCATCCCCAGTCCCTTTGTCACTACCAAAAGGCTCACACTTTCTCAAGAGGAGCGAGTACTTATACAAAGTAGCACTGGTCACCCATCCCTAGTAGCATCCCTAGTCCAAAGAGCAGATACGTCGCAGTCCTTCCAAAAACAAGGAAACAAAGCTCGAATGTAAAGTCAACATGACAGACTCGTCTCATCTAGGCTCCTCTGTTTTCCCCTTGCTTTTCCCTTAGACAAAACCCAGCCGTTCACAGTTTTAACTTCTAAGTGCAATGACCCTCGTGCCTTTTTCTGAAGAAGCCACAACTTGTGCAAAGTAGTACTCGTTACCCAGTCTTTGGCCATCTCAGGTTTAGAAGTTGTCCCATCGTAGTCCATTCAAAAAGAGTTCAAATGCAAAATTCAAAATGGCAGTTTCACCTGCCCAGGTACCAGCCCTTCCTCAATTTCTAGGTACTTCATGTTATGCCTACTGCCCCTTTTACTACCGAGTAGCCATGCGCTGAGCCTCCCCTGCACGATCATCCATCTCTTGCTGGAGTTGTCTCTTTATCCCCTGTAACTGAAGGAGTGTCTGTTCCGTGAAGAAGGTCGTTGGGGATATGCCTTCTCCCCTGCTCAGCTTTTCCCTCCCCTTCATTGCTCATTGATATCACAGGATAGTGCCCCACTGATCAAACCAATCGCTGAAAGTCGGCCCAAACTCTCTTATCCATTTGTCCTTGTCTTCCCCCGGGTCCTCCTCTCTTCCCCGTTCTTCTCTCGTGGGTGTTGTTACTTCATCCTCTTCCTCGTCGCTACTGAGGTTTATAACCTCGATGGGATCCTTCTCTTTCATCCTCTGCCTTTTCCCTAGGCTTCCTTCTTCTTCGCTAGTGGTGTCACTTTCTGATCGGAGCACTATCGGTTCCCCCTCTCTCTGTGTAACGGTCCCCTGGTCCCTTGCTTTCTCCCACCCCTGTTTACAACCAAATTGTGATCGAACCCCACATACAATTTCTTTTTCCTGGATCTTGATTCTCCATCCTGCCTTGTCGGCTGCTGCTCATCGGGCCTATTGATAGCGTTGCTGTCATTCTCATTTCCATACTCCATTTTTGTCTTCTCTTGTTATCTTCTTCTTGCCTGGTCATGTTCATCCATAACAGTCACCGCATCCCATCATACGCACACATTCCTCCCATCCCCATTTGCATATTTGCAAGCCTTCCCAGAACCCTTGGTTGCCCCCCGTGTAATTGGTTGTCCCATCATCCCTCAGATGCTTTGGCACATTGTCTCAACACATAGGTCCCTCATGTAGACAGTCCCCAGAGTTTCCCCACAAGATATGATACATTGTCCCCGGCTCCCAAGCCCATTCATAGTCAGCCCAGGCAGTCACCCCATGTTCCACAAAAGATAAGACACACAGACGAACAACCCCTGTGGTCATGATCACTTCCACAGGGAGGCGGTCCGGAACTATAGCCAGCTGAGCTGCCAATTCCCCTCTTTCCCCGTCCTGAGCCTCTTGTAACCATTGTTCTACAGGATCCCTGCTCAAAAACCTAATCAGCCTCTGTCTCGGAAACGGCCCTCTTATGCTAGTGCCATCAAGATCCTCAAGTTCGAACGTGTTCAGTCCCACCCGCTTAGCGATCTTGTAGGGCCCTTTGAACCTCTTTCCCAGCTGCCCAGATCACGTGCTTTCAAGAGCCGAGTTCCTAACTAGCACCTTTTCCCCTACTTGGAGCAGCTCCTTCCGGATATTCTTCACCTGGTCCCACCTTGCTTTGTCCCTCATCCGACTATCCATCACACGGTTAACCACTTCCCCCAGTGCCTCCTCATTTTTGACGACCTGTTGGCAGCGTGCGGCGATTAACTCTTCCGTGGACAAGTGCGGGTCATCATCTAGCCTGTTCCAGGTAGGGACCAGGGCCTCTACCGGAAAGTCGATCTCCCTTCCATACCAGAGTTCCGCTGGGATGCACCCCGTCGTTCTTTTTGGTATCATGTTCTCAGAGAAGACTGCCTGCTTAAGGTACCGTGACCAATTTCCCAAGTCATTTGCTGCCAGCTTAGTAATTGTATTTTTCAAGGTCCGGTGCCCCCTTTCTACTGGTGCGTTTGCCTCAGGATGATAAGGTTTAGTGATCTTGATCGGTACGCATAGTGTCTTGAGCCTACTCAACACCTCCTAGTTGACGAATTTTGTCCCGTTGTCTGATATGAACCTGCGCACAAAGGGGTGTCTCAGGTAGAAGTCTTCTATCCAATCGGCAACTCCTTTCCCTGTCTTCCTCTTGAGGGCTACGGCCTCTACGTAACCACTAAGGTTATCCCTTGCGTCCAGGATGTACCTGTATCCATCCGCTGATACAGGCATGACCGCGAGGTCAAGGTGGACCAACTGTCCCACCCCAATACGCGGGTAGGTCTAAGGGGTTCGAAGACGCGTGCGGAACTCCTCTCCTGGCATATCAGGCATGTTTGGCAATACGTTGCCACCATTCCTGCCATACCTGGCCAGAAGTAAAGTGGTGCAATTTTCGCAGGGGTCCCTTTTGAAGACATGTGCCCTCCAGCTAGTCCATCGTGCATTGTCTGGATCACGTCTAACTGCCTAGACCTTCCGCACACGACCCGTCTAGAAATCATTCCCTCTTCTTTTTTGAACAGATGGTCGTGCCTCAAGACATACTTTTCGGCTTCCTCCCTTGTCTTGGGGCTGACTTCCAAGGGCTGCTTGTTTCCTATAAGCAGCAGACCGATTTTCTTGAAGACACCCTCATACATCTGTATGAGGAAAAATTCTCGTTCCTTCTGATCGGTACCCTGCTCTACTTGAACCTGATTGACTAGGTGCTGCCATTCCCTTCGCGCCCAGGTTTCTGCCAGGGTCATCACAACGTCCTGTCCCCCTTCAACGGCCATTGCCATCAATTCCTCTTTAGGCCCAACCGGTGCTCCCCACGAATCATTTTCCTCTTTGCGCCTAAACGTTGCGGTCGGCCCTTCCCTGAGTTCCGCCACTACCGTAGGCGCACCTTTTTCCAGAGTCTGGATCAGCAACTGGCCCATTGTCGGCGCGGCGTCCGCCATCTCGTTTTCTACAGTAAGGGTTCCTCCCTCATATTCCAGGAAGGCATCGATTGGCTCCGCGTCCTCTATGCCCTCCAGCGTGATACAGACCCTACTCAGCCCATCCGCCCTATTTCGAAGCCCCGCAATTCGCTCGACCTTGTAGTCGAATTGCCAAATGAAGCCTATCCATCTGCCGACGGTGGAGTCTATAGGCTTATAATTCTTTAGTGCCCCGACAACGTTGATGGGTCGATCCTTAAGATAAATCGCCTCCCGAACAGATACGCCTGGAAGGTCATAAGGCAATGCAGGATCGCTAAGACCTTTTTCTTGAACTGTGAGTACCGCCGTTCTGCTGAATTCAAGGTCCTACTTTCAAACCTGATTGGTCTCTTCTTGCCTTCCTCGCTTTTCTGTACCGGTACCCCTCCTACTGCCAATGGTCCCCCATCCATTTCTAAGTTAAAGGGCCGTCCTACTTCGTTATTGAAGCAGAGCGCCGCTAAGGTAACCTGATCGGAGGATAGGATGTCTTTGAGGGTCTGGGCTGCCGCTTCACTATCCTCAGTCCATTCCATGGTGCCACCTTCCCTAATCATTGCGCTGATAGGCTCAGCTATCTTTGCGAAGCCTTTGATAAAGATCCTCCAAAATCCGACCACCCCTAGGAAGGCTCTTACTTCCGTCGTGGTGCGCAGAGGTGTTGGTCATTGAGAGATCTTATCTGTCTTTGTCGGATCAGGTTTCCTTCCATAGGCCCCGCAACGAAACCCCAGTATGGTTACTTCCAGAACGACCAGAATGCTCTTTGGCCCGCTTGCGGTAATATTATAAACTAGGAATCGCTGAAGTAGGTCCTTGATATCCTGCAAGTGATCCCAAACAAATTTCCGTATGCCCGGTTGAATTTCCGTCTCATCCTTGTATCGCGCGCCTTTTACGGGATTATCATCTATATATGGTTCGCATTTTTTTGGAAACATGTCCCCTGCGACAGCGAGCATCCTCCTCTGCGCCTCTGCTACCGCGTTTGTGAATCCCATATGGGTCACTTGCATCTGCAACTGCCCTACTAGTGTGTGCATGGTGGTATACGGCCTATATCTCGCATCGAGCGGCAGTTGGTCATATCCTGAGTACAGATCTATCAGGGAGGAAATGCTTCGCCCGGCGCGGGATTCTGCCAACAGGTCAGCCTGTGGGAGCGACCCTGCATCCCGGATCGTTACTGCATTCAGCTTCTGCAGGTCCTGGATCCATCTGCGTGTTTTGTTGGGCTTCCGGAAAACGAACCACTTGTTCGCATAGGGTGATGCGGTGGGCTCGGCTACGAACGAGTCTATCTTGGCTCTTAGCAAGTCGGTGACCTCTGCTACTATCCCAAACTCGTAGGCCGACTCTTTATCATTCCAGCATTCATGTTCTACGGTGTGGATCCGAATGGGGGGAATTAGTTTTGCGTCCAGCCGTCCTTTCTGGTGATCATTGAAGGCGAAGGCTAGATGAAACTCTTGGCACACCCTTCTTATTAACTGAGTTTCCTCCATTGTTAAGAACCCTTCCACGTCTATTTTCATAGTTTCTGCTACCTCATCAGGTATCCGATGCCCCTCTGCTACTCGCCTCTCCCTTATTACCTGCAGGATTTCCTCCTCCTTTTCCATAGCCTCTTCCTTTTATGTCTCCACTAGGATCGAGACCGGTTTGACCTTCTTTCCTACGGGTTTGTACTTTCGCACTCTTCCTTCCGGGATCGTTCTCCTTAAAAATGAACGGTCGGGATCGGCCTTGCCACCTTCATGGCGCATGGTTGGAGACTAACAACTTTTTTATTCAGACAGTAGCCTTTCTGAACCTCCTCTTCGAATTTTGCAAGCGTCAACTTTGTGATATCTAATAGCCTTGATAAGTTGCAGCAAATCGGGGATTTCAAGGACTACTTCGGTCGTTTCTTTCTGGCTTTCCTTCGGCTTGGGCAGACTGGCCCCAAGTTCAACTTCCGACTCTTTTTTTGTGACCATAACGCCTAGGACCTTGTCCTCTTGCCTTCTTTTCTTCAGGGGCAGGCCCATTTTGATCCACTCCTTTTTGCTAAAGACTTCCTCAATCATGATTTCTACCCTTTCCTTCATACCTTCCAACCGTGTGAATGCCCCTTTTCGCGCACTTTCTTCAAATGTGGGTGACTAGGTGGCCAACTTGCCCTTTGGGAGATCCCCTCCAGTTCCAAGGAGTCAGAGGAGTTCTCCGCGGCCAGTCACTGGGTCCTCTATGTCTACCATATACGTGCCATTGTGCATGTGCATGCCTATCATTTCTACGTTCGCAAACCATGGTCTCCCGAGGATTATGCTGTGGTCCATGTCCTCCATTACGGTCATTCGCTGAAACGACCAGATCGCTTCTCGGATTCCTGCCTTAACTGCGCACTTGGTGACACACCCTGCGAAGGGAATTTCCCCGTCGGCTCCCCGGATGCTTCCTGTCACTTCCTTGTTTATTGTGCAACCCGTGATTGTCGCAAAATCCCGTCGTATGAGGGTGATTTTTGCACCTCCGTCCACCAAGGCGTCCGTGTGGTCAGTTCGGACCTGAACTTTTAGTTTCCCTACGGGTAATGCATGGAAGATTAGCTTTGTCCTAGGTGGTGCCCTCATGACTTCGGCCCCCTCTCGGTCTGGTATGCTCAGGCGGATGTCCGCAAAGGCTTTCTCCAGATCTTCCAGATCCCCTGGAATTCTTTGGAGGTTAGAGACTCCTTGGGGCGCCTCGGCCTCTTCGGCTTCTTGTTCCTGTGGTTCCGGGGCCTCTTCTATCTCTACGCGTCTGCGCGTTAGCAGGTGCCTAAGCCCCTTAAGCAATCTCGGGCTTGCTTGCAACATGGTTTGAAACGACACGGACACCATGGTGCCCAAGAGCTTGCTCAAGGTGTCATCGACTTCCGATACAGCCAGGATCGGGATTTGGTATCTAAATTTCTTCTTTGCTGCCATAACCTTGTCTACCGGCTCTTCTTCCCTTACCTTTCCGTAGACCTTCTCCTGCTCCCCGACGTTGGCTTCTTGCTGGTCTGCACTAGTCCCTACGGCTTCTTCCATTACGGTCTCTCGGATGAGCTTCTTTTCCGCACCGGCCCGTCGGGTAGTGATATTTACCCTATCCTGCCCATTGCCTTCTAGGATAAAATTGGCATGTGGCCCCCACCCCCTTGGTTGGTCCCAGACAACGTCCGCTACCGGCTCTGCTTCTACGGTGACTATATCCAAATTGTTCAGGAGGATGACGACACGCCACATTCCTCCTGGCAAGTTCCAATTTATGCGCTCTCCCTGGGGTCCGAGAATTTCACCCTTGAGGGACCTACTGCACCTTTGCCGCACAATGTCGTGGTTGAGTCTCGGACAGGCCCGTACGAAGTGCCCGACCATTGTGCAATACTTGCATTGTTCGTTGGCCGGGTCCCTCCTGCCAAACCCCCGCTTTGCTACAGTTGCGGGAACCACGGCCTCTTGGGGTGGGAGGGGGGGTCGGGACACTTGCACCTGTATTACTAATAGCGCGTTCTCCACTCGTTCTATCTTATTGTCAACCCCGTGCACCCGCTCGTGCAAACTCTCTATCCCCTTCTTGACCTTATCTCTCGTTTTCCCAGTCAAATCTATAACCTCTCCTTCCTTGAGCAGGGCTAGCGTCTCGGTTACTACTGTCTTTTCTGCAAGATCTGTTACGGTGCTGAAGTCAACGTCCCTTGTGTATTCGAACTTGCTGATCTGCTGGTAGGCCGACAGAATCTTATCTTTATCGAACTCGGAGAACTGCTTGAGGAAGTATTTACTCATTATAAGGTCTGTTACCCCAGGAATTCGCAGTGCAACTAGAGTGAACGCCCTCAGGAAGTCATTGTAGGTTGTGTAATTTTTTCTATGGACTGCCGCCAATTCGGCTTCCGTTGCCATTTTCTTTGCCTTCAGGTACTTTCTCATCATCTCATTTCGGGTTTCTTTCCAGGAACCGCTAGTGGCAACGATAGTCATAATATCCCTCCCTAAGCTCAACGACACGTGCTGCCCTAAGTGGTCCATCTTCTCTTCCTCAGTCCATTTCAGCAGGGTTGCCAGGTTCTCGTAATCTATCAGGAATTCTGTGATGTTTGCCCCATCGAAAGTGAGTTTCTTCTTTGCATCTGCGAGGTACCCCTGATTCTTATTCAGAGCCCGGGTGAGAGTGGCTACTATTCTCTTAAGTCCCCCATCAGAGCTACCTGCTTCCCCGACGACACTAGTTCCCTCTCCGTCCTTGCTTTTCCTTTGTTTTTCCCCGGCCTTGGACGTACCCTCCGGATCAAACCAACCTAACAGCCTTTCCCTGAGACTCCAGAGTCCATCACACCCCTTCGTTATTTTCGGCGTGGCGGGCAGACGACTAGCGCCGCTATCGATAGCCGGCGAGGTCGTGGCCTTTTCTGCCCCTATGGCCGAGGAGTCCCCCTTTTCTTTCTCTTTCTTGCTGGGCGCTCCCTTATGACTACTATCCTTACCTTCGTACCTGGCTTCGCCCTGACTGGTCCTGCGCCCCTCTCGTAGCCCTTCCCCCTGGGGATCCTCTTCATTCCCAGCCATCATTTGCTCGATAAGTCTCGCCTTATACTTTGCAGTCCGCCTTTCTATTTCTGCCAGCTTACAGCGTGCGTCCGAGACTTTCGCTTTCTTGGGCGTGGTTCCTTCGGAGTTCCGAGGACTCGCCCTCTCGCTGTCCCTTCCTTCCCTATTCTCCTGCGGCCCTCTTTTGCTACCCCCATCTTTCGCCGAACTTTTCCCCGTGGAGAGACCCTTCCCATCTTCTTTGGTCCCCTCTGGCTTAGCTGACTCTCGGTCCGACCCCTCGTTCCGTTCCACATCCCTATTCGTACCCCGACGCCCTTTGCTCTGCAGTCCTTCGGCTTGTTCTTGTGATGCCATTTCTTTACCTAGCATTCACATGGAAAAAAAAATTGCGGAATTGGCCGGTTGTTCATAACTTTCCTAATCCCGTTCCTAAAGTCCATTCGTTTTCATGCCTTTCCCGTCTTATATTAGTCGGAACAACTCTTCTGACGTTTGTTTTATAGGGCGTCATTCGGAATTCCTCCGCCGGGGAACTTGCCGCCGAGGTTTGGCATTTTGTCACTGGCGTGCCCCGGTTCTTAGGGCGGTGTTTGAGCCCATTGGCTTTCCTATCGAGGATAGCCCTTTCGGGTTCCAGACATCGAATACCCCAGCGTTCTCAGCGTGAGTGGTCCTCCTAGTTCCTTCCTGCCACATCCTCAGGTACAACGGAACTCCGACCACTACCCCCTTTTTGCTGACGGCCAACTTCTCATTTTAATATCCTTTCTTTATTTTTCCCGCCTTCCCCTGGCGCCTTTTCTCACGCTGGTCCCTCAGGCCTACCTTGCTCGTCCGGTTCCTCGAACACGTCAGCCACCCCGGCAAGATAGTTTTCTCCCATTTCTATTTCCCTGACGATTATCGGTTCATATTCCTCAAATGCCAAGCGCGGCGAATCGAGTATCAAGATTTCAATGAGGTCAAGTAATTCCCAGGCCTGATTTCCCCAGAACGGTCCGTGCCTGACCGACATATCGTAAAACATTCCCGTCGTCTGTGGCCGGAAGTGGTGGATCCAGACCAGGGTCGAATCCACCAGGTCCCTGACTCTCTTGAGGCTGCCGAATACCAGGTCCACCATGAAGCGGGGGACTCGGCACCTCAACCCTGTCATTGGGGCCTTAAATTCTCGCCAACCTCCTACCTCCACCCGGGTTCTCAGTCCCACACCCCTTCTTCCTCGCACCTCCTGGCCTATTCGGTTCAGTACCCTAGTAGCCCTTTGAAAGATTGGTAGCAATCCATGCCCTAGTGCGAGTTCCGTTCCTAGCATGTGCCATCCAAGTTTTGGTAGGTATACGGTTCCAGTCACCCTGAGATCAGTATATAGATCGTCCTCTGGTCCCCTGTTAATCCTCATACCATCCCGCAAACATTCTACCATCATGAACGCCTGGTCCCTTCCCAACGACTCTCCATTCGGTGTCAAGTCCTCGGACCATGTAGCTTGCCGGGAGCGATACCTCCCATCCGCCTCCACATTCCGTAGGTGGCCGCGGGTGTGTGGGCCGTCGCGACATCCGGGCGCGTCTCATCGCCATTTTTGATTAACAGTCCCCTGCACAGTTTAAACAGCAAGCGAGTTTGCTTATTCCATCCATTCCCCGACCCTTACCTTAGCAATGCCTTGGTCCTTAACCCGACGCTTCCTTTCCTTTCTACCCCTTTCCCCTTCTTCCCTTGGCCCAATTACCACCCTGTTCCTACCTCCGTCATTGCTAACGACCGGAGCCCTTGGTCTAGTGGTAAACACGGTGCACAGGGTCCGCAACACTTCATACTTCTGTTCTCCGCTAAACGGCCCCATTTCTAGGAAGGCCCGGTAATACTCTCGATGGACCAACACGTCTTCATATGTCAGGTTGGCGAGGTCAGCTACCGCCCGCATAATGAGCTCCAAACCACCTAGCCGTTCTAGCAAGAAGGGCGACAATCTCATCCGAATATTTTCGCTAGGCAGTTCGAAGCTTCCGACCATGGCTACCCTAAGGTTCGCTGTTACGTCATCGCTCTCCGGGTCCGCGAACTCGAACCCTGCCCGCCATACTAACTGCCACGCCCCTTCAAACGTACTCAACGGATCTTCTCCTGACGCCAATAGAACTCTGAACTCCCGCCACCCGTCCTCAGACATATACAACCGCCCTTCCGCGCGCACATGCCCCCGCGGGTCCGGGTTCCATTCCCTATTCTCATCCGCGCGCCACTTGGCTCTTGTTACCAAGTAGACCATATTTTCCCTAAGCTCGACCCCGACCCAATCCACCACCGGGTGCCAACCCTCGCATGCGGACAGCAGGCTAATTTCTACTCCCCCCTCCACTTCCCTAGGCGGCTCAATGCCTAGGGGGCGATCCTCAAGAAACGTCCTCCTTCGCGCCATCGCGCGTTCGTCCTTGGTCTTCTAGCTCACAATCTGCACCGATCCCTACCATAGCCAGACACCCTATTCCCTCGTCTCAGCAATTTCCCCGTGCTTGCCTGACCCCGCGGTTTTTCTGCTCTTTAGTCAAACTACAGTACCTCAAACAGTTTGAACACATCATCCACATAGCATGGTGTTGCTGCTACTTCCCGGCGGATTATGGCGTCCCTAATTTCCGGGGCTACTTCCAGCCGGTCATTCCTTTCAATGTCCAAAATGATAAGGACCTCCCGGGCTCTGCCGCCATGGAAGGTTCCGAATTTAAGAGATGTTCTATAGAATTCTTCTGCCAGCCAAGTGGAATTCACGTGCACTCGCTCTATAGTGCTGGCTACTTCCGTAACGTGATCAAAACCCCTGAACCAGTCTGCCACGAAATCGGGTACCCAAGTCTTGGTTCGGGCGCTCGGGGGTCTAAACTCCTTCCATCTTCCCATCACGACTTTATTGTTGACCACATCCCAACCCTTGTTGGCAAACTTCTCCCCCGCCTGTCGAGCCCTTGCCTCAGCGTCCCCCAGAAGCCACATTGGGTTCTGTCCTGCCGCTAACGTTGTGCAGAACAAGTGTCACCCCTGCTTAGAAAAAACAACCGTCCCGACCGACTCCACCCTTCCTTCCGCGATCTCTTCCCATCCTTCCTCCTCCCTCAACGGGTTCTAGATGCGTTCTATCCATAGGTATGATATTTCTGGCGCGATCTCATACCCCCGCCAGTCACACGTGGTCCACCTCCATTCATTACTAGGTGATATAGACATCTCTACTCCCCCTCCAATTCGTCTCGGTTCCCATGTGCAATCCCATAGCTCGAGTTCTCGAGCCATCGCTCCCTATCTGCACATAGTCGACAACCCGTTCCTGGGTAAGTCCCCACCCCTTTTCTCAGAAGTCCAGCCCCCTACTTCGTCCCCATCCCCACTATCACGGAAATCCTCCTCCCTGTCCGGGAACAACTCTTTTAGCCCTTCTAGGAAGATTTTACCCGCCGCCACATTCCGATAGATTATCTGCCAATGCACCAGGTTGGGAACAAAAACTTCATCCGAGCTGAAGAGGTTTAGCACCTCAGCCAATTCCTCTGCCAGTTCCCTTCGAACGGCCCGCTTCCACTGATAGTCTAAAGAAATCTTGTCGAGCGCACTGGTATAGTCTCAGGTGTGTCATTGACCGGCATATCCGTTCCAGCCTATCCCTGGTCCCAAAGACTGCATCCACCAGAAACATGGGAAGCACGCACCTCATCGTCCTAAGAGGGCGTATCATATTTCCTCTGTCCTCGAGTTCCACTCCCACTTCCACCTTGTCCATTTCCATTTCCGCCCGCTGACATGCCGCCCATATCACTTCCTGTTCCGCTTGCCTAAACAATTGACTCGGTGCCGTGCCCAATACCAATCCTATTACCACTTCATTTTCCAGATCCTGGGATAGGTAGACCCACCCTCGGGCTCCCACCATCCCCCGGAATTCTAAGTCCATCAGGCTTGGTGATAATCTCGTCAGGCTGATCTTAGTCCAAATCGTTTCTATCCAGAGGAACGCATCCTTTTCGTCGAGCATCACAGTTTCATAGGCTGGTTCCAGGTCCGTCCACGTTCCTTCTTCCGGGAGAACAACAAACACCCCTTCCCTTACGTGTATCGGCATTTCTGGCCCGCTAGAATAGACAGGAGGTGACAACCATTGCGCCCTCTCGTTTGCCGGTTCCATCCTGTTTTTCATAAGAGAGCACCACATGGCCCCCTTTGGTCAGACTGCCTCCTTTTCCTAGATGAGAATTGTTTTCAGACCCCTCATCCGGGTCTCCCTAACCCTTCCTACTCATTTCCCAGAGGTCATTGCCCAGCCATACCTTCAATCGATCACCAATCAACCGGCATTCCTTTCTCTGGGTTCCATTTCCTTCGGACTCTTATCTAGCCTTATCCTCATGTTCTCTCACTCGTGCAGACTCAGACAAGGGGTAAGAATAGACTAAAAGCTCAATTCCCATCCCAACACTCATCAGGCAAACTTTACAGAGGAAGGCACAAAAAGGAAAACTCAAGCAAACGTCGCACACAGCCCGATCATCTCCTCACTGGTCTTTCCCAAAAAATGGTTTCTCCACTGTTACTATCAGCGGAGTTTTATCCCGTACCTCAAGCACAACTCAACCGTCGTGAGCGCGGTATCCAGACTCCAGTGGGGGGTCGCCATCACCTTCTTGCCCAGAATACCCCATCCCGTCTTGCCGCTTTTCCTCATCCGTACCGACACCAGGAATCACCCCGTGTGCCTAAATACAGAGACAAAAGTCAGCCGCCCGGGCATTCACTTCCATCGGTCCGACAAGGAACAACCTTTCCCAAACCAAACTACGAGAAGCTACTAATCGTCTCCGAGGCTCCGTCTTTGCCCGTATACAGTGGTACGCCCTCCGCCAGTCCAATGGCTAGGCCCCGCCTGAGGAACGTTTCACACCCCGCCCGACAGATCAATCGAGTCGAAGCCCGTCACCGCGCGGACGAGAATGCTACTAAGCACTCGATGTGACAAACTCCCGTTAGACAGCTCAATGACCTGACCTCCGCACACGAACAAACAGCAATCTACAAAAGAGAACGACGTTTGGCAACCCGCAGTGGTCGGTGTAGACCCCTTCTTTCCTTCCGAAAAGCAGGACGCTCAAATACCCGTCATGCAATCACAAGTCCCAAGTGGGACATACATAGTACAAGTGTCTTTCCCTCGGTGCACCTAGCGCTTCCTACCCTTTGCTTACAAATTTCCACTCAAGACTGTGTGTGCCACTCACCCTTAACTTCAATACATAGTGCCTGGTTTCTTTTCATGAGCATCTTCAAAGGTGAGCTAGTTTTCCTTGGAGTCTAGCAACTCCCTTCATTCCCCTTGTCTTATCTTGTGTATTCGTTCATAGGGCAGGATCTACGTGGCACCCTGGGCCGCGGCCGCAGGATCCGAGTCTGCAGCCAGGATCCTAGGCCGCGCAGCCGTGCCACGCGCAGGCGGGCGCGCGCCCTCAAAATTCGCGTGCGCGGTTGGCCTGCGCATGTCGACTGCTGCAGGCCTATGCAAAAAAAAAAAAAAAATCGAAAATTTTGGGGGGGGTGATTTTTTATATGTTAAAAAAAAATTAAAAAAATAGAAAAAAAAAATTGATTGATTGATTGATTGATTGCTTGATTGATTGGTTGGTTGGTTGGGGGAGGGTTGCCCCTCCC
>BFEA01000082.1:2039651-2050924 GCA_003427395.1 Chara braunii
ATGGAGGAAGAAGAGGGTGGGAGGTGGTTGGCTATGGTGGATGGGTGTAGGTGATGGAGGTGGAAGAAGGTGTGGGACGGTCGGCTATGGTGGATGGGTGTAGGCGATGGAGGAGCGAGGAGGGTCAAGGTGGTTGGCTATGGTGGATAGGCGTAGGTGATCGAGGAGGAAAAAGGGTTGAGGTGGTTGGCTATGGCGGATGGATGTAGGTGATGGAGGAGGAAGAAGGGTTGAGGTGGTTGGCTATGGCGGATGGGTGTAGGTGATGGAGGTGGAAGAGGGGTTGAGGTGGTTGGCTATGGTGGATGGGTGTAGGTGATGGAGGAGGAAGAAGGGTCGAGGTGGTTGGATATGGCGGATGGGTGTAGGTGATGGAGGTGGAAGAAGGTGTGAGGTGGCCGGCTATGGTGGATGGGTGTAAGTGATGGAGGAAGAAGAAGGTGTGAGGTGGTTAGCTATGGTTGATGGGTGTAGGTTGGAAGAGGAAGAAGGGTTGAGGTGGCTGGCTATGACGGATGAGTGTAGGTGATGGAGGTGAAAGAAGGTGTGAGGTGGCCGGCTATGGTGGATGGGTGTAGGTGATGGAGGAAGAAGGAGGTGTGAGGTGGTTGGCTATGGTGGATGGGTGTAGGTNCGGCTATGGTGGATGGGTGTAGGTGATGGAGGAAGAAGGAGGTGTGAGGTGGTTGGCTATGGTGGATGGGTGTAGGTGATGGAGGAGGAAGAAGGTGTGGGGTGGTCGGCTATGGTGGATGGGTGTAGGTRATGGAGGAAGARGAAGGTGTGAGRTGGTTGGCTATGGTGGAGGGGTGTAGGTGATGGAGGTRGMAGAAGGTGTGGGGTGGTCGGCTATGGTGGATGGGTGTAGGCGATRGAGGAAGAAGAAGATGTCGGCAGGAGATGTTTTGCGTTGTTTTTTGTACATCCGGTGGAGGAGTGACGGTGACGACGAAGGGGTGACGGGTGCAAAATGACCCTTAGCCCCGCGTTGCCATTCTTCCCCAGCGTCCGACTCATTGCCGGTCGTACCCCTTCAGTCCCGGAACCAATGCACAGTCTCCCCAGCACCCAGACAGCAGTCAATATGCAGAAAACACACAGTTGCAGCAGATACAGTTGGCTGGAACCTGCAGAATCTGCAGATTCAGCTAGTTACAGTGATTTACCGTTTTTGTTGTTTCTTTGCCTAGGGTGAAAATTCGGGATGTACTAGCCTATGTTTCATACCCCAAACGTTATCAGACTGCTACCAAATTTGGTGGGCCCTCTTATTGTACCACAGGGAAGGCCCCCACCAAATTTCGTGTCATTGTGACACCGCTTGGGCCAAGTTGCCCGTTTCGGGAGTCCGCCGGCTCCGGACGAACTGTTTCGGACGAAGTCCGTTTTCTGATTTTTTTCAGAAAACGGAGTCTGATGGCCTGCTGGGTCTGCAGGCCATCTGTTCTTACCCAGAACAAGAGGTATGAGCATTCTCAGACCTCATTCCCAAGTTTTCGTTAATGTCGCTGCCGACGTGCCGTCGGCCGCATTCCGCCCGATTGCGGTTTTCGCATAGCCCTTGCAACGACGGCGATTTCCCTATCCTTTCCCCGGGTCAGCAGTCTATGCTGGTCAGGTTCTGTCCAGGACTGCAGTCCTACATCTATCAGCAAAGGGAAAGCAAAGCAGACCCTCAAACTACCGGAAAACAGCAGCCTATCGAACCCCCTACTTACCGCGTTCGAATAGAACACGGGGCGGTGAATCCAAGCGGTATTCATTCTAGAGCGAGGAGAGAAGGACAGCAGTTCACTCAGCAACGGAAAATCAGACAGTGACAGCACCCTATGCTACTCAAAGCACTAGACAGTATCAAGATTACGGGTCCCTATTCACACCGGAGTAGGTGATCAGGCGAAAAGCGAAGAACGGTCGAGACATTCCCACACATGAGCTCACATATACCAGGGGAAATCGACGGAACACCAAGGGACACATTGCCGTCCACCCCGACATCAAGAACAGCGAAAATACAAGTTTGCAGCAATCTACACTAGGGGGGGAAATCAGTGGAACACCAAGGGACACATCGCCACACACCCTGGCATCAAGAACAACGAAAGGACAAGTTTGCAATAATCTACACTAGGGGGGGAATCAGTGGAACACCAAGGGACACATCGCCACACACCCCGGCATGAAGAACAACGAAAAGGCAAGTTTGCAGCAATCTACACTAGGGGGGCAAATCAGCGGAACACCAAGAGACACATCGCCACACACCCCGACATCAAGAATAACGAAAAGACAATTTTGCAGCAATTTATACTAGGGGGAAATCAGCGGAACACCAAGGGACACATCGCCATACACCCCGGCATCAAGAACAACGGAAAGACAAGTTTGCAGCAATCTACACTAGGGGGAAATCAGCGGAACACCAAGGGACATATCGCCACACACCCCGGCGTCAAGAACAGCGAAAGGACAAGTTTGCAGCAATCAACACTAAGGGGGGAATCAGCGGAACACCAAGGGACACATCGCCACACACCCCGGCATCAAGAAATGTGAAAAGGCAAGTTTGCAGCAATCTACACTAGGGGGGGAATCAGCGGAACACCAAGGGACACATCGCCACACACCCCGGCATCAAGAGCAACAAAAAGGCAAGTTTGCATCAATCTACACTAGGGGGGAAATCAGCGGAATACCAAGGGACACATCGCCACACACCCCGGCATCAAGAACAACGAAAAGACAAGTTTGCAGCAATCTATAGTAGGGGGAAATCAGCGGAACACCAAGGGACACATCGCCACACACCCCGGCATCAAGAACAGCGAAAAGACAAGTTATCAAAAATCTACACTAAGGGGGAAATCAGCGGAACACCAAGGGACACATCGCCACACACCCTGACATCAAGAACAACGAAAAAACAAGTTTGCGGCAATCTACACTTGAGGGAAATCAGCGGAACACCCGGGAGGGGTAGAATAAACCAAACAAGCACACTTCACTACTCAATCATTGTTCTACACCAAGTCATGAGTTGCGGCCTACATAGAGAAGAGGAAGAGGACAAAACATGATCATTACAACACTCAAACGAACATTGATGTCAACACATCAGTTGCGAATTACACCCAAATAGACAGACTAGTAGAAAGTGGAGATCAGAAGCGAAAATTATCAGATTCAGGCTCAACTTCACTATGAGACAAGTTGCGTTTCACATAGAGAAGAGGAAGAGGACAAAACATACACTCTACACCCCTCTAATATACGTTGACATCAACACATGGGTTGTGCTTTACAACCAAGTGGAGAAATGAGTAGAGGATGGAGATCATGAGTGAAAAAGACAAGATTTGAGTTCAACAACACACGGAGACGGATTGCGATTCACATAGAGATGCTAGAATGGACAATACATGCACAATACATCACTTAAACACTACTCTACACCAAGATATGAGTTTCGATTTGCATCCAAGTAGGAAAATGAGTAGAAGATGGAGATCATGAGTGAAAAAGACAAGATTTGAGTTCAACAACACAAGGAGATGGATTGCGATTCACATAGAGATGCTAGAATGGATAATATATGCACAATGCATCTTTCAAACACACATTCACATCAACACTTGAGTTGCGATCTACAACCAAGTAGAGAAACGAGCAGAAGATGAAGATCGTGAGTGAAAAGCACAAGATTTGAGCTCAACAACACAAGTAGATGGATTGCGATTCACATAGAGATACTAGAATGGACAATACATGCACAATACATCACTCAAACACACATTGACATCAACACTTGAGTTGCGATTTACAATCAAGTAGAGAAATGAGTAGAAGATGGAGATCATGAGTGAAAAAGACAAGATTTGAGCTCAACAACACAAGGAGATGGATTGCGAATCACATAGAGATGCTAGAATGGACAATACATGCACAATACATCACTCAAACAAACATTGACATCAACACTTGAGTTGCAATTTACAACCAAGTAGAGAAATGAGTAGAAAATGAAAATCATGAGTGAAAACAAGGAAAAAAATTCCTAGAATTAAATAATCTTTCTATAGTAAAATTACAATTTAAATTTCAAAATTTCATTCCATCTTTAAAAACGTCATTCCAATTTTAAAATTTTTTATCTTACTTGCAAACTTTCATTCCAAGAATAGGGTATCCCTTCTTATTTGGACTGCACGCTAGAGATGGAATGAAAGTTTGAATGAGTACATGAAATATTTTAATTGGATTGTCATTCTAAGTAAGGATTTTCAGTCATAAATAGGTTAATCCAATCTAAATTAGAAGATATTTGTTGTAGCAAAATGAAAATTTAATAAAAATATTTCATAAACTCGTCCAGACATCCATTCGATCTTGAACAAATAAATGTAGTTGGAAGGGAAAACTTATATTTAGACGGGAACTTATCAAATAAAACTGAAAATGGACGAACATTGGAATGATAATTTATAAATATGAAGGATGTTTTTTTTTATGGAATGTTTTTTCAATTTTCATTGCTCGTGGGAATTTTTCTGTGGAAAGACAACATTTGACCTGATCAACACAAGGAGATGGATTGCGATTCACATAGAGATGCTAGAATGGATAATACATGCACAATACATCACTCAAGCACACATTGACATCAACACTTGACTTGTGATTTACAACCAAGTAGAGAAATGAGTAGAAGATGAAGATCATGAGTGAAAAATACAAGATTTGAGCTCAATAACACAAAGAGATGGATTGCGATTCATATAGAGATGCTCGAATGAAAAATACATGCACAATACATCACTCAAACACTCATTGACATCAACACTTGAGTTGTGATTTACAACCAAGTAGAGAAATGAGTAGAAGATGAAGATCATGAGTGAAAAAGACAAGATTTGAGCTCAACAACAAGAGGAGATGGATTGCGATTCACATAGAGATGCTAGAATGGACAATACACGCACGATACATTACTCAAACAAACATTCATATCAACACTTGAGTTGCGATTCACAACCTAGTAGAGAAATGATTAGAAGATGAAGATCGTGAGTGAAAAATACAAGATTTGAGTCCGACTGTACTAGGAGAAGAGTGAGGAGGAAGGTGGAGAAGAGGATGAGAGGAAGAGAGAGGGAGGAGAAGAGGAAGAAGGAGAAAAAGAGGGAGGAGAAGAGGAAGAAGACGAGGAGGAAGAAGAAGAAGCAGGGGAAGAGAAAGAAGAAGGAGAAAGGAGAAGAAGAAGAAGAAGAAGAAGAAGAAGAAGAAGAAGGGAAAGAGAAGGAGAAGGGGAGGAGGGACATCTCTTCACTCACCCCCTTGGACGTCTTGCTCTCAACGAAGCTCCTTCCACCTTGGCTATGGCTTCCCTCTCCCTCAAGCCTTTCCTTCCTCCTTCCTTCTCCAAGTTCCACGGTCTCATATCACAAAGGCTAGGGAGTCCTCCCCTCTAGGAGGGCTAATGAGACTCCTCTCAGCCTTTCCTTCTCCTCCACTAGCCTAGGAGCTATGGCGGACTACCTCCATCACTACTACTAGCTTGTAGAGCCTCTTCCACTAGCTCACAGTCTCCTCCAAGCTTTTGAACTGGCAGGGGTTCCCCTCACTACTCTTCAATTGCCTCTAGAACTCTCACGGGCTCATTTGGGCAGCATGGGCACTCCTCATGCAAGTATGAGTGTCGCGGACTGAATCCCCCTGCCCTTGGGCCCTCCAAAGTGCCCCGAAGGTGAACCGAGGTACCCCTTTGGCCAAGTTTCACCTCTAGGCCTCTCCCGGGGTACCTGGGCCTCTTTTTGGCCAGGTTCATGCAGTCCGAGTGTTTGGTACCAACTCGGATTGCCTCTTGGCCTACTCCGGCCTCTTTTCTACCTCACAAAGGCTGCCCCATTGGGTCCTAATGCCCAAGGGGCAATCTTACTTGAGAGGAAAAGACCTCGTGGACCTTTTTCTCGTTTTTTTTTTCAGGTTTCAGCCTCACTTGGGTAGGTCGGACCATTTTTCAAAGTGGCGGCATCTTTTCAGCCTTAGATCAGGCTGAAATCCAAGGCCACCAAAATTCTGAGCTACCCCATGGTGGTCCTTGGATCAATTTTGAGCCTATAGGCTCAAATTTTTCAATTTTTGGTGCATCTGGCTCTCTTTTTGGGCCAAATGCACATTTTTGTTTTTTTCTCATTTTTTATTTCTTTTCTTTTTGGTTGCCACCTCATTCCGGATCTAGCCGTTTTGTGCTGGCCCACAAAAACGGCTGTTTTCTCTTAACCATGGGATCTGATCTTAGATCCATTGTTAGAAAGAAAACCGGATTTTGTCCCTTTGCATTTTTCTTTCATTTTTGCCCCTTAAATTCAGATTAGCAATCCGGACTGCACTCCTAGAATGTAGGAGGAGTGAGGTCATCATTGGGACCTGGCAGTCCCTACCGCTGCCATCCCAATGAGTAGGTACACCCTCCTCCCCCCATTTCTCCTTCTTCTCTCATTTTCCCTTATTTTTCTTTTCTTTTTCTTCTCCTTTTCTTTTATTTTTATTGTGACATGTGTTACTTTGCTGTGCACTCTCTTTCTAGGTCTTAGGGCCTTGATTGTGGCCAGGTTCATGTCCGGCTGCTGGCCGTTACACGCCGGCTCACGAGGTTGGCACGCCCATGCCCTTAGGGGGCTCATTTTACTCTCGTTGTCCTCCATTTTGAGCCCCCTTGGTTCCAATTTTTCTTGGCTAGCCTGTTCTTTGCTTAGATCCCCTTGGGGTCTTGTTTTCTTATGCCTATCTAGTCCAAAATACCCCGGACTGCTGGGCAAACCCCCCTTGCTTTTTTTTTTTTGCTTCTTACTCCCGTTTTTCATTCATTTGAGCCCCACAAGTGTTCACACTAGTGGTGCTAATATTTTCCACCGTCAAGATCCTTGATCTTAACGGCGCCGTTTATTTCTTACGGCCGCTCCTCATCTCATCTAGTGGTCTCCCCCTTGGGACACCTCAAGTCCCCGCCGCTTCCCGCATTAGTCTCGTTTTTTTGTTCCGCCGGCGGCGCCGTCGACAAGGCCCAATTTCCGACAATTTTTAATACAGGCCCATTTGGCCCCCGGCGTCATCCCGGTCAATGCCCAATTTTTATTTTGGGACTTCCCATGTCCCTGGCATCCCCGTTCTTATTTTTTTCTTTGTGGCCCCTAGTGTCGTCAATACTTTTCCGGCCGCGGGGCCTCCGCCGTGGCGTTGCCGTTTTACCGTCACACTCCCCTAGGCCCGCGGCACCACTTTCTAATGTCTTCGGCGTGCCGCGGCCTATTTTTCCTTGGTCCGGGCATTCATATGCAGTCCGTAATTTCTCGGACTGCATCCATGGCCAATCCACTAGTCCCACACCCCCATTCCATACCCCATGCCCAAGGAAAATAAAGTGCTAGTTTTCCTAAGGCATCCGGGCTCACTTTTGGCTCCCGTAGCCCAAAAAACATGAATTCGCCCGTCCCTATGCAGTCCTATGCAGTCCGTTGCAACTCGGACTGCACTAGGGGCAGTTTCCCTTGCCCCAATGTCCCTCAACTAGCCCCCTACTAGAAGAAAATCAGGCGGTCACTTCCCAAGTGCATCCGGTCTCAATTTTGGCTCCCGGTGCACTTGAAACTTGATTTTGGCCTCCCCCATGCAATCCGTTATTTTTCGGTTGCATAGGGCCTTGATTTTCTTTAATTTTCTCAGCATAAATTAAAGAAAACCAAGGTCCTTTGTAACCGCCACATTGCCCAAGTGAATCTGGTCCAAAATCCCTCCCCTGGGCGAATGTTTTTGTCCGTTAGTGCCCTTTTGACTCTCTCCCCTTTAACCTTTCTTTTTCGTTTCTTTTTCTTTCTTTTTCTTCCACTTGTGGACAGTTGGGACTTGGCAGTCCCTACTTGCTGCAGTCCCCACTGACGGTGAACTCACTCATCCTCTCTCACCTCCCATTTTTATTTTCTTTTATTTTTCTTTGTGCTTGCCAAGTGTCAACTAGCCGTTAAGGCCCTTTTCTCTATTTTTTTTAACTTTATTTTCTTTATCTTCCTTTCTTGGACAGTTGGGAATTGACAGTCCCTACTTGCTGCAGTCCCAACTGACGGCCAACTCACTCACTCCCTCTCATCCTTTATGTCTCATTCTTCCTCATTTTTATTTTTATTTTTCTTTTATTTTTTGCATCCCTAGTGACAACTAACCGTTAAGGCCCTTTTCTTGCCTCTTCCTTTTAGTTTTGGCCCTTCCTGTGCCCAAGGGCTAGTCCGTTATTTTTCGGACTGTAGTTGTGGCCCTTCCATGCCTTTGGGAGCCACCGCTTGCCCTCCTCTCTCCCAAACGGTAGACCCCCTTGCACCGATTTTTTTCGGGAGCCTATTTTTTTCATGTTGGCTCCTTTTGGCCCTATTTTCTTCAGGGAAACCAATCCGAGATTTTTGGGATTGCTCCGATGCCTCCCACCACTTGTTTCTTTACTTTTTTTTTTTTTTTTTGCCCTCCCACTTGCTCCCACTAGTGCTTTCACTAGTGGTGTTCGTAAATTTGGCCGTCAAGATCTCCGATCTTGACGGTACATCTTGTTTTATTTTTTTACACTGCATACCATGCCGCCATTTTTCCCTGGGACGTCACGGGTCCCCGCCACGTCCCATGCTGGTCCCCAACACTAGTCCCCGGCACTAGTCCCCGGCACTTGTCCCCGGCACTAGTCCCCGACACTTGTTCTCGGCACTTGTTCCGTGTTAGTACCGTATTTATTATTTTTTTGTTTGACCTCGTATGGCCCCCAGCACTCGCCCCATTGGTGCCACGCGGTCCCCGACACTTAACTCATTAATGCCGCACTTTCACTTACTCCCACGTGGTCCCCGACACTTGGCCTATTGGTGCCGCATTTTCTCTTACTCTCACGCGGTCCCCGACACTTTGTCTATTGGTGCTGCATTTTCTCTTGCTCTCACGCGGTCCCCGACACTTTGTCCCGCCGGTACCGCATCTTCTCTTGGTCTCATGTCGTCCCCGACACTAGTCCCCGACACTCGTCCCGCCGGTACCACGTCTTCTCTTGGTGTCACGTGGTCCCCGGCACTTTGTCCCGCCGGTACCACGTCTTCTCTCGGTCTCACGTGGTCCCCGACACTTTGTCCCACCGGCACCACGTCTTTTCTTGGTCTCATGTGGTCCTTACTTGGCCCGTGGCCCCCTTGGCCCTCTTGCCGCTGCGTCCTGATGGCCCGCCTAGCCTGGCTACGTTTCCTCGTGCCAGCGCCTTACGTCCTACTTCCTTTTGCTTCTTTTCTTTCCTTGCGGCGATGCATCCTAGCGTACTACTTTTTCCGACGGTCCTTCTCCGTTTTCGAGGGATGGTTCGCCTTTACTATTTTTCTTGCGGTCCTCTGCCGCTCCCTATTTGGTCAATTCCTTCTTAGTTCAGAGGTCCCAGCGACTTTGGGCAGCCTCTAGCTCCCAAGCGCCTGTGTCTATGCCTTGATCCTTCCGTCCTTCTTGCCTCCGGTTTTCTCTGTCGTGCACAAATTAGCCATATACAGTCTTTCGAGTGACGGGAAAACCTTCGGGACTTACCAGTCCCGACACCGTGCATACGTGCCCTCAGAGCCTGTACAACCTATGTGTCCGAAATTCGATTCAACGGGGGTTTCCCGTTGAACGGTTCAACGGTCGTTGAACCCCCGTTGCAACGTCACGTTAAACCGTGTTAGAACGTGGTACAACGTGGCCCGCAAAATTTTTTTTTGCAGGCAAAAAATAATCAAAAATATATATATATATATGGAGGTGTATATTTTTTTGCGCTCTACATCCCCATATTTTTTTATTTTTTTTTTGAGCATTTGAATTATTAAAAATAAAATAAAAAACCTAACCGGATTCAAACCACATCAATTTTTTTATTTTTTTTTTCCAGAAAACTAGGGCGCATTTAGGGTTGGAGTTTAAAAACACATTTCAAACTTCCGTTTTGGAATCCAGCCCCCTCTGAAGTTTACACTGCAGGCCAAACTCCTCCGTCACGTGGCTGTCGCAGGGCAGAGTTCTTAACCGCATTTTAGTCATCCACGTCCGAGGGCCAGGCCAATTTCTGCAAAAAAAGAAAAAAAAAACAAGAAGAAAAAAAGGAAAGATCGTGGCGCTGTATCTTTCCATGTTCTAGGGGAAGATTCACTCTCTCTTTCAAGGATTGATATCGAATGTGCAAAACGAGAGTGAATCTTCTCTAGAAGATGGAAAGATACAGCGCCGTGGTTTTTGTCTTTTGTGCAACGGGTATACAGGGGCCCAACGAGATACACGGGTTGACAACAACACCGAGGCCCTAGCGGATGCACGAGCTGACAACAACCCATTTTCGTTTCATTTATTTTTTTTTCCTTTGTTCGTCCTACTCAGATTTCCCCGCCTATGCGTGCCATCCCTGGGGCCTCGTGGCGGTGCATCTTCCCATGTTCTAGGGGAAGATTCACTCTCGTTTTGCACATTTCGAGAGTACATGAGCCCCCCTCGCTCCACTACTCTTGCAGTGTGCAAAACGAGAGTGAATCTTCCCCTACAACAACGAAAGATGCACCCCCATGATTTTTGCCTTTTGTGCATGTCATCAATCGTGGACCCAAGACCCTCTGTTTTTCTTTTTTTTTTCTCGATTTATGTATGTCATCCTTGCACAGGGTCAATGCTAATCTTCTCTATATTGTTCCAATTTCAACGGATGTCCCGAAGGACGGTTTTTTTTTTTTTTTTTCTATTAAAAAAAAAATCATGGCGTTAAATATTACGTTTATTTTTTCTTTTTTCGCTCCACGCGAGTCCACCGACGTGTCTAAGGTCCTATGCGCCCTCCTCCTTAAACAATATTCAACAGGGAGGGTCCGTTGTACCGTTCAACAGGGATTCAACAGGGGCGTGGGGGCTATTCAACGGGTACAATGACGTTGAAACTTTCTCGTTGCCCGTTGCATAGACACACAGCGTACAACCTGTACGTACGGACTTCCGGTGCTGCGTACGTGACCTTCCGGGGGGTGTTGAGGAGGTGGATTGGCTGGGGGGATCGACTGTCGAAGGGTACCCCCCCATTCAAAAAAAAAAAAAAAAAAAAAAAAAAAAAAGGTTCCGGCCCCTAGGTGTAAAAATAAATAAATAAATAAATAAATAAATGATTGATTGATTAATTGGTTGATTGATTGATTGATTGATTGATTGATTGATTGATTGATCGGCTGATTGATTGATCGATTGAT
>BFEA01000082.1:2051044-2062938 GCA_003427395.1 Chara braunii
AAAAAAAAAAAAAAAAAAAAAAAAAAAAAAAAGACCACACCGCAGTGACCGCACACACACACACACGCACACACACACACACTTCCTATACACGGCTGATGAACATGGTTTTCCAGAACTTGCGAAAAACGTGGCTGGCGCAGAGCATAATCAATTATTGTGTGATCGTTTATATGGAATATATCCTTGTGTTTTCAAGTTCCTATGAGGGCCACGTGCAACACATCGAATGGACCTTGCACGCACTGAAGGACGCTAGATTCAAGGTGGCTGTTGAGAAGTGTCAGTTTTTTCTCATCGAGATCTCCTTCCTCGGCCTCGTGGTTGCGGACCAAGGGTTGCAGTCGGAGCCTCAGAAGGTAGCAGCCTTGAAAGACGCGCCAGTACCAACGTTCGTGACACAGGTGCGTGCCTTTTTGGGTTTGGCAGCGTACTATCGAAGGTTCATCAAGGGGTTTGCAGTGATCGAGGGACCACTCACAAATTTGCTGAAAAAAAATCAGTCGTTGACCTGGACTCTGCAATGCGATCGGGCTTTCCGAGCACTCAAGGCGGCCATGATTTCCGCTCCAGTCCTCGTAAGACCGGACCCGCCTTTGTCCTCGTCACTGATTAGCAGCCCTAGACGGCCTCGAACACGTGGTGGAATACGCATCCAAGTCAGTGTCGTCCTGCAAGCGCAACTACTTTGCCCCGACGGGGAATTGCTACGCGGCGTTGTGGGGGACCAGTCACTTCCGAGCGTACTTATATAGCCGGAAGTTCACGCTGGTGAACGATCACAAACCGATGCTGGCACTAAAGAAGTCCAAGGATTACTCGGGTATGATCGGGCGATGGGCTACCACGTTGCAAAGTATGGACTTTGATATTGGTCATCGAAAGCACAAGAGACACGACAACATAGACGAGCTGACACGACTCCACAGCCCCGACAAGGTACCCAGGAGGAAGTGATCCCTTGGCACGACCCAGAGCCAAAGAACGAGCCTCAGTACGGACAGGTGGAGATCCTACCGAAAGGCTAAGTGGACATGTGCACCCAACCCCTCTTCTCTCTCCCTTCCTCTCTCGGAACAATGGAAACCCCACCTCCTTTTGTCTTTCCACCTCTTCCGCTCCTCTCGCTCATTCGGACTTTCTCGCCAATCTCCCGGACAAATTCTGTTATTTTTGCATGTGTATTTCCCGAGTCTATGGAGTAGACTGCTATCCCTTCGAATCTGGATTTACTAATTGGGTAGAACGTGCCACGTGTGTTAATCACGCTCATGGCGCGTGTATTCGATATAGAATGAGCAGTAAGGAATGAAGATGCCCACTGTGTAAAACGGACAAACTCCCTACGGACGGCCCTGAATATGACAAAAAGTATCGACGGGCGGAGGTATGGACGGATAAAATACTATGAGCTAAATTGGCTGGCCAACCATTGGACCATCTCACTAAGCACGACAAGCGTCGGGCCCTCGAGAGTTCCCGAGATTATCGATGGATCAACTGTCATTTGGAAAAGCGTAAAACAGACGGATCGGGATTATGGATGACGGTTCCCCATCCATTCCAGAGATATGACTGGATTAGATCCGCGCACGAGGAACAAGCCGCTCATTTTGCAATACGTGTCACTGAAGCAACTATCGACCAAAATCGATGGTTCTGGTCAAATATCTGGGATGATGTAAAGCACGTGGTTGTTAACTCTTTAGTCTGTGCGGCCGACCGTGCACCCATTCGCGGACCAAATACAATAGTCCCAACGGAGGTAGATCGCCCTTTTCAGCGGGTGAGTATGGATACGACAGATATTGACGTGCCACCTGGCCCCAACCGTTGTGAATATTCCATTCTCTTGGTGTTAATCGAACATTTCTCGAAATATATCGAAGTCTACCCGTGTAAGACTCGTAAGGCCTCCGAGATAGCCACATACATTGATCGATTCCTCAATACTCATCTAGATACAGAAGAAATTCTAACCGATAATGGGTCCAAATTCAAAGCTGATGTAGAAGAATTACTAATGCGCCGTGGCGTTACTCTCCGACACACCGCTCCCCATGTTTCCCAGTCGAACGGGTTGGCCAAAAATGTGAATCACGTGATTAAGACCGCCCTCCCCAAGAATTTGGCGGCTCGTGATACGTGTCCGCGGCCCGAGATTGTCTATCAGATCATCGGGATCCATCGAGCGACCCCTTATGAGTCCAGGGGGTTCATCCCCTTTCAGTTGCGGACCAATAACCTTCCATGTGTCGATAATCGGGGTATCTCAGAAATTGTTGAAAAAGGGGGCAGGGACATGCGCGTGGCCCTTAAGGCCAAAGCCAAGCGGTATGCGGATTTAATGGAAAGGGTCATTCCTAGCCCGGAAAAGACAGAAAATGATCGAACTGGTTCACAGTAGACAGGTCCATAGCTACGAGACCCGGAATGGGAATGAAGGCCCGCAACGCCCATATACGCTAGGGGGACCTGGTGCAGGTACGCAAATGTGCACGTGACCGCAAACTCGCTCCCAAATTCTCTGGCTGCTTCCGCGTCGTAGAACTCGGTCCTAACGGAGCCAACACGGTGCGCATCGCACCCGAGGCCAGCGCCAGCCATAGCTCTCTTACCATCGTCCGTCACACCTCCTACCTTCGTCCCCTCCATCCTTCTGAGAACCCCAATCCCCCTCTTTTTTCTTCCTCCAATGCAGACGAAGAACTTGCTTCCCTCCCTTCGTCTAATTCTACCTTCCCTTCACCTTCACCATGACTTTAATCATTGAACCGGCTCTTCCACCTCAGCTTCTTCAACCTCGAGCTTTGCTGCAGTTTCGCCAAGTCGCGCACCCCCGTCCTAGTTCTGATCTTCTCCGGTTTGCGCAACTCTTCAGTCACGGGGCTTGGTGCGCCGCCGTTGAGATAGCAATATCGACTGATCGAGTCTCAACAGTCATCTTGGCAGAAGCGTCAGGGTTTCATAGCTTCTCACGACCTACTCAGAGCGACGTGACTGACCTGACGATAATCGTGGCTTTTAGTGGCGATCTATGTACCATCGATGTGCAGCGGCGCGATGCAGTGGTGACCTGTCCTTACGAGTGGGGGCAGGCATTGGCGGCTGATTGGCGGCAGCGACTGGCCCAGCCAGGGCGACAAGTAGTGGGGACCGACTTTATTGACACCTTTTGTATTTGAACTAGCGCCACCGATCGCCTCGCTCGCCCACTTCCCCACCTACACCCCTACCCCGAATGATGATGAATCGCTTTTCCACCTTTTCTCTCCCCTCCAACCTTCCAATCGTCTGGCCATCTTGGGTCGATCCCCACCTTACTTTGGAAATTCGTCCCACTTCGATCCCTCCAATTATTCCAGCCTACATCCGCAAGTGGATTGAATTCTCGACGGTTAGTTTGTGCATGCTCACAGTGAAGTGCCACTGGTCGAGATATTACAACAATTGGGAGTTGGAGCACAGTCACGAGATATCGCTGGTGCTGGCACAGCTATGGCCGAATGGGACGGCAACCGACGGCACGTTGGTAGGGCTTCTGTGCGGAGAAATCGCTAAAAACGGTCGAGCAACTGACGCCTACGAACTTCTCACGTTTTTGTCTCAGCTCGTCAAAGACTTGCCGACGGACATCATCTCCTTCAATCCGAGCGATCCAAGCCAGGTTGAACCTGTGACCTTGGAGAGGAAGTTGATGCCAACCGTAATCTGGGCAAACTGCACAGAAGATTACGGGTAGTACCTAAGCGATCACGATCCTATGGTTTGGTGCTACATGGACCTGGACAACCTTGCGCTGGATAACTTCGACTTCGACGAGTTCTACAAGGCTCATTAGGAGAGCGGGGAGGTACTGTCGGATGACGACCCGGGTCACATAGCCGTCGCCAGGCTATCACAAGAAGAGGAGTCGGAAGCACGGTCGACGTCGAAGGAGGAAGAAGAGGCGTCCAGGCCTGAGCCCTGGGAGGCTCCTCCAGCACGAGCGTTGCCTGCCATTCGGGGAGGGTCCGCTTTGAATCCCGCTGTTCCCTCGGACGCCGCCAGTCGACACAACGATGCAGCAACCTCCCACCGGCACCGCCGCTCTCGCTCACCATCTCCCTCCTCATCCATCCGCTCCGCGTTTCGTCCCTGTCCTCCTCCCAGCCCGGACGTACCGTCCTCATCCCGTTTTCCACCGCCCTCTTGATTACCCATCCTTTCGTCCCCTCCCCCACCTTGAATTCCCTCTGAGTTATCGTGTCTTCGCCAGTCGTGCATTCTGTCATCACTTTGCCGCGCGACTTCTGTGTACGGTCTTCCCCCATCGCTCCCCCTTTTTCCCTCTCAACATTCTCCTCTTCAACATCGCCTGGGTACAGTTCAAATATATGGAGTTATACTGTATTATCTCCGGCACCTTTCCCGCCGTGGAGGTTTATAAGTCCCTAAGGGATAATGTCCTCCGCACCATCCCTTCCTTATATCCCGATTACCTACTATCCCTCTCCCGACCCAATCATCGGTTCCCCCGCGCACACCGGATCGTACACTTCGTCGATCTCAGCGACGAAGCGGCAGATTACTTCCCTCCGCTCCCATATGAGTGGCCTCGACCTCTCCATCACCCTCTCCTTGTCGACTACCGGCAGGCGGACTTCCAATGACGGGGCAAGGGTGCAGAGCACACGGCGAAGCGGCGGACGATGATGGCGTCACCTGAACGATCTCCGGCGATCAAGAAGACAAGGGAATTACAACAGCTCGATCCAGAGACTCGTGAAGATATTGCAATTGACGTTGGCGTCAACATGAACTCTGGATCAACTATCTCTGCTGTTACGGACACTCTCTCCTGATACGCTTGGTTCCTCATTCATCCTCTCTTCCCCCTCCTTCCTCCTCCGCCATGAAAACTAACTTTCGTGCATGCAATCAGGAGATCGCATAATTTTGGAACTCCCTGCGCGTCACATATGTGACGTACCAGCTTCCGGACCTGCGCCACCTTCCGGTCCCCTTCCCTCCCCTTGTTTCTTTTGCATCAAGATGTGTCTTGCTCAGCCCCCGAAAGCACCTCTCAGTTTTTCGATTAAAGGTACCTCGCTGAGACCTGTATTTTTGTCAGCACTAGTGATTCTTGAAATTTCATCTTACCAATCAAAAGGCTTCCACTACCGAGTACGGATTGAGGACGAGCATAAGGAACGAGCTACGCGGCTGAGACCCTCCACGTCAAATTCTAAGTTATGCAATGAGCAACGTCAGGACTTGATCCAAAAACGAGACACCAAGTGTGTCCCCGCTCCCTTTCATGTGAAGCGGAAAGCAACGGCCCAATGGGAAGTTCAACAATACTTTTTGGATTGAACTTCCCTGTGCCGAGCGTCCCACGCGCGCCTTTTTCTCCCTTGAAACCCTGGCAGTGACGAACCCTCCCTTCCTACTAAGTCGGACAGGCACAGGGGACTTCGGTTTTGTCCGTGTCCCCACACTCAATTTTCCAAAAATCCTTGGCACACCCCATCTCGCTGTCTTTCTGAGCCCCCCTTCCGCAATTTAAACACTCCAAACGGAAGACAGCGCAGGAAGTGAGGTTGGTGTCGGAGCCGACACTTGTCGGTTCTGACGATAGTAAGACGAGCTGGTGAGAGGAAGATCAGCTAAACGATCTAATCATCTCAGTCCTCCCGTCATTTGACAGAGGTCCGCTGAAACTCGACGAGAAATGCCCATGGCTGATGCCAATGGAACACCTCCCCGGGTGATGGTAAACATTCGTTACGTTCACGCTACCTTCCCATTCCATCCCAACCAAAGTCATCCAGAGGCATGGCTCGAAGCCGTGCAAGCTCAGGGATATGGCGCCGAGGACCTTCTCCACATCATTACCCTGCTACTGCGAAACACCGCGCATGATTGGTTTAGAAGGCATAGATGGGTAGATTGCGACGCCTTTAAGAGGGCGTTGCTGGCAAGCTTCGGCGCGGTCAGTGAAGATGCTGCATGGTTCGTACTAAAAACCCGTCCTCAGGAACCCGAAGAACTGTTACCCGACTTTGATCGATTTCAGACCGCATTAGACAAATCCGGACGGGAAGAAAATGTTGCTCGAGATCTGTTCATCGACCATCTCCGCAACCCCGTGTTGAAGGCAAAACTGCAAAAAAAGGTCCATCCCAAGACGAACCAACTATCCGTCATCATAACTAAAGCCCTTGAGTTGGATCTGCTGGATACGTGTAAGTATATCAGTCAGGGAGAAGAAGACATCTCGGACACAATCCAAGATGTGGCTGCTAAGCGGTGGTCGAAGCCCAGAGCGGTGGGACGATTTGACCCTCACAACTACTAGGATGGACCCGCTCCAGATCCCTCCCCGTATCATTCCCTATCTCTCTCGAGACCTCCTCCTCCTACAGTGGCGCCTGTGAACACAGTATTGACCCAAGACGCTGCATCCGTGCCTGTCACTAACATGCATCTGGCCCAGATAATTCATACCGCTACGACTAAACAGTCTGAGTGGATAAATAATCTGATTCAGATGCAGGTTTCTCAGATGGATCGGTTGGAACAAATCATGAGAAAGCTAATGAAAGCAAATTCCAGCCCTTCTCTCCTCGTTCCTACTCCGTACCCTCTACTGACCGCCTTCTGCAATTGGACTAGCTCCTCCTCCCGCTCCCCCACATGCGGCCAATCCAGCGGGGAGGATCGAGTGCTACAACTGTAAACAGCCTAGACATTTTGCGCGTCAATGCCCTCAGCCAAAACGTAATCAACCTCTGCCGGCAGCCGCACCCGTAACCTTGAATCAAGGTCGGGTGGTCGCAGTATTGGAAGCCGCAAGGGAAGCTTCCTCCTTCTCCACCGAACAACCGCCCTCGACCGACCCTACCGTGTCTACTTCGGGATCATCTTTCTAAGCTGCCGATGTCGTTGATCCGACCGAATACCTTCATTTGGCAGGACTGATCGGAGCAATCCAACCTGGCAAAGATGAGCTCGAATGGGTCGAGCGGGGATCAGAACCAGGACCACAGTTTCAAGCAAAAGAGATCGATGTCCTACAGACACTCAAATAGTTGGACATCCGAGTTCCGGTCCCCGTAGGACACTTGCAGACCATATTCGAAGCCGTAAATGATAAACTTCTGCAACAATGCCAGAAGAATCAAATGTGCTTCATATATCAGCGTGTTCATCGTATCCTAAAGAAGAAGAAAGAAGACGAGATTGAGGCAAACCCTTCCCCTGGGACCGAACCTGACGCACTAGAGACGGCGAGAATCGCCGCTATCTCTTACGCAAAGAAAGATCATTTTGTGCGTGTCCGATCGGTCCTATGGAAAAGTGCCGCCCCCGAATGTGATTGCGAAGTCTGGGGTAAACCCTTTGATGCTCTTATTGATACCGGATCATCAGCCGTAGCCATATCCCTGGACACAGTCAGAAAAACGGGCCGACTAAACTTGATCCTTCCACTACCGGGGAAGGACAATTATGTTTCGGTCGCTGAAGAAGCCATGAATATAGTAGAAATCATTGAGAACGTTGCGGTCAAGGTAGGTCGAGTGCACGTTCTGGTTAACGCACTGGTCATCGATGTGCACTTGTATTTGGTACTGTTGGGATTACCCTGGGCGATGGCGTTAGGAGCACGGATACACTTCGATTCTAAACCACTCTTCCTCACGCATACTGGAGGAAGACCTCAAACGTTGTCGTTACGGGTCTCTACTTGATCACCGAAAAAGATTCCTAGTATTGTCTGGATAGGAATGATACAAATCCCGAGTACGAAAGATTTTCCCGCTAACAATGACGAGGAACAACACCTTGCGGGAGAAGACGAGTATGACGAGCGCGATTATGAGGAGTTGAACTACATGCCCAGTGAAAAGGAATGGGAACAATTAGTTGAAATGTTCGGTTGCGAGACGAAAGAGGAGTTTCGAATGATCCCCTCAACCATCTGAACATTCGATCTGAGCTCAGAAAGTAGTGAGCCTAGCCATATCCTGTCTACAGAAAGATGGATTTCCGTCACGTCATTCCTAGGGGAACCGATCTTGCAGATTTCAGAGATGGCTGACCTCTTGGAACCCCCTCGCACATTATACGGGGGCGCGCTTTCACTCCGAGTTAGGTATCAGCAAATGAATCCGTATCTGGATCTTTCTGTCTCTCCACCTAGATCATTACTCACGCAAGGAGCCATGATCGCTCTAATCAAACAAGAAGTAGAGGCTCCGATAGATGATGTTCCAAATCTGATGCAGGAAATGGTTGGTTAATAGGATTGGAAATAGTGAAAAGCACCGCTGATTTTGAAACCGATGCCGAAATTAAGGAAACTGAGATGCCGAATCAAAGATCATTGTCACGAAGGAAAGATCTTCTCGGTCCAAAGTAGTAGTTCCATGTTCTCAAGCGTGAACGAAAGGCGATCGCGAAGGATGGATTGGATCGAGATGCCCCTTAACATCTCTGATAACCCCGTAATCGCAATACCCAATCATGTCCCCCGAGAGATCCAAAGATCCCTGATTGATGTTTTGTATGGGTATGCTGAGGTGCTGAGTGTGCATGATAACAATATTGGATTGTCCAACGTGATTGAGCATGCGATCCTTACGGGGGATCATCCACTGATTAGATGCACTCCCTATCGGTATTCGCCGGCGCAGAGAGAAACCGCGTTTCAGAGGATTAAAGAGTTCGAAGTATATGGATGGATCGAACCCGCCATCGGACCATGGTCGTTTCCGGTAGTGATTGTACCAAAAAAGGCAGGAGGAATTCGCATATGCATCGATTATCAAAAGTTGAATGATATCACGATTAAGGATGTGTATCCCCTCCCTCAGATCGATGAGTTACTGGATGCTATTGGCAGTGCTCAATTTTTCAGTAAGTTTGATATTCGCCATGGATTTCACCATCTCCTTGTTCGAAGACCACCCAAAAACGGCGTTCATTCTTTTCGAAGGGACTTGGCAAAGGGTTCGATGCCCAATGGGGATTTGCAACACCCCATCCATGTTTCAACGCGCGATGAAAATGGCTTTCCAGAACTTCGTGCAAAAAACGCGGCTGCCGCAGAGCATAATCAATTATTGTGTGATCGTTTATATGGATGATATCCTTGTGTTTTCAAGTTCTTAAGAGGGCCACATGCAACACATCGAATGGACCTTGCACGCGCTGAAGGACGCTGGATTCAAGATGGCTGTTGGGAAGTATCAGTTTGTTCTCACCGAGATCTCCTTCCTCGGCCACATGATTACGAACCAAGGGTTGCAGCCGGAGCCTCAGAAGGTAGCAGCCGTGAAAGACGCGTCAGTACCAACGTCCGTGATACAGGTGCGTGCCTTTTTGGGTTTGGCATCGTACTATCGAAGGTTCATCAAGGGGTTTGCGACGATCGCGGGACCACTCACGAATTTGCTGAGGCTTTCCAAGACTTTTTGGGTTTGGCATCGTACTATCGAATCAGTCGTTGATCTAGACTCCACAATGCGATCGGGCTTTCCGAGAACTCAAGACGACCTTGATTTCGGCTCCAGTCCTCATGAGACTGGACTCGAAAAAACCCTTTGTCCTCATCACCGATTGGCAGCCCGAGGCGGTCTTAGCGATCTTGGCCCAGGTGGGACCAGACGGCCTCGAACACGTGGTGGAATACGCGTCCAAGTCAGTGCCGTCCTGCAAGCACAACTACTCTGCCCCGACGGGGGAATGCTACGCGGCGTTGTGGGGGATCAGTCACTTCCGAGCATACTTATATAACCGGAAGTTCACGTTGGTGACCGATCACGAACCGCTGCTGGCACTGAAGAAGTCCAAGGATTACTCTGGCATGATCGGACGATGGGCTACCACGTTGCAGAGTATGGACTTTGACATTCGTCATCGAAAGCACGAGAGACACAACAACGCAGACGGGCCGACACGACTCCACCGCCCCGACAAGGTACCCAGTAATGTGAGGAAGTGATCCCCTTGCACGACCCGGAGCCAAAGAACGAGCCTCAGTACGGACAGGTGGAGATCCTGCTGAAAAGCTAAGTGGACACCTGCACCCAACCCCGCTTCTCTCTCCGTTCCTCTCTCGGAACAATGGAAACTCCACCTCCTTCTGTCTCTCCCACCTCTTCCGCTCCCCTCGCTCATTCGGACCTTCTCGCCAATCTCCCAGACAAATTATGTTATTTTTGCACGTGTATTTCCCGAGTCTATGGGGTAGACTCCTATCCCTTCGAGTCTGGATTAACTGACTGGGTAGAATGTGCCACGTGTGTTAATCGCGCTCATGGCACGTGTGTTCGATATGAACGATAAATAAGGAGTGATAATGCCCACTGTAAAACGGACAAACTCCCTACGGAAGTTTGTTTCGATGCTGCCCGGACGAACAACCCTGAATATGACGAAAAGTATTGACGGGCGGAGGTATGGACGGATAAAATATTATTAGCTAAATTAGTTGGCCAACCATTGGACCATCTCACTAAGCACGACAGGCGTCGGGCCACCGAGAGGTCCCGAGATTATCGATGGATCAACACTCATTTGGAAAAGCGTAAAACAGACGGATGGGGATTATGGTTGACGGTCCCCCATCCATCCCAGAGATATGACTGGACTAGATCGGCACACGAGGAACAAGCCGGTCATTTTGCAATACGTGTCACTGAAGCAACTATCGACCAAAATCGATGGTTCTGGTCTAATATCCGGAATGATGTAAAGCACGTGGTTGCTAACTGTTTAGTCTGTTTGGCCAACCATGCACCCATTCGCGGACCAAATACGATAGTACCAACGGAGGTAGAAAGCCCTTTTCAGCGGGTCAGTATGGATACGACAGATATTGACGTGCCACCTAGTCCCAGCCCTTGTCAATATTTCATTCTCTTGGTGTTCATCGACCATTTCTCGAAATATATCGAAGTCTACCCATGTAAGACTCGTAAGGCCTCAGAGATAGCCACATACATTGATCGATTCCTTAATACTTATCTACATACAGAAGAAATTCTAACCGATAATTCTAACCAATAATGGGTCCGAATTCAAAGCTGAGGTAAAATAATTACTAATACGCCGTGGCGGTACTCTCCGGCACACCACTCCCCATGTTTCCCAGTCGAACGGGTTGGCCGAAAATATGAATCGCATGATTAAGACCACCCTCCGCAAGAATTTGGCGGCTCATGATATGCGTCCGTAGCCCGAGATTGTTTATCAGATCGTCGGGATCGATCGAGCGACCCCTCATAAGTCCATGGGGTTCACCCCCTTTCAGTTGCGGACCAATAGCCTTCCATGTGTCAATAATTGGGGTACCTCACAAATTGCGGAAAAAAGGGGGCAAAGACACTCGTGCGACCCTTAAGGCCAAAGCCAAGCGGTATGCGGATTTAATGGAAAGGGTCATTCCTAGGCTAGTCCGAAAAAGACAGCAAATGACCGAATTGGCCCACGGTAGAAAGGTTCGTAGTTACGAGGCCCGGAATGGGAATGAAGGCCCACAACACCCATATAAGCTAAGGGACCTGGTGCAGGTACGCAAATGTGCACGTGACCGCAAACTCGCTCCAAAATTCTCTGGCTGCTTCCGCGTTGTAGAACTCGGTCCTAACGGAGCCAACACGGTGCGCATCGTGCCCGAGGTCAGGGCCAGCCATAACTCTCTTACCATCGTCCGTCACACCTCCTGCCTTTGTCCCTCTTTCTTCTTCCTCCAACGCAGACGAAGAACTTGCTTCTAAGAACCCCAATCCCCCTCTTTCTTCTTTCTCCAATGCAAACGAAGAACGTGCTTCCAAAAACCCTCCTCCTTCTAAGAACCCCAATCCCCCTTTTTCTTCTTCCTCCAACGCAGACGAAGAACTTGCTTC